>MEHQ01004051.1:29023-89409 GCA_008828725.1 Saccharina japonica
GGGGGGGGTGGGGGGGGCGGGGGGGGGAGAAGGATGCGGGAGAGCATTGTGCGTATGCCCCGCCCGCTGTTACAGACATTTTTGAGTTCCCATTGCGCTTCGCCGTGAACAGGGCAGCCAGTCTGGGAGTTCGCTGTATTTTTATACTGTTTTTTTTGTTTGGTGTGTTTTTGTGTGTGTGTGTGGGTTTCCTAGTGGTGTTTTGTTGAATCTGAAAACCTTACGGTACACGCACGCGCACGCGTGTGCGTGCTTGCATCCGTGCGTGTCTGGCCCACCACCCGGTCTTCCGTCCGTCCGTATTAAGGTGTGTATGTTTTCCCCGTGTATCACGCCGTGCTCTGGGGAGCTCGGCAGGTTTTCGTTTCGAGGCTGGGGGGGAAGGGAAGGCGTAAGTTCTTCCCCGTGATGGGTCATGGCGCGCCGGGCATTGGCGAGTCATCACGGAGTAGATACAGTAGGTGATGCTGTGCATGGTGCATGTTGCCAACCGGCATTCGGGATGTCTTCAGTGCTTATTTATGGAGCCCGCCCTGGGAGTAAATAATTGGCTTCACATATTTGCCAGTATTCGCCGTATTGCCCCCCCCCCCCGACATGCTCCGTCCCGGTATTGTAGGGATGCGAGGGTTTATGGTCATACGACTACGGCTACATGCATGAATATCGAGTAGACCCCCACCCCCCCCCGCCCCCGCCCCCAGCCCGAAGCTCAACGAGGTCCTTGATGGAACCGTTTCAACTTGCCGAAGATGAGGCGCAGCAGCTGGTCAACGCGCGTAGTCGGTGTTGTTCCTTGGGTGTGACTTTTTTTTTCTTCAATCAACTCTCGAAAGCTTAATAGGCGCAAAAGCTATATCAGCGAGGTCCTCGACTGCTGAGCGAGCAGTGTTGAACCTTCCATAGATCGGGACGCGTGCTACACGATCGATGCTCTGTATGTACCGTTTTTTGGCTGAAATGCTTTCGGAATAACGGTGCCCCTTACGATAAAACCCCAAATCTTCGGAATTTCATTCTTGCGTTGCAATATTTTTCGTTTGTACACTTCGGGCCATGGAGTTGTTCATCGGATACGTACGTAGCTTTTTTGTTTTCCTCCAAAATCAGTTTTTGGCGAGTGTTTTTTTTTTTTTCTTTTTTTTTTCCATCCCATTTATTATCTTCGCACTCCCGTCTTCCTCCCTCCCTAGTCGTAACTCAGATCCGGGGTCACAAAGTAGGCTCCTCTCCCTCCTCCCCCACTACGGTTCTTGCCTTGATTTTTATCGCGCAGAGGGTTCAGCCTTCCCAACGCTCGTCGATTTTCATCGAATTTTGCCAACTCACGCTCTCGCGCTTTCCGCTATTCAAGATATTTTTTGCAAGAAAAAGTCCCTACGAGCATGCACTCGGCGGGGCTCGAACTCGCGATCTCGACGCTAACAGACGTCGTGGTTACCTGCTAGCCCACCGGGGCGACCGGCTATAGAGCTCCTTAACCCCTTAAGAACCGGGTCCCACGTTTTTGGGGGATGAACCACTTGGAATTAGTGTGGGACACGACTTTGTAGTTCTGAAACGGTCAGGTGATCACCGCTCAAGAAAACAAGATGGTTGCAAACTTCTACCGTAGTAGCATACGTCATCCATCGATTCCCCCACTTGCATGATCTATGGATCTTTCACAAGGCAGATGTTTTTTTCTGATGTGTGTGATCTTTTTCCTTTTTCTTTTTTTTTTCCATCCCATTTTATTATCTTCGCACTTCTGTCTTCCTCCCTCCCTAGTCGTAACTCAGATCCGGGGTCACAAAGTAGGCTCCTCTCCCTCCTCTCCCACTACGGTTCTTGCCTTGGTTTTTTTCGCGCAAAGGGTTCAGCCTTCCCAACGCTCGTCGATTTTCATCGAATTTTGCGAACTCACGCTCTCGCGCTTTCCGCTATTCAAGATATTTTTTGCAAGAAAAAGTCCCTACGAGCATGCACTCGGCGGGGCTCGAACTCGCGATCTCGACGCTAACAGGCTTCGTGGTTACCTGCTAGCCCACCGGGGCGAACGTGGTAGGGGTCTAGATAATCTAGACCGTGATAAGACGCAGAGCTTACTACAACAGTAGATATAACGTGTGCAACCTGTACGAATATCAACACGCAACTTACGACGAGCTTTGGAGATGTCCCTTTACGGTTTTGACTATTTTCAACCTTACCAATCTTGTCCCGGGATATAAAGAACGTTTAGATATAGTGTTAATATACAAACGGTACTTATATTTCGGGACATAATGGTACTTCCGAAAAAGAGGGCGCTGCTATTCGTTCGTTTCGTTTTTTTTTTTTACGGTTTTACACCACAACCATCAACGAACGAACGTCGATTTTGTTTCCTTTGTTCCATTTTTTTTTTTTTTTTTCTGTTTTACACCAACATCATCAACGAACGTCGGTTTTGTTTCTTTTGGTCTGACTTGTTTTAACCCTTTTAGAACTGCAGTCCCTTTTTGGGGACAAACCACTCTAATTCTAAGTGATTTGTCCCCAAAACGGGACTCCAGTCCTATAAGGGTTAAGACCCCATCCCGAAAGCTCAGGCACAGCTCTCAAGCGAGTTCCTGGATAAAGAAAGGTGTTTTTAAAACCTTCCGAAGATCAGGTGCCTCTCTCCCGACGAGCGTTGTGGGGCTGTTTTCCTTTGGTACATACATACAACGGCTTTTACACCATCAATCAGCAGCAGCGTCAACGAGCTTCCGTGTTATGTTGTTCCTTCGGTCTGACTGTTTTACTTCCCCCCCCCTGGCCATCAGTGGTCAATGGTCAAATGACTAAGGCAAGCAACAAATGAGTACGCCCCCTGGCCATCTATGATGGTGTCAAGAAATAATACCTGGTATGGTTCATAATTTATTAAATTATCTCCGGTGGTGGCTCGTGGTGGCGTTTGTGACTTTGGCGTTTTACGGGAGACTCGATGCTACAAGTGAGCACCTACTATCTGCTCCTTCGCAAAGGGCTGCCAGAGTTCCCACCGACACTCGTACGCTGCTCGGTCGGGCGCTGAGAGGCGAAACCTTTCGTACCTTTGTCGTGTTACATGTTGCCTGGATCCCTGTGAACGGACGTACTCATGACGGAAATATAAGAACTGTACGGTATAAAATTTAAGATCATACGGTTCTTATATTTCCGTCCATAATTGTATAAACAGTAGTACGTACGAGGCCTTCTATGAAAATAGCGGCTCAGTACTCTCCTACCAGATAACACCCGGGACGGGACGTGCTGCTCATAGAGAGCAGAAGAAGCAAGGTCAACGCCGTTCCTATGGAGCTTAAGCGGCGCGTTACGACTCCTGCAGTTGGCTGGCAAGGCTTGCGAGAGCGTGCCGAAGTGGCTGAGGTCTGGGGTGTTGGTGAGCGAGCCGAGAGACGAACGATCGAAAGATAGGCCGCTTGTTCCTGTTCGGGAAATACATTCCGCCGCGTTCTGCGCGTATCTTTTTTTTTTTTTCAACCAATCACCTGTGAGATTGGCCGTTGATGTGTTTGATGTCTCTCCTTGCTCCTTCCTCCTTCCCCTTCCGTGCTCACAAACACAGCGCGCCCAGGGCCCGGAGTCCAGAGTCCAGAGGGAGAGATTTCCTAGACTTGCTGAGTCGCTCACGTGCGGGAGTGCAACAACCCACGCAGTGCACGCAGGCGTTCGTACGATAAGGTACGCGCAACTCGTGCATAGTCGTCACATCGTCACAGCACGTGTCACACTCAAATCCCATACCCTGCGGGTACGCGTACTACTGCGTACACCTGGGGTGGCTCTAAAAAACTCTGTTTGAAAAAAGCGAGGAATACCACCGCGAGCACACCGCGGCAGCAGCACGCGCAAGAGAAGCATGTCCACCGTAGCGCCGTGCGGAACACCTGGACCGGTCTCGTCCGCCACCGCGGACATGACGACGGGCTTTAGGTGAGAAAATCGTGAAACGTTGGATGGGGCGGTTTTACACATTACCAGTATCAGTTTTTGGTCAAGCACGCAGAAAAAGTTGAGAGGACATGGCGATGATGCTGTTTTCGTTGGAAAAAACGAAAAAAGGCGGGCAAAGTTGCACGGTGGTGCAGGAAGGATCCACAGATCCCAGGCCATCATCAGTGGTTGAGGCGGCTTCGTCCATGGTGCTCAGGATCTTCCTCCCTCTCTCCTCTCTCCCTTATCTCTCTTCTGTTTCGCGTGCCCGATATCATCAGCCATGCATTGCGCGCGCATTTTGATGAGTTTCCGCTATAGTATGAGGCTTTATTGCTGTGGGACGTATACAAATAATAAGTCAATTCACTGGGTCATCATACCCCTGCGGACAGACGGCTACTCCCGAAGCCAGTACAGCAGTAGTACGGTACTGACAGTACATGCTGGACCAGGCCCCAGTCCTGCGAACAACCCTCGTCGAAAAATAACTGGTGGCGCAATCACTATATCTAACTAGGCACAGTCCTTCAAGTACGAACCAGGTTGTGCTGTGTACATACTATTAATCGCGTATCCATCCGTCCTTGGATTCGGTGTGGCCTGGTTCGGTTCGGTTCGCGCGTGCTTGCGGTGCATGTAAGCCTCTCTCTGTTGTCAGAAAGTTGCGTGCAATAACAACACTCGGGCTGTCTGTACCATGCTGTTGTATGTACGTATGTATGCCGGTACAGGTTTGTATATAAAAATCGTATGATACATACATAGCTGTGGACGTAGGGTACAGGGTACATACGATCAGGTACGAAGGAAAACATATAATGACGATATACGTAATATGTCAGTGGTGTCGAGAAAACAAACACAACAACAGCGAAAAACGAGTTGCGCTGAACCGAAACTTGAAACTTCAGCGCATCTTTTCGTTTTTTCAGTGTCTACACTTTCGGGTCTGTTCGTACCGGTAACATCTATCATATCATATCATATCTCGAATGATGAACAAAGATGCTGCCCCTGCTGAGCACTTGCCAAGTTACACGCACAAGCGAGCCACACGCACGAAACGAACCAGGCGATTTCCCTTATTTTGTCGTTGTTCCCATGTCACTCCGGGGACCAAAACAAGAAGAACAAAACAAAAGGCGGTCGGCTCATCATGTATGTGGGCGTCCAGCGCTCGCCGATTCGTGTGTGCACTTCGTACGAACAGCAGAAAAATGTACTGCTGCTGGTAGACTATTAATAGCAACGTCAACAACAAGAACAACAGTACAGCATGGGGCTAGACCGCGTAAGGAGGGGAGTTTACCCTTCCCCTACTGCAAACATGATCCGACTCTAATTTCAAGTATTTCGTTCTACTCTGTTGAGGGGTTACATGGTGTTTGGCGCCCCAGTTCTGTACGATAAAGACACACGCCGAACTCGCCCAACCATGCTGGGCACCGCGATACACACTATACACAACTACAACGTTTCCCTACCGTTCGTTGCTCTGAACCGTAGTATTTCTTGTGCCGCCGCCACCTCTTCGCCCGTGCACGCACGCGAATCCAAGCAGCAGCTATAACGGATTACTCTGGCGCAATTGTGTTTGTGTCTCGAATTGTATGCATGTGCGTGTTCCCAATTGTTTTACTGCCAAAAGGCAAATTCGCTTACGATGTATACGTTCCGTGGACTTTACGCGAGTTTTTTTTTAACGTTTCCTATAGAATACCTTCCGTGGGCTTTGGGGGAATTTCTGGCGTTCCAAAAGGTGCTGCTTAGGCTAATAATCCTGTGATGGCTGTTTTTTTTTTACTGTGTGAGCCCCCATAGTAATTCCAGGTAGTTTATCCCCAAAAACGTGGGCGCAGTTGCGAAAGGTCTCATGCTACGATAGAGGTGCACCATCATTTTTCCGAGCTCCTCACTTGAGAAGCTCCATACTAAGAGTAAGTCATTAGCAAGTCACCGAATAATTGATCCTGGGAAGAAGATAAAAGTTAAACACACTACCGGCCCTCTCATAAGAAAGTGGCCCACAAGAAACTCAGCCTAAACATTACGGGGGAAACAAGAAAGTCGACAGCTATTATGCTGAAGTTAGTGGGGGACACACCCCTTTCTCAAATAAGAAAGTCAGCCAAAAGCCCGATTTCTGGTTTCTTATGAGCGGGCCGGTACTGTACCCGACGAAAAATCTCATGACCTGAATAAATCATACCTGGTACCCTGACACAAATACAGCTCAAGAAAGAAAGTCGATGGGGTTTGAGAGAAACAGTCCGATCGTTCAGAAAACGTTTCTGCCCAAACGTGCCTCGTACCTTTATGATATCATAGCACGCGTCAAATGGAGGTTACAGAATGTCAGTATTTGTTTTGCCCACCCTCCGGTAGGAGCTCCACATGAATGAGGGGGGGGGGGTACCGTCCATCCGTATATTTGTGTGTGTGTGTGTGTGCTTGCCGCCTGGTCGTGGGTGCGGCACATGACGTACGGTTAGGTCTCGAACGCTAAAGGCATCTCAGGGTGTTCATTCCGTGACATCCCCGCCAAATAGACTACACCACACCACTGCCGTGATACGTCCCTGTAGGCTTTGATATCACCAACACCACCGGCCGCTATGATAGATGGACTCGTGCTATATACGATAGAGGTAGAGGTATACCTTTTTTTGGCTGAAACGGTTTCTGAATGACCTATTAAAGGCTCCTTAACCCAAATTCGTCGGACTTCCATTCTTGTGTTGCCACATTTTCCATAGTATACCTAGCTGATGGGATTGTGAATCGGGTACACAGCACTTTCATTTTCAATTGAGGAGCTCAGACAAAACATGGTGCATCGCTATCGTAGCATGCGTCTATGTACGTACGTATGCGCTTTATAGGCTTTGCTGTGGCTCGAAAGGGGCTCGCTCGCTCGCTCGCTCGCTCGCTCGCTCGCTCCCGAAAACGGGCTCGCTCCCCTCGCTCACGCCCGAACCGGTCCCTCGTTTTTCCCTGGCGCGTCCGGCCCTCACTACAGGCGCAAACCCTCGAGGGTAGACATTATCTGCATGAGAGGCAGCGAATCAACGGTCGGCTTGACGGAGGTCACGGCCAGCAGATCACAGACGACCAACGAGCCCGCGCCGGAGTGCGGCATCGAGCCATGCCCTCAGTCTCCCACGCCATCGCAGGACAGTTCGTGCGAGGGTACTGCTACTACTGAGGTTTCGTCTTCCGACTGTTCTTCGTCGTCGTTGGCGGAGGCACCCCGAGGGCGCAACCGCGCCCCTTCCTCTCCCCGCGGCCGGCCGTCCTCCCCGCTTCGCCCTGGGGATTCGTCGTCCACGTCGCCGTCGAGGCGATCGTCCGTGTCTCCGGGCCCAAGAGGGGATAGTTCCGTCCCCAGCTCACCACGCGTGGGGGATCAGCCTGTGGAACCTGAGGTGTGCGTCTACCGTAGACTGACTGCGCGTTGATTTTTTTTTTTCTCTCGTTTTGTTTTTGTGATTGAACGTTGCGAATGTACCACTCTGTCCGCTACTCCCCAAGTCTTGTGTCTGTACAATGAGTTTCGCGCATTCAAATGCCCTTCCTACGTAACACGAGTACAGTGTATAAGTCAGATGCCGGTCGCCTCGGTGGGCTAGCAGGTAACCACGAATCCTGTTAGCGTCAAGATCGTGAGTTCGAGCCCCCCCGAGTGCATGCTCGTAGGGACTTTTTCTCATGGAAAAATGTCTTGACTAACGGAAAGCGCGAGAGCGTGAGTTCGCAAAATTCGATGAAGATCGACGAGTGTTGGGAAGGCTGAACCCTCTGCGCGATAAAAATCAAGGCAAAAACCGTAGTGAGGGAGGAGGGAGAGGAGCCTACTCTGTGACCCCGGATCTGAGTTACGACTAGGGAGGGAGAAAGACAGAAGTGCGAAGACAATAAATGGGATGGAAAATAAATAAATAATATATATACTTCGTATATATATAGTCGGCACCTCCGGGAAACGTCTCACTATTACAGCATGTAGCCCGACTAATAGCTATTAATAGTTGGTGACTTTAAGTCGGGCCGACTCACAGGTATTTTACCAATCATGCCAACAAATCTCAAACGAATACATTTCAGACGGAACTAAAAACTCGTTCATTTTTTTTTCAAGGGCTCATATATAGAATACGTTGTTCAACGTCTCTCAGACTGGCTCGAAAATGCGGCGTGAATTTTGGACGGGGTGCAAATTACAAATTACGAACGTTCAGCTTCAACCAGTGTTTTTAAGGCTTAGTTCGGACGGGTATATCGGTTAGAGCTTTTTTCGACCCGTAGCCCGTCGTAGTAGTCCATCTGACTACAGAAAAAACATAACAAATTGTTTGTGTCGTCGGCAAGATAAGGGCTTTTTGGGGTCGTGAGTCCGATTCTCACCGCCCATCATAATAAACTTAATACACAAAGGGAATTTCCTCGTGTCAAGAATCTGATACGTAGATATTCTCTCTGGATCCCCATAAGTTGGAACCGTATGGCTTTGACACGTCCGACCCCGTATATTTCAAATATTCGATTTGGGGTAGTCGACGTGCATCCTCAAAACATCCCGACGTTCCAGAGGTGGGGGGAGGGGGAAAAAAACAAACCAACAAACAAACAAGCAAACAAGGGGTGTAACTCATGTTGTGCACGGCCGGTAGTCATATTGACCATAAGACCGCTTCGCATACTAACAAGCCGGGACGAGGCGCGTTGGGTTTTCACCAAACCAGTGCAGAATTTTGCTTGCACCCAAGCGGCGAACGCCCGTGAGGTATTGGGCGAGTCGGCATGGAGGGTGAAGCTGCATCCTGCTAAGAAAACCGCCTCTGAGGGCGATGACTTGCATATGGAGCGACAGGCTTCTAATGAGTTAATTTAAATTTCTGTGTGGTCCACTTCCGGAGAGCAGCAATGGGTTTACTATGTAACGCCTCGGCGGGACGCCTTACCATATTTAACACTACGTGATACGAACGCATTCCCTTCTGCGGACAAAGGTGCTGCCTCCACCCGCACAAATTATCGTACTCGACCGCCCAGCTTTTGGGGTGACCTGCAAAAAAAAAATAACAAAAAAAAACGTGCACCCTGGTTGTCTAGCTCAAGGGCAGCGAGTGGCGTGTTTTACAGTTCGTCGTTGCCAACGCGAGCCGGGGGGGGGGGGGTGGGGGGCGTACTCATTTGTTGTTTGCCTCAGTGGCATTTGACCATTGAACCACGCATGTCTTCGCGAAGACGGAGGCACCGAGGGGGGGGGGGGTATTTGAGGCTTAGTTTCGGGTGGTGTAAATGAGTGAACCTTTTAGCCAGATTAGCGGCACGCTAGCATGGGGCTACGTAATACTAATACTTAACACCGGCCCTGAGTAGGCATATATTGACACCAGTCTGAGTACAGGCAAATGATATACACAAAGGGAAGTTCTCTCGCGTCAAAGAATTCTATCACGTAGAGATATTCTCTCTGGATCCCCATAAAAGTTGAAAACCAGTATGGCTTTTGACCCGTCCGACCCGTATAGTTCAAATATCGATTGTGGGGTAGTAGATGTGCATCCTCCAAACATCACAGACGTTGCCAAGGGGGGGGGAGGGGGGGGGTGTATCTCATGTTGTGCAACGCGTAGGTCATTGATGACGCATAGTACCGCTCGCATTCCCTACAGATGCCGGGACGGAAGTCGCGTATGGGTTTTACAACCAGAGCAGGACAGTCGGGTGCACCAAGCGCGAAACGCCGTGAGTTATTGGGCGAGTCGCATGGAGGGTGAAGCTGGGGGCAATCCTGCTAAGAACCCCGCCTCTGAAGGGGACTTGCAATATGGACAACTAGCTTCAATAGTTAATTTATTTCTGTGTGGCAAGCTTCCGGAGACGAGCAATGGGTTTACTATGTAACGGCCTCGTCGACGGCGCTTACCATATTAACACTGACGTGAAAGCGACCATTCCCGCTTGTGCGGGAACAAAAGGGTCTCGCAACCCACACAAATGATCTACTGCTCCGACGGCCAGCTTTGGTGACCGCCAAAAATAATAACAAAAAAAAAACAGGGCACCCTGGTTTGTCTAGCTCACGCGAGCGCAGTGCGTGTTTTAACAGCGTCGTTGCCAACCGACGCCAACGCCAACCCTATAAAATATATATATTATAGGGGGGGGCTATATGACGGGGGGGGGTATTTGAGGCTTAGTTCGGGTGTGTATATGATTGACCTTTTACCAGTACGCACGTAGCATGGGCTACTGTTACTAATATATTAACACTGGCCTGAGTACATATATTGACACCGGCCTGAGTAGGACAGGCATATAAATGCCTAAACAAAATGGTGGGTTTTTCATCGGACCTTTGGCAACATTTTTATCTCCATCCCATTCATTATCTTCGCCCTTCTTTTCTCTCTCCCTCTTTTGTCGAAATTCAGATCCGGGGGTCACTAAGTAGACTTGCCTCCTCCCTCCCCCACTACTCGTACGGTACGTGTCTTGGCATTTTTTATCGCGAGAAGATTTCAGCACTTTCTGCCCTCGTCGACGCTCGTCAAATTGTGCCTACCCACGTTATAATAGGCGTTCTCGACAGTTGGTGTCATTTGAGAAAAAAAATCTCCATACGACGGAGGCTCGAACCCTCCACCTCAACCTCAGCAGTCTTCGTGGTTAACTGTTAGACCACCGGGGTGACCGGCTCAACTGTGTATGTACCCCCCCACGTGTTTGGGCACATATGAATTACTTGGAATTAGAGTGGGATCCATTTAGCAGCAATAAAAAGGGTTATTAGTCTAACGGGCGAGCGATAGAAAGTTCCGTTAATTGGTTGGCAGACCATTTCGCCACTGAAAAGGCGCGCACCGCTCTATTGTACCGCCTGCACCGTAAGGAACTCCTTCTTCAGGACGATGAAATCGTATACTCGTGTAATGGCAGAGCAACGTTGTGTTTTCGTCGATTAAGACTAGTAAATCAAGGTGAAGATTTTTGGATCAACCGAAGATGAAATGAAGATTAAGGTTTTAAGATCAAGACTACTGTGAGACTTAAGATTAAGGCTAAGATCAACAAACTGAACAGGGTGTACATATACTCCTTGTATTTCTGGATGCTCGATTAGATTTCGGAGAGCGTTAATCGTACGTAGCGCGTTTATTTTTGCGTTTATCATCCGACAGTGTGCAGCGTGATTGTCAAGCACAAAAACAAAATGACGATGAAACAGGTTGTTGATATTGGGTCGTAAAATTCATACATATTATATCATTCCTGTTTGCAGCTGGGGCCTGGCAGCTACTTGTCGAGATCCAACGCGAATCTTAACTCCGCTTTACAATTTCCCCCACAGTCTATTTAGGGGACAACTTCCTTGGAAAATTAGGGTGGAATCACGTACGAAGTACCGTCAGAGCTATTCTTAATAGTAATACTAAAACGCTCGGGTACAGGAACCACCCGAGCCAGCAGATGCGTGGGGCTTTTAAAACTTTTAACACCACGGGCAGATGAAGATCTATCTATCTACAGTATCTGTCTACAGTATTACGGAGGGCCATAATAAATAGAATCAAATATTGTTAGTAAAAATAGGCAAATATATAGGTTTTTGTGTGTACCGCAGGTCCTATTTACTACATTAGCCCACCCCGTAATAGATCACCTAGCTCCTCACCTGCCTTGCGAGATATTTCGCGGGATCTGCAGAGTACAGATCCGAACCAGGAAACGTGAGCTGGGTAGACCATGCAGGTTGTATGGCTCCCACCCAACAACATGAGCTGGCAGATCATGGTAGATCATACAGATCACACAGATCACACAGATCATACGTATCAGCAATATATCTGTGTTGAAATATTTAGATCGTCAAGTGGGAATGATCTGTATGATCTCTCCGAGGGGTGGGATATTTTCAAGATGGAAATCGAGTCTTGCGTGGGCTGTGAATTTTTCAAGCGATGACGAAGAAAATATATATTTTAATCTACTCACGGTAGAACCGTGGCATTCAGTGACGTATCCGTTAGTTGCCCCTTGCTGCGTACAACAAGGAAAAACACAGGCAGACATTTGTTTTGGTTGATTAATAAGGCCAACGGACAGGCATAACATTTCGACTGCTGCTGCTGCTGCTGCTGCTGCTGCTGCTGCTGCTGCTGCTGCTGCTGCTGCTGCTGCTGCTAAAAAAAAATGAAAATTGGCATTCTCATAACGTTTTCTATTTGTACATAGCGTTCTCAGCCTGGACAGGCGCACAGCCTTTTAACCCAGCCTCCTCGCAGATAAAAACGTCGTCGACATTTGTGTTTTCATTCTTTTTCATTGCCCAGACAATGGGCATGCAAACCGTTAGGCCGCAGGAAGAAGAAAAAAAAGAAAGCCCAACGATACCAAAACACCGAAGCAGGAAGGCTATTGTTGTATACCAGTAGGGTATTTCAATAGGCCCAATCGTTTCCTACTTCCGGGTTGACATCAACCTAACACTGCACTCCACCTGTTGCCCTTTCCTCGCCCTTATCAGAACCCCTTCACTGCCATAACTATTTTCCCTACCCTTGGGTCCTACACTTGAGTCCTACGCATTCCGGGGGGGCTAATGTAGTAAACAGAACCCGCAATGGACGCCAAACATCATGTATCCCCTATTTTTACTTGCCATATTTGGTTCTGATTTCTGCAGTAGACGCGTGCTACGGTAGAGGTAGCACTTTTTGGCTGAATCGTTTTCTGAACGATCGGGCTCCTTAACCCAAATTCGTCGGACTTTCATTTTTGTGACGAATAATGTTTCAAATATACTTCGGTCGTGAGAGTTCTCATCCGGCAGCACTTTTATTTTCCGACAAAATATTTTTTTCGGTGAGGTATGACGCTCCTTAAGTGAGGAGCTCAGAAAAAACATGGCGCACCTCTATCGTAGCATGCGTCAGTACTGTATGTTCCCCCGTAATAGTAGTCTGTCCCCAGTGCAGTACAGGACACCTAATAAGAAACAGGAAATATGGTCCAGGCTGGGTTTCTTATTGGAGAGAGGGTGCCTTCTACACTAAGTTCAAGATAACGACTCCCGAATTTCTTATTTTACTCTGAATCTCGGCCTGGCTTTCTTATTCGCCTGTTTCTTGTTAGGTGTCCTGCACTGTAACGTCCCTGCAGTTCTCTATCGGTTACCTACTGCTGCTGTAGAACTTAGGGTGCACGTTGGACGCATGCTCCGATAGAGGTACACCACGTTTTTTTTTTTTCTGAGCTCCCCATTTGAGGAGCTTCATACTAACATAATAGCAAGTAAAAAAAATGATTTTGGGGCAGGGGCGTAAAAACAAGAGAGAAAACGACACCACACACGTAGGAAGGTCAGAATGAAAAACAAACCGGATCGCTGTGATCATAGGAAGAAATGAGCGAAAACTATTTTTTTCCGTTTTTGGTTCCCTTTTTTCAACTTGGTTTTGGAGACCCCCCCTATTTTTTTTCGCTGGTGGGGGGGGGCGAGCGGGGGGGGCTGTACTCAGATACCCCATACACGAAGAAAAGTTGTGCACGGGCGTAGTCCATATACCATAAGAACCTTAACCGACATAAACACCCTACCACACATGCCGGGACGAGGAGCCGCGATTGGGTTTTCAACACAAGCACAGGCAGACCATTCGCTTGCACATGCGCGAAAGCGCGTGCAGTCATTGGCGAGTCTGCATCGGCAGGGATGAAGCTGGCATCCTGCCTAAGAACGCCTCCTGACGGCGGAACTTGCATATGGACACAGCTTTTCACATCCGAGTTAATTTAATTTCTGGTGGTGCCACTTCCAGAGACAGAATGGGTTTGTACTATGTAAGCCTCTGCCGGCCGCCCTTACCATTATTCACACCTACGGTGAAACGATCATTCCCCTTGTGCGGCGAACACAAGGTTCTCCACCCCGCACGAAATGATACTGGACTCGACCGCCAGCGTTTGTGTGACCAGCCAAAAAAAAAAATAACAAAAAAACGCAGCCACTGGTATTGTCTAGCATCACGCAGCAGAGAGTGGCGTGTTTTCCAGAGCGTCGTTGGCCAACCGACGATCCAACGCCAACCGTATAAAATATAATATATTTATAGGGGGAGGTGGGGGGGGGGGGGGGTAATAAAAAAAAACTTGACTTATTGCTTTCTGGGATCACAACAGTCCGGTTTCTTCCCTCCAATATAGGGGGGGGGGGGTGTGGGGTATCTGGGATTAAGATCCGCACATACACTCGTTTGGGGGCAAAATCAAAGTGCTATTAATAGTACGTACGCGATGAGCAATCCTATTCCTTGAGTCTCTTATGAAAAATACCGCAAAACAGGAATGAAATTATATTCCGACGAATTTGGGTTAAGGAGCCCGATCATTCGGAAAACGTTTTAGCCAAAAAAAGGTATACCTTTATACCTCTATCGTATATAGCACGCGTCGTTGCAATTGAGCCCCCGCCCCCCCCCCCCCCCCCCCCCCCCCCCCCCCCCCCCCCCCCCCGCCCAGCTTCCCGCAGGGAGGAAGGAAAAGATAACAGCGCGACGTTTTTTTTTGTTTTTTTTGTTTTGCATATTTTGGACACCTATCTATGCGCCTTGACTTTCAATCTGTTTTTTTTACTCTACCGTCACACAAACAATCCTTCACAGTCCCGCGATGTCCAATCTCTGATGCATATCAATCTTCTCACTGACACAGTGCCTCGACACAGATCACTCGACCATGATGGAAGCTTTGGGTATGTTTGACGCCACTACTTAAAAACAGCATCTTCGCCCAGCATCCATCCTCACAAACCAACAATGATCAACACCGCCGCTTCTTCTCCCCCTCCCCCCCCCCTGAACCAAACACTCTTTGCGGCCAGGTTAATGAGGCCCTCCTTGAGACTGCTGTATTTTACTCGCCATCACCGCTCGATCTCCCGCGGGCGTGCTACTACGGCATGGCTGGTTTGTCGGATGACATCGTCGACGACGGCCCTCGACCCGGCGCCTTCTGGAAAGGCGGAAGCAGTAGCAAAGCCAGATCTCTCTACACCGCGGTAGGCATCACGATGTCCTACTCGAAAGAGCCGCTGGCCAGAGCGGAAAGGGGCACGTCACCTAGAGTATCCTCCTCCTCCTCCTCCTCCTCCTCCTCCTCCTCCTCCGCGATTCTCGAGGAGGCCAACACCACCACCGCCACCGCCACCACCATCATCAACAACAACAACACCAACGCTGCTGCTATCGCTGGTGCGGCGGCGGCGGCGGCGGCGGTTCACAAGAAGACGCGTCGAGTTACCTGGAGTCCCATGGTGCTTGCGAGAGACGACGCGGCATCATACATCACGAGGCACGTGAAGCGCTATTTTGAGGCGGAAGAGTTTGAGTTCCGCACGGCATACACTGAAGCCGTAACCAAGAAATTGGACCAGCGGCGGGCGGAGGAGCGGGCGGAGCGGAAGCGGGGGGGTGTGCCGGCAGCAGCGACCCGTCGTCCCGCCGCAAAGCGAGGAGCCTTCTTCGGACTGCTGGCGAGCCTTTACAAGCCGGAGTGGATGGGCTACAGGATGTGGCCCCAAGACCCATTCTACGCTTCGGCTCAGCTTCTGTTGGCGGGGAACGTGCTACCGGCAGCCTGCCGCGGCGGTGGCGTTGGTGGGATCAGTGCTCCGCCGGGCCGTCCGAGGAACCTAGGCGACGCCGTGAGGGGCATGGCAGCGGCCATGCAAAGTCGCCGCGGGCAGTGCAGAGCATAAGCCGCTTTTTTATTTTTGGGGACATTTTGTGTGGTGGTATGATATGATATTATCGCGCATCTGTTTTCGGGCACCGTCGGGTCGACGTTGGACGTTTGGACCACGTGTGTGTGCCTGTGTTGTTGATGTGCACCGAAAAACCCGATAATAAAGTGTTTTGGTTGTACAGCCGAGGGTTTGCACAAGGCGTTCCTTCGCTGGTGCCACTGCTGTTACACGCGGGGTCTAGCCCAGCAGCTAGCGCTCCTCTTCCTTTTGGTGGTGTTTTTTCACCGGACTGTGGAAGCTTGTCCGTTGCCCCCCTGGACTGTACGTCGCACAGTCCCTAAGGGCACAGCACCGCTGCTGTGGTGGGCGACACACCATCAAGGGAAGGCGGCAGGTGGGGAGAGTTGGGGTAATAATAAGAACGATGGACACCTCCCTTTGGGTGTGCGCTAAAGAACCGATCCTTTCAGTGGTAGCCTGGTTGTCGCTTTTGGTTGGTGCCCCCTTTGTGCACTGAACGTACAGTATACAGTCGCTTGGCTCTCCCGGTTGGTTGGTATCCCCTTTGTGCATCCAGAACGTGGGTTACGATGTTATGACTACTATGGCAATAGATTCGCGACAATTCGTTGGATACTTCACTGATGAGTAATCGCGTATTCTAGATGGGGTTGATACGTGACCTAAGCTGTTTGTATTCCGGCTGCGTGTGGAGAGGGAATGAACGAGCGAGAGATGGGGGGGCGGGGAGGAAATGCACGAGCGAGAGATGGGGGGGCGGGGAGGGGGAGGGAGGAGGGCATGGGAGGGAGGACGCGAGGGAGGGAGGGAGGTAGGGAGGAGCTGATTGTGAGGAGGGCGGGAGGTGCAGGGGGCAGGGAGGGAGCGGAGGGAGGCGCAGAGGAGGGAGGGAGTAGGAGCGGATGGGATGGAGGGAAGGGAGATAGGAGGGAGAGAGGGAGGGAGGAAGGTGAGAGAGGTAGGATGAGGGCGAGGTGGGGGAGGGGGAAGGCGAGGGCGGAGCGGTAGGGAGGGTGGGGGGTAGAGAGGGGCAGAACGGAGGAGAGGAGGAAGGGAGGATTGTGTGGTATGCTACACCTGCAACTCCGCGCTGTATCATGTTGCACGCACACACAACATGTGGTATGGCGTATGCAACGACGTGTGTTTGTGAAAGCTTGTACGTACTTCGTGTGAACTGCACACAACTAACTGCTGTATCATGCCGATTCCGGAAGGGTTTGCCTATCCTCCTTCGCCGTTCCTTCACCGTGTGAGGATTATCCGATTGGTGTGTGAAGATCACCCGATTGGGGTGTAGGGCGTTTCCGATTGATGTGTGAACATTAACATTGTCCGATCGGTGTGTGCAGGGATTATCCGATTGACGTGATGTGTGAAGATTGTCCGGTCGGTGTGTGAAGGGGTTATCCGATTGGTGTATGAGGATTGTCCGATTGGTGTGTGAATATTATCCGATTGGTGTGTGCCGCTTTGACTGATTGGTGATTGGGGGGACTATCCTATTAGTGCTGTATGTGAAGGTTCTTCGAGATTGGTGTGGCATTCGGTCGTAGGCCGTACCTGGTATACGTCCGTTGCACCGTACCCGGTACGTCCGTCGTGCACGTGGAACGTACCCCGCTGGATGTATCAAGGGTGTGCGGTATCCTTATCCTTCCGAAGCCTGCCAGCAGCAACCCCGCGTGCATTATGTTTCGTATCGTGGTGTGAGTGGTTTTGAGACGGGGGCGGGGGGGTCGATTCTTTACGAAAAGGTGACCGGTAGTAGTATAATAGTAGTAGTAGTAGTAGTAGTAGTAGTAGTAGTAGTAGTAGTAGTAGTAGTAGTAGTAGTAGCAGCAGCAAAGGCCATCAGAGCGGAGTGAAGCTACGTACCGTACGTAGGTTTTGAACCCCTTGTTCGCCCGAATTTGATTAGGTGATATGTGTACCACTCTGGATATAAATGTAAAGACCGTTTCGTTACCCATGTTCATATACGAAAGTACCTTATATTTCCGTCCACAGTGGTATATACCTGGTATATGCCATACCTACCTGCTAAGGAGTACCCGTGGTAACTGCAAAGACTTGGTACATACCATCTCGGGACGGAAACGAGGAGCATTGCCTTCTCATAAACATTTGTAGGGTCCATCGTAGTTGTCCGGCCGATTTTCGAGGGAAAAAAAATGTTGAAAAATGGATCGACCATTATACTATACGTAAAAAGTTTCAAGGTGGTTGTGTTCTGTAGGGCATCTACAAAAAAAACATACCCGGGGTATTTACCCGGGTATTACCCTACAAATAACTTCTGTAAGTTCTGTACGCGCCGTGCCACAATACCCGGGGTACGGGTACAACTATTTTATACGGTACCCGCACGGAACTTCTGTGAGTTCTGTACGCCTGTTTCACAATACCCGAACCCTCTGTGAGTTCTGTACATAACACTTGCATACCTGTACCCGGAACTTCTGTGAGTTCTGTACGACATCCAGACCTGTACCTGGAACTTCTGTAAGTTCTGTACGCCCCGTGCCACAATACCCGGGGTAAGGGTATACCTTTGTCATAATATCTGTGGGGTGCCGCTATTCGGGTTCAGACCATACTTTACCCGTACGGTCTTTATTGTACTATTAATACGTACTCTCGTATGTACGAGTGTGGCGTTTTTTTGCTCCTCTTGCTGATACTTGCGTGTTTCGCCAGTTCGCCGCCCAAAGACAAGCATGATGTTGTAAGACTTGTGTAACAGGTGCGTATGACAAAACATATTTATATTACCGTACCTAGTGACTGTCTTCGAAGCAGCAGGCCTCACGGTGTCAGAAAAGAAAACGGAAACGATGATCTTACGAACACGGGACCAGACACCCCCTCCTCCGCCGCTCGTTATCGAAGCAGCTGGTCAGAGGTATAGACAGACGAGTCAGTTCTTGTACCTCGGCGGCATTATCCACGAAGACGCTGACCTCTCACTCGAAATCGAACGACGGATCCGTCTGCCCTTCCTCTACCCTCACCTCCCTCCCCTTACCCCCTCTCTCCTTCCTCCTCCCTCCTTCTTTTCCTTCCTCTCCGTCACTCCCTTTTGCCGCGTCCTCCCTCTTCCCTCCCCTCTTTCTCCTCTTCCTCCCTCTTCCCTCCCCTCTTTCTCCTCTTCCTCCCTCCCCTCTTTCTCCTCTTCCTCCCTCCCCCTCCCTCTCCCTCCCTTCCCCCTGATCTCCCCCCCTCCGTCCCTCCCTTCTCTCCCCCCCATCCTCCCTCCCTCCCTCCCCCCGCCCATCCCTTCCTCCCCCCCGTCCCTCCCTCTCTCCGCTCCCCGTCCCTCCCTCTTTCACCCCCTCCCCACACCCAGCCGGAATACAAACAGCTCACTTCGCGTATCAACCCCGTACGGTTATGGCCAAGTAGCACCCACGTCACCCTGTGCTACACCGTGAAGTAACCAACGGATTGCCGCGAATCCATTGACATCGCAGTCCTAGCATGCCAACCCACGTTCCGGATGCATAAAGGGGCGCAACAACCAACCGGAAGAGACATGCGACCATATGCTGTGCGTTCGGTGCATAAATGGGGCAACAAACAAAAAGCGACAACCAGGCTACCACTGAAGGAACCGGTTCCTCTTCTCAGGCCCATAAGGAGGTGTCCATCGTTCTTAGTATTACACCGCCTCCCCCCCCACCTGCCACCCTCCCTTGATGATGTATCGTCCACCACAGCGGTGCCGCGCCTTGGGGACTGTGCGACGTACAGTTCAGGGGGGCAACGATCAAGCTTCCACAGTCCGGTGACCAACCAACGCCAAAAGGAACAGGAGCGCTACTGTAGTTGCTGGGCTGCACGCCGCGTATAACAGCAGTGGCACCAGCGAAGGAACGCCCTGTGCACACCCTCGGCTAAACAACCAAAACACTATATTATCGGCTTTCCGATGAGCATCAACAACACAGGCACATCACGAGGTCAAAACGTCTGACGTCGACCCGAAGGTGCCCGGAAACAGATGCACGATAATATCATACCACCACACAAAAATGTCTCCGAAAATAGAAAACAAAAGGCTCATGCTCTGCACTGGCCGCGGCGGCTTTGCATGGCCGCTGCCATGCCCTTCACAGCGTCGCCAAGGTTTGTCGGACGGCCCGGCGGAGCACTGATCCCACCGCGGCAGGCTGCCGGTAGCACGTTCCCCGCCAACAGAAGCTGAGCCGAAGCGTAGAATGGGTCTTGGGGCCACATCCTGTAACCCATCCACTCGGGCTTGTAAAGGCTCGCCAGCAGCCCGAAGAAGGCTCCTCGCTTTGCGGCGGGACGACAGGTCGCTGCTGCCGGCACACCCCCCCGCTTCCGCTCCGCCCGCTCCTCCGCCCGCCGCTGGTCCAATTTCCTTGTTACGGCTTCGGTGTATGCCGCGCGAAACTCAGCCTCCTCGGCCTCAAAATAGCGCTTCACGTGAGGCCTGCTGTATGCCGCCGCGTCTTCTCTCGCGAGCACCATGGGACTCCAGGTAACTCGACGCGCTTTCTTGCGTACCGCCGCCTTCGCCTCCGCAGCAGCATCAGCAGCAGCAGCAGCAGCAGCGCTGGTGTTGTTGTTGATGGTGGTGTTGTTGTTGGTGATGGTGGCGGTTGCTGTGGTGGTGTTTTCCTTCTCGAGAATCGCGGAGGAGGAGGAGGAGGAGGAGGAGGAGGAGGATACTTTAGGTGACGTGTCCCTTTCCGCTCTGGTCAGAGGCTCTTTCGAGTAGGACATCGCGATGTTTACCGCGGTGTGCAGTAAGCTCATGTCACTGCTTCCGCCTTTCCACAAGGCGCCGGGTCGAGGGCCGTCGTCGATGGCGTCATCTGACAAACCAGCCATGCCGTAGTAGCACGCCCGCGGGAGATCGAGCGGTGGTGGTGAGTAGAAGAGAGGAGTCGCAAGGGCCTCATCAACCTGGCCGCAAGGAGAGTGTTTGGTTCAGAGGGGGGGGTGGAGAAGAAGCGGCGGCATTGGTGGTTTGTGATGATGGATGCTGGGCGACGATACTGGTTTTCGCGGGACGCCACCATCATGTTCGAGTGGTGTGTGTGGAGGCTCTGTTTCTGTGAGAAGATAGATGTGCAGAGATTGGGCATCACGGGACTATGGAGGAGAACTTGTGTGTGGCGATAGAGAAACAAACAGATTGAAAGAAAAGACACATAGATAGGTGGCCAAAATCATTGCCAAAACAAACAAACAAAAAAAAACATTTGGACGAAACTGGTCCACGCTGTAGTAAAGAAAAAACGACCTGTGCGCGGCGCCGCTTTTCCCCGTGCGCCCGCCCGCGCGCGAACGCCGACAACAGAAAAAAAAAAAACACACACACACACAAAACAAAACAAAACAAAAAAATGAAAACAACATAAAAAAAAAATGTATATATACTCGTAAGCGTTACGCGTACCTCTCATTGGCGAGCTGTAGATCGGCGTCCGCTCTGGCCGCTGCCGCCTCCGCTTCGATCGCTCTCGCCGATAACGCTTCTTGCTCGTATCTGCATCCACGAAAACAAGAAAAAACACACACACACACACACACGAGTCGTTGTCTTGCAAGTCGTCGTGTCATGCACCGTCACAAGTAACGCAGCAATATCACGAGCTTGACCCCCCCCCCTGGCATATAAATATATGATATATTTATAGGTTGGGTTGGCGTCGGTTGGCAACGACGCTGTAAAACACGCCACTCGCTGCGTGAGCTAGACAACCAGGGTGCCGTTTTTTTTTGTTATTTTTTTTTGGCGGTCACCAAAGCTGGCGGTCGAGTAGATCATTTGTGCGGGGTGGAGAACCTTTGTTCCGCACAAGGGGAATGGTCGTTTCACGTAGTGTTAATATGGTAAGGCGTCCGTGAGGCAGTTACATAGTAAAACCCATTGCTGTCTCCGGAAGTGGCCACACCAGAAATTAAATTAACTCATTGAAGCTGTCGTCCATATGCAAGTCCGCCTCAGAGGCGGTTCTTAGCAGGATGCAGCTCACCCTCCATGCGACTCGCCCAATACCTCACGGCGTTTCGCGCTTGGTGCAAGCAATGTCTGCCTGGTTGGTGAAAACCCAACGCGCTCCGTCCCGGCATTGTAGGGATGCGAGGGTCTATGGTCATATGACTACGGCCGTGCACAACATGAGTACACCCCCCCCCCCCCCCCCCCCACCACCAGCGAAAACAAAATAGGGGGGTCTCTAAAACCAAGTTAAAAGGGAACAAAAAACGAAAAAAAAATGGTTTTCGCTCATTTCGTCCTGTGATCACAGCGATCCGGTTTGTTTTTCATTCTGACCTTCCTACGTGTGTGGTGTCGTTTTCTCTTTTTTTTTACGCCCCTGCCCCCAAATCAGTTTTTTTACTTACTATTATGTTACAGTAGTATGGAGCTCCTCAAGTGGGGAACTCAGAAAAAAAAAAAAGTGGTGCACCTCTATCGTAGCATGCGTCCAACGTGCACCCTAAGTTCTGCAGTAGTAGGTAACCGATAGAGAACTGCAGGGACGTTACAGTGCAGGACACCTAGTAAGAAACAGGCTAATAAGAAAGCCAGGCTGAGATTTAGAGTAACATAATAAGAAATTCGGGAGTCGTTATCTTGAACTTAGTGTAGAAGGCACCCTCTCTCCAATAAGAAACCCAGCCTGGACCTTATTTCCTGTTTTTTATTAGGTGTCCTGTACTACTGTACTGGGGACAGTGTAATAAAGCTAGATATAAGAGGACAGGGTATCCCTAGCCAGGTCAGCCTATGGAACGGGTACTCGTTGGTACTCACGTGTGTTGTTTGCGTAGAGACAGAAGAAGAGCAGGTTTATTCCGTTTTCCGTGATGAAAAACTGAGAAGGCCGGTGAGATGGCTAAAAGCCATCGGGAACCATCCTCGGTTCCCACCTAAGATACCGCCTTCCAAGTACTACCAATACGATTCTTATACCTGATACCAGGTATTTACCAAACGTTCCCACATCATGCCAGCAGTACCATAACAACAGCCTACTACGAGTATTACGGGGAAACATACAGTAGTACTGCAGAAATCAGAACCAAATAAGGCAAGTAAACATAGGGGATACATGATGTTTGGCGTCCATTGCGGATTCTGTTTACTACATTAGCCCCCCCGGAATGCGTAGGACTCAAGTGTAGGACCCAAGGGTAGGGAAAATAGTTATGGCAGTGAAGGGGTTATGATAAGGGCGAGAAAAGGGCAACAGGTGGAGTGCAGTAGGTTGATGTCAACCCGGAAGTAGGAAACGATTGGGCCTATTGAAATACCCTACCTACTGGTATACGAAGTACAACAATAGCCTTCCTGCTTCGGTGCTTTGGTATCGTTGGGCTTTCTTTTTTTTTCTTCTTCTTCCTGCGGCCTAACGGTTGACATGCCCATTGTTGTCTGGGCAATAAAATATATGCAAACAAAAATATCGACAACGGTTTTATCTGCGAGGAGGCTGGGCTAAACGCAAAATTAAAAGCTGTGCGCCTGTCCAGGCTGAGGACGCTACGTACAATAAGAAAACGTTATGAGAATGTCAATTTTCATTTTTTTTTTTTTAGCAGCAGCAGCAGCAGCAGCAGCTAGCGCTCCTCTTCCTTTTGGTGGTGTTTTTTCACCGGACTGTGGAAGCTTGTCCGTTGCCCCCCTGGACTGTACGTCGCACAGTCCCTAAGGGCACAGCACCGCTGCTGTGGTGGGCGACACACCATCAAGGGAAGGCGGCAGGTGGGGAGAGTTGGGGCTAATAATAAGAACGATGGACACCCCCCTTTGGGTGTGCGCTAAAGAACCGATCCTTTCAGTGGTAGCCTGGTTGTCGCTTTTGGTTGGTGCCCCCTTTGTGCACTGAACGTACAGTATACAGTCGCTTGGCTCTCCCGGTTGGTTGGTATCCCCTTTGTGCATCCAGAACGTGGGTTACGATGTTATGACTACTATGGCAATAGATTCGCGACAATTCGTTGGATGCGTCACTGATGAGTAATCGCGTATTCTGTATGGGGTTGATACGTGACCTAAGCTGTTTGTATTCCGGCTGCGTGTGGAGAGGGAATGAACGAGCGAGAGATGGGGGGGCGGGGAGGAAATGCACGAGCGAGAGATGGGGGGGCGGGGAGGGGGAGGGAGGAGGGCATGGGAGGGAGGACGCGAGGGAGGGAGGGAGGTAGGGAGGAGCTGATTGTGAGGAGGGCGGGAGGTGCAGGGGGCAGGGAGGGAGCGGAGGGAGGCGCAGAGGAGGGAGGGAGTAGGAGCGGATGGGATGGAGGGAAGGGAGATAGGAGGGAGAGAGGGAGGGAGGAAGGTGAGAGAGGTAGGATGAGGGCGAGGTGGGGGAGGGGGAAGGCGAGGGCGGAGCGGTAGGGAGGGTGGGGGGTAGAGAGGGGCAGAACGGAGGGGAGGAGGAAGGGAGGATTGTGTGGTATGCTACACCTGCAACTCCGCGCTGTATCATGTTGCACGCACATATAACATGTGGCATGGCGTGTGCAACGACGTGTGTTTGTGAAAGCTTGTACGTACTTCGTGTGAACTGCACACAACTAACTGCTGTATCAGGCCGATTTCGGAAGGGTTTGCCTATCCTCCTTCGCCGCTCCTTCACCGTGTGAGGATTATCCGATTGGTGTGTGAAGACCACCCGATTGGGGTGTAGGGCGTTTCCGATTGATGTGTGAACATTAACATTGTCCGATCGGTGTGTGCAGGGATTACCCGATTGATGTGATGTGTGAAGATTGTCCGGTCGGTGTGTGAAGGGGTTATTATATTGGTGTATGATGATTATCCGATTGGTGTGTGAATATTATCCGATTGGTGTGTGCGGCTTTGACCGATTGGTGATTGGGGGGACTATCCTATTTGTGCTGTATGTGAAGGTTCTTCGAGATTGGTGTGGCATTCGGTCGTAGGCCGTACCTGGAATACGTCCGTTGCACCGTACCCGGTACGTCCGTCGTGCACGTGGAACGTACCCCGCTGGATGTATCAAGGGTGTGCGGCATCCTTATCCTTCCGAAGCCTGCCAGCAGCAACCCCGCGTGCATTATGTTTCGTATCGTGGTGTGAGTGGTTTCGAGACGGGGGCGGGGGGGCCGATTCTTTACGAAAAGCTTACCGGTAGTAGTATAATAGTAGTAGTAGTAGTAGTAGTAGTAGTAGTAGCAGCAGCAAAGGCCATCAGATCGGAGTGAAGCTACGTACCGTACGTAGCTTTTGAACCCCTTGTTCGCCCGAATTTGATTAGGTGATATGTGTACCACTCTGGATATAAATGTAAGGACCGTTTCGTTACCCATTTTCATATACAAACGTACCTTATATTTCCGTCCACAGTGGTATATACCTGGTATATGCCATACCCACCTGCTAAGGAGTACCCGTGGTAACTGCTGTAAGACTTGGTACATACCATCTCGGGACGGAAACGAGGAGCATCGTCTTCTCATAAACATTTGTAGGGTCCATCGTAGGAGCGTTGTCCGGCCGATTTTCAAGGGGAAAAAAATGTTGAAAAATGGATCGACCATTATACTACGTAAAAGTTTCAAGGTGGTTGTGTTCTGTAGGGCATCTATTAATACAAAAAAAACATACCCGGGGTATTTACCCAGGTATTACCCTACAAATAACTTCCGTAAGTTCTGTACGCGCCGTGCCACAATACCCGGGGTACGGGTACAACTATTTTATACGGTACCCGCACGGAACTTCTGTGAGTTCTGTAGCCTGGTTCACAATACCCGAACCGAACCTTCTGTGAGTTCTGTACGTAACACTTGCATACCCGTACCCGGAACTTCTGTGAGTTCTGTACGACAATCAGACCCGTACCTGGAACTTCTTAAGTTCTGTACGCCCCGTGCCACAATACCCGGGGTAAGGGTATACCTTTCTTTGTCATAATACCTGTGGGGTGCCGGTAGCTATTCGGGTTCAGACTTCAGACCATACTTTACCCGTACGGTCTTATAGTACTATTAATACGTACTCTCGTATGTACGAGTGTGGCGTTTTTTTGCTCCTCTTGCTGATACTTGCGTATAGTACCAGGTACGTTCACGTCGAACGTATACTCGTACATCACATGATACGTATCGTACTCGGTGGTAGTACCAGCTGCCGCTTCGAAGATATACGTAGATGATATCATACGTAATTTGGATATCGGCCTGTATCGGCGGTTCTCTTTTTGATTGGCCGAGCAGTGTTGAGGTTCTATCCTCTCATTGGTCGACAGGTTAGAACCTATACGGCCTCTTTATCTTTTGCAACTTCCTGTGCGGCCCCTCTCATGCTCTCTCCTCTCCACAAGCTCCGCAGCTTTCTCGCTGCGGTAAGAGGTCCAGGGTGCTCCAAAGCGCATCATGGCGCAAGAAACTCCCGATACAAGGACTGGGCTCGCGGTTGGCGATGAGCAGAAAGGCAGTAGGGGTCCATGCCGCCCGTCTTCGCAAACCCCGCCGACATGGATTTTTGGCGATGGCGCTTCGAGCAATCCGCAGCTGGAGCAGCAGACGGAGGAGGATATGGAGGAAGAGGAGGAGGAAGAGGAGGAAGAGGAGGAGGAGGAGGAAGAAGAGGAAGAGGAAGAGGAGGAGGAGGGTCAGGAGGAAGAGGAGGAGGAAGAAGAAGAATAAGAGGAGGACGAGGGGGAGGGAGAGAAGGGGGGGGAGGAGGAGCAACACGCAGACGACTTACGCCTTCGCCGTTCATGTTTTGAGCTGCCACCAGCGAAGCGCTGCGACCCGCCGAGTATGGCCGTGGGGAGCAATGATGCTTCACCAGCGAAGTGCTCCGCCCCGCCGAGTATGACCGTGGGGAGTAATGGTGCTGCAAGTGATCACAGGGGGGTCTGGGGACAGGAAAGCGACAGCTTTCGGTGTTTCGACACACTGGCGGCCACGACCCCCGGTTCGCCACCGCTATCAACGGCGGTACACGGCGACGCCAGCGGCAGCGGTGAGCTCCAAAGGCCAGCGTTGGCTAGACCCGTGGCCTCGTGGGACACAGCAGGGCTGGTAGTACATGACCACGGTGAGGGTAACGTTCCTCCCGGAAGGGACCTCGATGTCACCCCATGGTGCTGCGGCAGGGGTGCCGGGGCGGCGGGGACGCAAAGAGAGCCTGGGCTGCTTTGCGACACGCCGCGCTGCAAGAGGTGGATGTGCCACGCATGCCGCGTTGACACTACGCAACGGATGTTCGACATTCTTGTGCTGTGGCTGTGAGCTGCTGTATGGGCCCTGCTGGTGTCACAGGTGAGCTCCCCCGAGTAGTGAGTCTGGGTTTGCTTCCCGCTGTCGCGCATGTTTTCGTAACTGCAGCAACAGCACACTTCTGTACAGCAGCAGTATACCAGCACGGTACCTACCAGTTATGGTATAAGGTTCCGCTTGAACACCCGGGGGTGTCGCACGTTGAAAAGGGGGAACACTGGCGTTCCTATACATGACATGCATATGAGCCTATATGGGGCTCGCTGGTGTTGTACCGCTGTTCCTGCACAGCAGCTGCTGCCGCTGGATTGCCGCTGTTGTACTGCGCGGGTGCTTTTGAAATTCAGAGGAAGTTTGGGCTGTAATCGTCCAGCTTGAGTTCGGGATGGCACGCACGCATAACGCGCACACACGTATACACACAGAAACACCGTTCGTCCGTTCGTAGCTGTCACAAAAAAAAGAGCTTGAGGTACGGCTATACTGTTGTGCCATGGTTGTAACAACACCTAACGCTTACAGTGTGATACAGGTACACAGCAGCAGCAGAGAGCACATACAATAAGAAAACAAGAGGGAACAGCTGAAATTGCACCTCTCTTCTTGAGACTGTGTTCCTGGTTCCTACTGCTGTACACGGTCTCTGGTACCAGTACCTGGTACTCATAATTCGTAGAGGCATATATATTATGCCGTCGCGAGGGCTACCGACACTCTACGTCAATGTTGTACCTGGTACTGCTGTACACCAAAAAAACACATACTGCTGTGCCTGCCATACAAATTTGAATCCACCGGGGCTTTTATTCCTGGTACACGTTTCTCTCGCTCTTTTGCCTCCGTGAAATTTATGCGAAAACACGATTGCGGCGATAACCATAAGACCAAAGGCCGGGCCAATTTCAGTTTTCAACTGAGATGTTGCCACCCCCCAACACGCACCGCTCCGTCCCCCCCCCCCGCTCTCGGCGTATCATGTTTATTATAACTACCTGGTATGAAAACCAAAATGTTGTCCGGCGCAGGTGCCAACAGAGGAAGAGCGAGATTGAGCAACAGGCGGCCGCATTGGCCTCCGGCGTGCCGCACCCAAGCGCCGGCGCGAGCGCAGCCGAGGCCGAGGCTCCTCCTCAGGATGCCTTCAGGTTCCCGCCAATCGGTGCCGCCCGTGGAACTCAGCTGTTCTCGGTCTCGACGACCGCCACCAAGGGGCGGGTGTTCGTTCTGTTTCAGGATGTCAAAGTAGGCGACAATACTCGTCGGTTGATCAGCTGTACGCACAGCAGATGCAGCAGGTGAGGGACCGTGGTGGCTCGTCGCTTGAGGTGGCAGGGCAGCGTGGCATGAGCACGTACTGCCGTACCAGTGTTCGTCAGTTTTGGCGTGGAGAGTGTAGGCGGGGGAGGGGGGGGGTTGAAGGGAAATAATTAATTGCGGGCCATATAGCCGCGGCCGCACCTTGGGAAACTTTTTTTTAATGGAAACCCTAGAGGCGTTTGTTCTTGAGGGTGAACGTCCGTGTCGTTTAACTTGCTGTCAAGACAAACCCGCAGCGTAAAGCGGCGAGCGTGAGCAAGTAGAACAATCGGCTTGAGAGTTAATTGTGGAATGATTACCGAACGCTTTACTATAGTAGAAGGAGGTTCGTATACCTAGGCGGGATGGAGGAAGGAAGCCCTGCATTTGCGGCCCCGGATTTTACGCTGCAGTAGTAGTGTCGTCGTAGTAGCAACTCTACTAATAATACTACTACAGCTAGTACCGCTAGTGATAGTATTGTCTAACATGAACAAGGTAGCAAAACGAAACTTTCCCTGCGTTCTCTGCTTGAGGCAACCAAAATAACGCAAGTATATACCGGTATGTATTATCACTGCTCACGCTTTGTAGGCTCGTGCGTATCATACTCTGCTCCTTGTGTCCCCCTTGCGCAGCGCTGGTATGATTGCACGACAGAGCATTCTAGACGGAGAGGAGATCATGATTGACAGCTGCTGTAGACACGCTGAAGTCGTCGTCGAAAGCGACAGCTCGAGGTTCAGGCGAGACATCCCGGAAGCTTCTCCCGTCGAGCTCGGCGAGGAAGGGGTGGTGGGACTTGCCGAGACCCTAGCAAGGACGGGGTATCTGGGCAACGACGATGTGACACTAATCCGAAGACTGGCAGAAGACGCTGCCAACAGCTGTTCAGCGCTGGTGGTGCAGCTCGGGGCTACTGGGGTGTTCGCCGTGCACCACGGAGGTAGTCGATTCGTGCCGGGCGATTGGGCTCACGTCCGGGTCAGGGGAGGGGAGGCGAAGATCGGCGACAAGGCCGCGGTGTCGCGCCTCGGGAGGTGCACCGCGTTCGACGCCCAGTTCCAATGCGAGGTGAGAAAAGTGCTCGTATGGCGAAAAAACAAAAAAGGAAAGCAAGAGACTACGAACCTGGTACGTATTACTTGAGACCAGTGTTATTCAGGACCCATTACATACACAAAAACCTATATATATATACCTGGTATGCTCTAGTTTTTTTTCTAAGCATATTTGGTCTTGACTACTACGCCCCGCCGTAATAGTCATATTCATACTGTACCAGGGACGCGTGCTACGATAGAGGTTGAGGGTATACCTTTTTTTGGCTGAAACATTTTCTGAAGGACGGGGGCTCCTTACCTTAACACAAAATCGTCGGAATCTCATTCTTGTGTTGCAGTATTTTTCATTGTATACTTGGACCATAAGAGCCCGAATTAACGAGTATAAAATAAATTCAATTATGAAAAAATAAAATTCAAATTCGCTTTTCATTGGTCAACACACGCACCAGCACCAAATATTATGCCCCAAGATCCTAATCTTTGGTGCTGGTGCGTGTGTTGACCAATGAAAAGCGGATTTGAATGTATTTTTTTTCCAAATTGTTTTTTTTCTTCTTCGTTAAAACGGGCCCTAAGGGGATTGCTCATCGGCTATACTATTATAGCACTTTTTTAGTTTCCTCCAAAACAATCATTTTTTGGGTGAGGTGTAAAATAGGTCCTCAAGTGACTGACTACCCTCAGCATGCTGTCGTTGGGAACTCGTGCAGAAGGATATTTGCATGAGTCCCTATCTTTTTTGGGGGTGCCGTGTAAACTAGAAGCTCGTACGTATTTCGCTCTTAATTATAAGGTGCTCATGATATATTACGTACCCGAAAAATTAGTCCCCTTGAACGTACGAGGGTGTAATCGGCTGCCGGACAGTTCTTCATGCAAAATATATACAAAACAAACTACGGTAGCCTAGAATGTCACAGTTTTTTTTGTTTTGCTGTGGAAGGTGTCACAATCACCCCCTCCCAGGACGGGCTGATAAAAAAACGTTAGATTCTGTGTTGTTTTTTTGTTCGGTGTATTTTTATACATACCCGAGCTGTGGGCGCACGTCCCGTGTTTCTAAAATCACTGTACTTGCGATCGATTCCGCAAACGAAATGTGATACTCGTGATTCGTTTGGGTTCAGATGTGAAGAGGTTGGTGCGCGGACCGAAGCTCCTTGAGTAGGGTGAAGAGATTTTGATTTTAATGGTTAAGGGGATTAGAGTTACTCACGAGCTGACCGGACGAGAGATATGCGCGGGTTCAACGTTGAGTAGGCGTTGATTTGTTGCTGTCTACCCCCCTATGCAGAACCACAGCAGTTGTATGGGAAAGCTAGCCGGATGAAGATCGAGAGATCATCATGAACGCGCGTCTGAAGGGGCAAGGATTTTCATTAATGCTTGCCTACAAGGATGGGGACCGAGATCTGCCATGCGCTTTTCGGCCGCAAGAAGAAAAAGGTTGGTGTTTTCCGGAATTTTCTGAAACCCGGCACCGGTTGTTACCGTTGCCGAACTCACCGGGTAGGCTACTCGAAAAAATGGCGTTCACAAATTGGTCCCCCCTCATCCAAAAGGCCTCGATAGTTCAATGGAACTCCTATATTATTTCCAGCAGCAGAGCAGCGAAACGCACACCGAAACAAAGTGTACATGCATGCTGCTGCTGACACGTGCTACGGTAGAGGTAGAGGTATAAAAGGTATACCTTTTTTTGGCTGAAATGTTTTCTGAATGACAGGGCTCCTTTCCTACCTCAACCAAAAATCGTCGGAATTTCATTACTGTGTTGCAATATTTCTTATTTTATACTTAGACCATGGTATTGTTTATCGGGTACGTAATCCCTTTTACATTCCTCCGAGACCATGTTTTTGGGTGAAGTATACGTAGAGCTCCTCGATAAGTGACCGCCCTCAGAAGGCAGAAACATGGCCTGTATGCAGGTGCACCTCTTATCGTACATAGCATGCGTCTGCTGTACCTCGAGGTACATTTGGCATCAAGCTATCATGCTGAACATAATACGTTGTGCTATTGCGGGAGACCAAAGTAAATAGGACCTACGATACAGACAAGAACCTACCAAGGTATATATTCACATATTTTCACCACCAAAATTTGGTTCTGTTTACTATGCTCCTCCGTAATAGTGGCTTGCTTTTGGTGGGACGCCTATTGATGAGTACGGACTTTGTGGGGGGGGGGGGGGGGGGGTTGTCGAAACAAAGTGACGATGACGGCGTCAGCGATACGAAGCAGCGCGGACTGCTGGGATAGGGTATCGCTGCTTTCTATCATAGGTGGGGCACCCTTATATCTATCTTTCAACACGATGACGTGCACGACATGATTGTTCGCTGCTTGATGCTGTTGTTGTTGTTGATGCTGTTGTTGTTGGTGTTGGTGTTGTTGTTGTTGGTGGTGTTGGTGTTTTTGTTGTTGGTGTTGGTGTTGTTGTTGTTGGTGGTGTTGGTGTTGTTGTTGTTGGTGTTGGTGTTGTTGTTGCTTCAGTACAGTCCGTAGTCACGTGGTCACACAACAGGCTCTAATATCTCTGGAGTGGAAAATTGCGTCCGGAGGAGAAATGCAAGCAGAAACATATATGCTCGTACAGCGCGCTCACACATACCATGTATAGACGACGATTGAAAAGGCCACGCTCTTGTCATGTTGTTCGTCGCTACGATATAGCTGGGACCGCCAAAGGGGCTCCAACACGTTAATAGTTGGTAAGAAAACGAGCACCTGGTATATACTATTGTTTACAACAAAGACAGACTGAGTTTTTTGTTTTGTTTTCTGAGCTATTAAATCCAGACGTGGTTATCTTGAACTCAAGAGTAGAACCCGCCCTTTCCCACACAAGAAGCCCGGGCTGGGTGAAGCATTCCTGTTTCTTGCAGTAGGTGTCCTGTGCTGCTGTAGACAAATTCGATAGAAACATACACACTCACAAACCCACTGGACGGAAAACAGGCTTGACCCTTTTATCATGTCGAACTGGAAACTTTGACGTGTTGCCCTCAACTGGTTCTTGTTGCACAGACCATTTATTTATCATTTCTGGGACTAGACTTTTTTTTTTTTTTGACATTTTGCCCTCGACTACGTACTCCTTATGCACAGACAGACCCCCCTCTATGGTTTGGAACGGGGACTTTTTGACATTTGACCTCGACTGTTTTCTTTATGCGCGCACAGGGCAGGGGTGGAGGCCCGTGCGGCGTCCCGGGGGTCCGCGGAGTACCTTTGGAAACTTGTCCGCACACGCACATCGTAGGCCTGGCTCTTCTAGGCGACCAGTACGCCAGCGGCAAGGACGCACCACCCTCAGACCCGGACGAGGATGAGTACAAGGACCAGATAGATGTCGCGGGCAAGGACATTAGGTCGGCGAAAGCCGAGTGGAAGGACGGGGACAAGGACAAGGGCGAGGAGGGCGAGGAGGGCGACGGGAGGGCGGCATTTACCGGGAAGGTGTTGCACCTGCTGAAGGTCATGGGCGTCGCCAAGTTTCCGATCAACCCCTACCCGCACCTCTCGAAAGATGCCCGCAGTTGGGTGCTGGAAAGGGGCACCCTTCTCTCCTGCCACGAGAGCGTGTGCTCGGCCTGTGGGGAGGACCTGCTCGTGACGGAGCATAAGGATGCCGTGGCGGTACCGCAGGTGAGATTCCCACGTACTACTGCTGCTGTACTGGTAGTGTTTATATCACCAGGGTAACTACTCTCTGCGACGAGGTGCCCGCGTTGAGTACAGGAGAATGAACGCGGGGGTGGTACGAGGTAGTAGCCCTGGGTGAGAGTCTCACGCTGATCGCAGAGGTGCCCGCAGGTGAGATTCCCACGTACTCGTACTGTTGTAGTTTTTATTTCACCAGGGTAACTACTCTCTGCGACGAGGTGCCCGCGTTGAGTACAGGAGAATGGACGCGGGAGTAGCGGGTAGTAGCCCTGGGTGGGAGTCTCAGGCTGGTCGCAGGAGAGAGAGGCCTCATTGATCCCAATCTGTATAAGAATTGGTGCGACGACGGAATATTACCGGAGGTTGACAGTTCGTCTATATACGACCTATGTTTTTCTCTCGGAACGCTTGTTTGTATATACCTGGTACGAGTATAATGTATCGCTCTGGCCGAAAATATACTGATCGTTTGAACTCTAATATGAGCATCAAAAGTGGCTTATATTCTCGGCCAGAGGGGTGTCCGTATTGGGGGTCCCGGTATTACGAAACGAAACAATAACAAGAGTAAAGCGTCTTGGCAGTTATTTAGTGTGAGCACACAGCCGTTTCGAGTGGTGTCGTGCAAGCGCACGGTGTCGTATACTTACGGATGCAGTTCTGACGCTTGAGTGTGTCGTCCCCCTGTATAGTACAGCACGACCGGACTGTTTCTTGCGGCAGATGCTGTATTTGTCAAAAAAAAATTGCCACGTTGGCCCTCTGAAGTGCCCAAATATATACGAGTATATTTTTTGTAAAAACTTCTGCCCCTATACGTATACGTTGAGGCTTTTGCGGCGGTCCTGTCTTGTGTCCCTTTTCTGTGACCACGGACGAAACGTACAGTAGGTGTGTGTATAGGTATTATACTACTTGGTTTATTCACCGTTTTTTTACGCCGCACACGGCATCGATTTCTAAATTGGGAGTTGATAAACAAAAAAACGGGCTACTAGAGTTTGACACACGAAACCTAAAAAAAAACGCCATTTTTAGGCTGCAATTTGTGTAGGACACGCCCTGCCTCACGTAATAACAAGAATAAGAACCTGAGCCTGGCCAACAATAAGAGCATAAGTGCTGTTGTGTTGTTGCGTATTGTGCCATTTCCATGATATTGGCAACGTAGGTGCGTACTCGTAGGTGTCCTGTTACGGGGGACCATAGTAAACACTAGTAAATAGGACCAAATATTGTTAGTTGAAATAGGAAAATATATAGGTTTTTGTGTGTACCATAGGTCCTATTTACTACATTAGCCCACCCCGTAATGTATACGTACTTGCATTGTATTGTCATGTCCCGGGGCCTGTGTACCGATCGGGTTCCAAAACCCGAAGCGGCGAAGAAATTATGAGCCTGACGTTGTTTTTTTGTTAATGCTTGTGTTCACAGTCAGTGTTGTGAACCGCTCTGTCCGTAACTGTAAGCGTCTGTTTCGATATATCCATGTGTGAACGCTCACACGGTCTTTATTTTTTCGGGCAGAGTGGTTTGAGTTACCAAGTACTGGTACGTACGATCTACGATACGATCTACGATACGATCTACGATACGATCTACGATACGATCTACGATACGCTTTACGGTACGATCTACGATACGATCTACGCTATGGTCTACGATACGATCTACGATACGATCTACGCTATGATCTACGATACGATCTACGATACGATCTACGATGTCTGCGAGTCGACCTCTTGCTGTGGGAACTCGTATTTTGGAGCCAGCTACACATCAACGTAAGGGTAGTTATCGCTATGAATAGGAACTGTCGCTGGTGAGCATTTGTACCTGTCGTCAAGTTTGTGCGAAATAAATACTTTTTCCCCCCCACCGGAGGTTTTTCAGCCGGACGGCGCCGATTTCTGGCTTCACCCTAGTCGGCTCAATAGTCAGCCACGCCCTATCAGTCTCATCATAAATGTAAGGCGCGTTTGGACGTTTCGTTTCGGTTTTACAGACCCGTGCTACGATAGAGGTATAAAGGTATAAAGGTATACCGTTTTTTGGCTGAAACGTTTTCGGAATGACAGGGCGCCTTACCTTAACCCAAAATGGTCGGTCTGTCATTGTTGTGCGTTGCCACATTTTTCATTGTATACTTAGGCCATGAGATTGTTCATCGGCTATTAATAGCACTTTGATTTCCCTCCAAAATCCGTTTTTGACTTAGTATTAGTATAGAGCTCCTCGAGTGACCACCCTCAGAAGGCAAAACCTTATTAAAATGGTGCACCTCTGACCTTAAGACAGCATGCGTCTACCTATTTACGATCACAGATTGGTATATGTAGTACGTAGGCGTCTGTGCAAGCTAGCGTGTCGCTTGCTGGCGCTACTCCTTAGCACTAACAGTAGTGCGCCCGCACATTCAAGCACCCCTAACCTGTAACTACTGCGGAGGACCATAGTAAATAGGGGACCTACAGCCGTACACACAAAAAAACTATTGGTATACCGTAGTATTTTACTGAAAATATTAGGTCCTGTTTACTTTGGTCCCCCGTAATGGCGGCACTCTGACCTGGCCAAATTCCCCCCCTCCCTGTGCTGCATTTGTGGTTGTGTTTGTTTTTTGTTTTTGCGCAGAATTATAAGCCTGTTTCCGTGAGGCTCGAGATTAAGAAATGCCCAGGATGTGGCGTTGAAGCAGTGGCGGGGGACGACTGGCGGGAGCACGGGTATTTCGTTTTCGGCGCTTACGCGGTGCATGTTATGGCGCTCGTTGCGTGCAGAGTTTTCGTGCAGAGCGGTACGTCGATCATGACCGCGTGGGGCGCCAACCTGGGACGCTTGCGTGACGACGACGGGTGGTTGGAGGAAAACCCCCTCTAGGCGCGCAGGTGAGTCGACACAATGTTTAAGTAAGTCTTGTGCCTTACCAGGTATAAACACGGTACAGGACATGACAGGACATCTACTCAAGAGAGTGAGCGCTAAGAAAGCTAGGGTTGAATGATACACGAGAAGGTCCGAAGCCAGACCTCGGAGTGGTACCGCGTTTTTTAGCTTAGTTTTTAATATTTCATATATGTATAGAGAGAGATATTTTGCTTTGCTCATGTGCCGCTGCGCAGGTGCGCGGAATAGATACATGTGTTTTCATCCGTATTTTGAACCGTTCCTAGGGCGCTTCAAAGCTAATATCATACCTGGTACATCGCAGCAGCCTTATCTATAGTGATGTTTAGGCAATTTGTTTACCAAACCCCAACACACACAAAAAAAACGTTTCATCCTATATATAGGACGTGCGTGCACCCTTACCACGAGGGAGGACTCTCTTTTCTCTCACTAACCTTGACTTAAATGACGGTGTCAATGGACGCCCGGTGGTCGAATGTAATCGGCACATACTGGTACAGCAGTGGGTACCCCGAGATAAGAGCATTCGGGATTTAAGAGCGGTGAAATCGGCCTATGTCGCGCCTGTACTAAAATCTATATATTGCCCACTACATATTAGAACAATGTGTAGTTAAGAGCGTTTGTTTTTGGCTTGTCACTGGGGCGCTTTTAAATAGGGGTACCCCACTGTAATTAAACATATTTGTTGTATAAGAAAACAAAACCGGAATTCCCAATATCAAAACGGATAGTCCCTTCGTTGAGAAGCCCCGCCAGTTAAGAAACATTTTTGGCGAAGTACACCCCTCCGCTCTCCAGCACTGTGTTTTAGAGGCACACGACTCTAATAGTATGTACCTGGTTATAGCATACAGTGGTAGTGGCCCCTCTCGTAGTGCCGGTATGCGCCAGGCATAGCGTACAGTAATGGTCCCTCTATAGTGCCGGTATGCGCCAGCCAAGCAAAATACCGGCACTATTATAGCGGTAAACCGGCACTATTCCGCACACTATATACCATACCACACTGATTACTGTAGTGCCATCTGTGCCTAGCTATTTCATGGGCACGTTAAGCGGGCAGCTGGCACTATAGAAGGCCCACCTGCTGCAGCAAGCAAGTAGCAAGAGCCAGCGGGGACTCTCATTCCCGACCGCGCGACTCGCCCCATACCTTACGGCGCTTCGTGCTCTGGCAATGTTTACCTGGTCGGTGAAAACCTGACATGCTCCGTCCTGGCATTGTAGGGATGCGAGGGTCTATGGAAATACCACTACGGCCTTGCACGACATGAGTACCCCCCCCGTCTATGGTCTATGGTCATACGACTACGGCCGTGCACGACATGAGTACCCTCCCCCCCCTCCCTAGGCCCCCCTGAATGGAAAAGTAGGAATAAGTTAAAGTTTCCCAAAAATGTAGATAAGTATACGTTGATTATTATCGTTTTGTTTTGTTGGCTGAGTACTCGTGAGTATACAATAAGCACCAAAACACATGCGTTTCGGCTATATATGCAATCGGTCAAACCCACAGCTGGCACATTTTGCAACTAACCTTATTTAAACGGAACTTGGTTTTGATGGCTGACAAATGCTTTTGGGACGAATTCATGCATGCACGCATGGGAAAAAGGACCTCCGCGGCGTCCTGAAACCTTTTTACAGGACCTGAAAAAAAGAGCACCCCTTTTCTGTATATATATATTGCTCCGGCCTTCCCCTCCGTTCTCCTTGCTTGCGCACCCCAGGGTCGTGGACGAGGACGACTTCCTACAGACGCTGCTGGAAGTCTACCTGGCGTTTGAGGCCCTCACCGACCACCCCTACGCATTCTCAACCATCGTCGAAGGTTTTTTTCCGCAGCCGGCGTCTAAGGACGGCCGAAACATGTCCGCGGCGAACGACGTGACTCTGGAAAGGGTGTTGGCTCAGGGAGAAGAACAGGTCGTCGACGTGGACCTGTCAGCGTGTTGGCTCGTCCTGAGCATGCTGTCGCCCATGGTCTTCCCGAAGCGACTGCGGTTCGTGTACACACCGCCGATGGCGTTCAGCCCGCACACCCGAAAATCGAACGTTTTCGTTTTCGAGGCGAAAGGGGGGCCGCCGCGGAAGGCCCCGGCCAACAACAAATCCCCAGCACTGCTATCAACTCGTAGCGCGATCGGAAAGGGTAGTAGCAGCAACAGCAGCAGCAGCAGCAGCAGCAGGAGCGAAAAAGAGAGCGGAAAGCCTGCCACGGAGGTGAGCGCCGCTCCCGACAACGTGTACGACGTGTGGCGCCTGGCCGCGGTCGACCCCCCGGTACAGCGCGGGACGGACTTCGCTGCTCTCCTCGCTCTATCTGTCAAGGAAGCGGAGGACGCGGAGGCCGCGCACGCGGCAGAATTCGCGACCATTGCCCGCCGCAACGTCCGCGAGCTACGTCGCCGCGGCCGGTATTCGGTTGATCTCTTCGAGGTGGTGGCCGTGCTCAACGCCCGTCTATCCGCCGTCCTGGCAGAAACTGAACCGTTACACGGGGGGGTAGCTTCTGACGCCGAGGAGGAGCTGAGCGCGTTGACGGTTTTCCGGGTTTTTTCAAGCGGCGTGCTTGCTTCGGCGGTGGGGTCCACCACCGGCGAGATGCCGGCACTCCCCGCGTTCTACCGAGACCTCCCTCAACCCAACAAGCTCGGCCAAGATGTCACCTCGGTTGCCGCGATGGTCACCTACGCCGAGGTGGGTTAACCTGGAGTTTTTTTTCTTCTTGTGTCTCTTCACTTGTTTAGCGATTATCGGGGCCGGTGGGACCATCCAGCCAAGTACCTGGTACAGTTTAGGTCCGCATAGGATATACAATGTAACCCCTTCGGGAGTTCCGAGGGGAAAAAATGGTGTAAAAACTAACATAAGAAGAAACAAAAAAACTACAGCATCGGGCACACGAGGCATGTCGGGCTGCTTAGGGTACACGGAGGCGTGTCCGAAGTACAGACGCGTACCACGATAGTGGTAGGTGGCATTTTTTGGCTAAAATGTTTTTTTATATGACGGGGCGCTCCATAATCCAAAATCTTCGGAAAGGCCATCCTTTTGTTTTTGCAGTATATATGATTTTTCATATACCTTAGGCCATGGGCAATAGGATTGTTTCATCGGGTTCCACTGATTTTTTTATTTTTTTTCTTATAATAATCGGTTTCTGGGTGAGAGGTACAGAGCTCCTCAAGTCACGAACCCCAGGGAAAAAAACATGGTGCACCTCTTACCTTACCATGTGTCTACAGCAGTGTACCAGTTGGGAGTTGTACAGACGAGTGCTACTAGTAGGGGCCATCACATTCTGGCCTTTTTTTTATGTGACTGGTTGGAGCGGGGCTCCTCAGCTGAGGCACCGCCCAATACGGCGTATGCCTTATAAGGGATGCCCCTTACACGGCATGCTTTATCGTTGGCATAAACTTGTTTTTTTTGCAGAGCAGCGTGAGCTCTCGGAAGTACGGGTGGGCAGGATCATGCTGCTGCCCGTGCCATACGACTCCTGGCATTACAACGATTGTAACCATCGCAACTCGGACACCAAATTTGGTGTCGCGCCCCCCCCGCCCATCCACGCTATTGTCGTTGTTTTAGCTGTAGTCGTCACGTTTCCGCTCTGAAGGTCTGATTTGAGAGGGTTAAGCTGTTTGCACATTCGTATACGTAAAGTGCATCGATGTAGACTTATTGGCTGTTTTGTGCTCTATACCTGACGCGTGCTACGATAGAGGTATGGTAGCACTTTTTTTGTCTGAAACATTTTCTGAACAATCGGGCTCATTCCTGTGTTGCAACTTTTTTTTGCATAATAAGTCATGGGATTGCTCATCGGGTACGTATGTATGTAGGAAGTAGCACTTTTATTTTCCTTCAAAACCATTTTGTTTTTCTTTCTATGAGTATAGAGCTCCTCAAGTGAGGATCCTCAGAAAAAACAGTGGTTGGTGCACCTCTACCCTTAAGATGGCATTCGTTACCTGGTATGTATACCTGGTGTGGAATATTTGCGTGTCATACGTCATCCTGCGCAGGAAACAACGAGTACAAATCCTCAACAAATCCTGACGACGAATACAAATTCTATCCTTCCCCTTCCTTATCCCTACCCTCCCCGTCGCCCATCGACCCCCTCGAAGGCTGTCGCAGGCTCCCGGTTCGGCGTTGGTACCCGCCCTTCCTTTGTCTTGTACCTAACCCTTGATTGCAACCGGCGTACGAACTGTATACATCACCACTTGATAACAGTCATGTTATGGGCCAGGCTCAAGCTCTTGTTCTTGTGTGAGGCGGGGCGTGTCCTACTCCTACTTTTTAGAATTTTAGCATTTGCTTTTTTTTGTGGTTTGTGTGCAACAAGTTACCCGACCGAAATACTTCACCTCCCATTTGTTGAAGCGCTGTCGCGTGCCGCCTTGCTTGGTCAAACACTGCTGTATCTCAAACACTGCTAAAGCTGTTAGTCACCCCGTCGTGTCCTGTTTCATACCTGGCATGTTTCTGGACCTTGTGCCTGTTCGTCGTACCACTTTTTGGTCCAGGCGAAAGAAGATTTCATTGCCACGAAGCTCCGACCCGCAGACAGCAGGAGGAAAGCGATAGCAGGTGAAAAACAACCGATGTACCGTTTATGTGATCATGTAGAGGTTTAGCTGTGTCGTGTTCCCTTCGTCGCCTCGTAGTGCCCGTCGGTGCGCGAAAGGTTGTTTTCGTCTTCTTTTTTTTTGTTTTTTGTTTCTCGGCTGCAACGACCTCGCTGGCGGTTTGCGCTGACATTCGAATCTCGGCGGGTGTATTGATTGGCACAAGGCACATGTTGTGAACATGCTTCTGTCGCTGAACTTGCCAGAGAGCGAGTCAGCAAAAGTCGACAAAACATCGACGAGCAGTGCTGACAACCCTGAACCCTTTGCGCGAGAAAAACGAAGGTACGCACGTATATTCCCGACCGGGCAGAAGAAGGGAAGACGCGTGCTACGATAGAGGTGTAGGGTATACCTTTTTTTGGCGGAATCGTTTCCGGAATGGCCTATTAAGGGCTCCTTCACCCAAAATCGTCGGAGTTCCATTTTTTTTTTGTGTTGCACTGCTGTGTTTCGTTGTATCGTTAGGCCATAGGGTTGTTCATCGGGTATGATACGTACCACTTTTGTTTCCCTCCAAAATCAGTTTTTGACTTGCTCTTAGTATAGAGCTCCTCAAGTGACCACTTTTTTCCCCTCCAAAATCAGTTTTTGACTTGCTCTTAGTATAGAGCTCCTCAAGTGGCCACTTTTTTTCCCTCCAAAATCAGTTTTTGACTTGCTCTTAGTATGGAGCTCCTCAAGTGACCACTTTTTTTCCCTCCAAAATCAGTTTTTGACTTGCTCTTAGTATAGAGCTCCTCAAGTGACCACTTCTTTCCCCTCCAAAATCAGTTTTTGACTTGCTCTTAGTATAGAGCTCCTCAAGTGACCACTTTTCCCCCCTCCAAAATCAGTTTTTGACTTGCTCTTAGTATAGATCTCCTCAAGTGACCACTTTTTTCCCCTCCAAAATCAGTGTTTGACTTGCTCTTAGTATAGAGCTCCTCAAGTGACCACTTTTTTTCCCTCCACAATCAGTTTTTGACTTGCTCTTAGTATAGAGCTCCTCAAGTGATCACCCTAAGCAAAAAAATGGTGCACCTGTATCGTAGCATGCGTCGAGAGACAATATTACGGGGGACCATAGTAAATAGAACCAAATATTGTTTGTAAAACCGGGAAATGTATACACGTGGTAGGTTTTTGTGTGTACCCGTAGGGCCCTACCAGGTATTTACTACGGCTCTCCGAAATAACTATGTGACCACGGCTTGTCCAGAACTTCGTAGAGGGCAACACCTCCCACGGGTTGAGCTGGAGAGTAAAAGTGACGAAGAAAAATAAAAATAAAAACATAATTTCTTGTGTCTGCCGGTGTGTGTGTCATGGTGGAACTGCACGCGGCGCCATACTTGGATATTCTATTTCAAGCCGTGTGCCCTGCAGGTCGCCAAGACGTCGTTTGTGCCCTCTTGCAACCACAGCCCGGCTTGTGCGAACCTTTTTCGAGGAGACAGAAGCACCAGCACCAGTTTCAATTCAGTCGAGCGTTTCGTTACAGCCATACTTGGAAGTATGCATACAGTGGGTACCCCTATTTAAGAGAGGTGTGTTACAGGCCGAACACAACTCTCTTAAATTACAGTATATAGCCTTCCCTCTCATCCACAGTGGGAAATATATAGGTTTGGTGTGGGCGGGTCCAGCCGATTTTGCCTCTCTTTAACTGTACCATTCTCTTATATAGAGTACCCTTTGTTAAGTCGGGGGACCCAGTGTATCGAGCTTTCTTCCTTCCCCTGCCTCCTCGCCTCCCCTCGGCCGTGCCCCGTGTCCAAATCAAAGGTTCCCCAGTTTGGAGATATTGCCGTGTATAGCAAGATCAATACTCAATTCGGCCGCACACGACTTCGTTTTTAGTCGTTTGACGGAGCATACATTCCATTTGGCGTTTCGTTTTCCAACCCGTTTCCAGTTATGTACTTACCCCCACCCCCCCGGTGCTCCGTCTCGAAAGGGATGCGTGGTCAATGGTCAAATGGCTAAGGCAAGCAACAAAAGCCCCCCCCCCCCCCCCCCGTCCCCGTTCCCGTTCCACTCCTTCTCCCCGCTTCCGTGTGTTCTCTGTTCAGTACAAGCTTTGCGCTCCGGAGCACCGTTTGGAGCGGCCGTGTACCGTCCAAAGGCCGTCCAGATTTGGGCGTCGCACGGGAACCCCACCTTGCGCGCGAGCAAGGAGGCCAAGCAAGTAGACGGGTTTGACATCTCCTTCAACGTCATGCCGCCGGGGTATCATCGTTGTCCTGGGCGGGGGACGCGGGATCCGCGCCGCGCTCGAAACGAGGCTGTGGCCCAGGAGCCATCGTGTGGCTTTCCCGATTCTCCGAGCAGTCGCGGCGAGCCCTGCCGGTGTGACCACGGCGGCGTGGAGTGTGGCCGCCGGAATCCCGTCGGCGGCCCACCGTGTTCACAGCTGCAGCTGCAAGGAGCAAAAATAAACCTAAACACGCGACAGCGACAGCAGGAGAGCCTCTCCAAGAGCATGGACAAGAGCAAGAACAAGAAATACTCGAGCGTGCTCGACGAGCTGGACTTCGACCGGCTAGCGTTCGTGGGAACTCTCGTGAATGAGCTGGGGAATGAGGCGGCCAACCGCCGCTCGCTGAACGCCATGGTCAAGACTTGTTACGACCACACGCCCGACGTTTTGGTCATTTGCCAGGTGGATATCTACTCCCTCGGCCGCTGCTGGTGCGACATGCCTTTGCTCCGATGCTATGATCGATTCGGTCTTGCGCGGCTTGCGTTTCTGGAGTAGTAACGTGCCCCCCCCCCTCCCCTCTGGAGGAGAGCCTTTCGCGGGGAAAACGTACCCTGCATGTACCATAATGTCGACCAGGATTTGTTTTGTGGCCGTGTTCTTGCGCCATTTGTAAAGATAGATATGTAGGCGTATTATCACCGGGTGGTTATCTCCACCGCACCTGATGATCCAGCAGGAGGACGCGGGGAAGGTCGACATACTCACCCTGCCTTTGCGTACCACCACACACAGTAGTACAGTTTTGTTCTACGGCGGAGTTGAGTCGGCTAACGGAATAGTTGAATATAGAAGGTGTCGTGGTTTTTACCCGCCCGCTATGTAGGTGATTAAGGGACCTGAACGGCCCTTGGTTGCACGGGTTGGTGGCGTGCTTTATCCCCCACCTGCGACGGCGTCTTAAGCGGACCGTGCAGAGCTGGGCACCCACAGCAGGTTTACCGTACAGAGTTAGCAGTAAGATGGGGAAAAGTTGCTGCCCATCATAGTCAGTCGTGTTGTGTGCGCGTTCTACTCCCTCCTACTGTGCGTCAAGCGTGCTTAGTGATGGCCTGCAGCAAAGCAGGATGTCTACTGTCTCGTTTCGTTTATTATGTTGTGTCTCTTGTTTTTGTCTGCAAGCTGTCGACTACCAGGTAGGAAACTTGGCCCCTTCTCAAGTATGTAAGATAGACGGTGCTGGTACAAAACACTGTATACTGAAGATGTACGAAAAAAACGTGTGATGGAGTAAAAGAGGGAGGGGGATATGTATCAGTGCTATTTTTCGGGTTGTTTTGTCGGTTTAGCCAAGGCATATACACGCTGAGAGGGATTGAAATAAAAGAAACAGGTGTATACGTCTTGGGGGGATAATGAAAACAGCAAAACGGGGTATACACGCCCAGGTATGACCACCTGTCTTGTCGGCTCGCGTCGGTGGTCAACATGAATTGGTCTCGTTGAAGGACGCACACACCCGAAATAGCTGGAGCTAACCCGACACACGCAAAATAACTGGAGCTAATCCGTCTCGCCGGTCAAAGGGGGCTCTTGTTTGTTCCGCAAAACCTGATCGAAGAAATTTATTCAGCACCGCTGTTCGCGGTGGTCTTTCAAGGGCGTCAAGAGATACCTCAGGCATAGGGTGGGACTTTCTTGTTTGGTTAGCCTCGAGCGATAACATTGGTCGGATAAATATATTCGTAGCACATGTTTCACCTGACTTCATTCAATCAATTACGCTCGATATTATAAAAGCCCAAATCCGATCGGGAGTTTAATACGTAGGAGGCTTCTCTACACGCCGGACACGCTTAAAGCGCACTCACTACCCCAAGCGATCGTAAGGGGCATGCCTTTGGCGTTGCTTCCGCTTGACGATGGTAGACCGAGGGAGCCTCTGTAACCTAACGTTTAGGAGTGTATCGACATGCCTGCGCTAATGGTGGGTAGGTAGGTGTTTACAGGGGTCCGGCCAGGGGGCCAACCCCGCCCTTCCTGGTGGCCGGGGATAACGAAACCTGAGTAGGTGAATGTTTGCCAACACGCAGAACACGTGCAAGCCGCATCTCAAGCGATCGGAGCTTGACTTCGAACTTGTTTCCAGTCTGTCATTGGCGCATGGGGCCTGCGTATAGCTTCGAACTTGGGCGTCTATCGATTTGCATGCTCTATGTACGGGTGTGAGCATTGTAGAGATGCCCAGCCACAAAATTCCTACAATTTTTGACGAGGATAACAAAACATTTTGGGGCGTGCAGTATGCTTTTGTGTCCGAAAGTCCGAAAACACACTACAACTCCGTACGTCTACTAATGCTCCGTATAATATAAGCACCACATTACCGGACGCTTACTAAGAAACCGAGCACTATGAAAGGCGCAGGATGTTATTTACTCGGAAAAAAACAAGAATTTCCGACACGGTCATGCTTAAGGTTTTACTATTAGTGTTGAACCAACCCTTATCTACTGCAAGTTTCCAATTAAGAAGCCTAGGCTACGTTAGGTTACCGTCCCTGATATTCTACTATCATCATAGTTTGTCCTGTACTCTAATTCCGCGTGTCTAGAAAAGCTGAATAGCCCCTCGATCGTATGTTAGCGACAACAGCCCCCCCCCCCCCCCCATCCCAAGACACACAAAGCGCGGTTTCGAGAAGCCATCAACACCATGAGCCTTAAAGTCTTCGAGCCAAGCTCGTGCCTAGTTTTTCGCGTGAGAAACAATACGAAGCATCGTACACCGTTCACACAAAGTGGGGAAACAACATTGGTACTCGTAGCGGTAAATGAAGGGGAAGGGTAGTGTATGAGTAGGATCGACATCATTGGGGAAAACGTGTATCCCCACACTCACACACCCATCCATGTAATAGTATGGGCTTGGAAGGCCGGCAATTACCTCAATACAGGTAATTGGCCCGTTTTCGTATTTCTTGGACTGGCATTCGTATTCGGGGTAATTGTAAAAACGGAAGGACAAATGTGACCCTTCCGGCGGGGCCAGATGTCATCGTGGCTCTGGGATATGAAAACAAAAAAACTGCTTCTCTTCCACGCCTGATTCTATATATGTACGAGAAAGTTAGTAACACCAAGAATGCATAATAGACAGACCTGCAGGGGGAAACTCTGTGTCTCATCCAGACATACTACCCGTACTCGTACACCCACCAAGTTTCCTCCGAGCGCTGTTGCCGCGCGATATAAAGATGAACAAGCACAATTCTATCGATTGTCGCCGTTTTGGCGACACGTGTTATTATGGGGGAGGGGCCATAGTAAATAGGACCTACGGTATACACAAAAACCAATACATTTACCTAGTTTTACTAACAATATTTGGTCCTATTTACTATGGTCCTCCGTAATAGCTATCCCTAAGAATTTTTTTCATCTATCTCTTAGATTTCCCGTCTGCACTACATATCAGCCGATTTTCCTATTTGAGAATTGCCTTTCCGAGGAGAATGAAAATCGATTTTAGTCCTTTGTTCTTGTTTTAAGAGTTGATTTTCGCTCACGATCAAACTTTGACCTAGAAAATATGTTCCTCGATGGTAGGTATCGATCCACGAAAAAAAAAAAATGAAATGAACCTTGACAGCATCGAAAAATCAAGGATTTAAGGGAATTTGCATTTATGAGCGAGGTATCTCGCCCATAAATCCAGATTTTCTGGGATCTTCGATATCTTGAGACTGCCGATGCCGATTTCGTTCTTTTTTTTTGTCATCGACGGGTGTCACAACTGACAATAGTTTACAGTGAAAACAATAACTGTGAGGGAAGTACATCTCTTACAATTCAAAAAACAATATTTCCGATTTTCACTCTCATCGGAAAGGCAATTCTCAATTAGGAAAATCGGCTGTTAAATCTCGAACCGCTACGTAAACAATATTGACCCCTTTTTGTGAAGCAAATCCTTGACTCCTGTTTTTGAAGCAAGTAACACAGCGACCATCAAGCTTGGCCCACGAAAACATCGAAATATTCGGCAGGGACGCCACGGCGACGAGCAGGGGTAGCTGAGACATAGACAACAAGTCGTTTGCGCCAAGCTCCACCTTCCCCGGTGCCGTGTGTGCCGAAACGACACGACTTCGCTGAAATCGATTTTTGATCGAAATTATGCCCCACCCCTTCCTTGGTATGATACAGGCATCTCCTGTTGGCTACAGAAACAACAGCAGGTGCTTTATGACGGACGGTGACAGTCTAGTGAAGTAAGGAGCCAGCAGCAAGCCGCCGCCGTCAGCACATTTGATGTTCGGTGTCGCCGGTAGAGATGGCCAAAGAAATAACTGGTCCAAACCATACCCCCCTCCCTCCCTCCCTCCCGCACTGCTCTTGATTTACCCTTGACACATGCTAAGGTAACGAGCTTCTAATTTTTTTAGGTTCCTGACTTGAGGAGCTCTATACCGTTAGCAAGTCACCCAAAAAACTGATTTTTGAGAAAAACGAACAGATTTTTTAACCCGATGAAAAATATCAAGGCCTTCCTTCCTACCAGGTAGGTACGAGCATACAACAAAAGTTTTGCCAAAAACGAATGCCGTTCCGACGACTTTGAGTTATAAGGGAGCCCCGTGTCATTCAGAAATTATTTTTAGCCCCAAAAGTGCTTCGTACCTCTATCGTACCTCGCGTCCTCGCCCAATCGATCTACTACGAACTGCATTATAAGACGGCGCTTATCATGGGAATTTTCCAATGTCTAGTGTGTCCTTCGTACCCCTTACCTATTTATGTGCCCCTTTAGTGTGATCTGCTGTTTCGGCACACGTGATGATATGGGACGAAATCAATCGGAAATCGTTCTACAAGTAGTATCGTCTCGTCGACCCTGGTAGCATCCAGGGGAGTCGCCGGCCGGTAGTCAGTCGCGAGGAAATGTACCTAACAATAACATCATGGAATAACGCCACGCAGCTAGCAAAGCTGAATATCGACCGGTTGGGAGATTTCACAGCTGACGTGTTTCTTAGTTTATTATCATGTATTCCCCCGTCCACAGCCCGACGGCTAGGAGCATCAGTCACAGCACGCCGCACGCGGCACCTTTTAGGCGCGCGCCCACAACAGCGAACCGATGGCGTGAGCTTGCTCGAACAGCACCAAGGAACATCACCCGAGGCAACGTGCCTCTTCGAACGAACAACTTTCCGGCATTGCCACTTGCCCGAGAGAGCTCTGTAGGGCCCCCCTACCGTTAGCAAACTGTCTGGGATACAAACAAAAAAAATGAACGAAAAAATTGACCAATCAGAAAACTGCGGGGACGAAATCTCTTTTCCTCTCTGTAAGTGAGGACGCCACAGAAAGCAGCAAATTTCATAATACTAGTGACTTCCGTTCATTCCGAGAAGCTATACATGCAAACGGGGGCAACCAGTGCAGTTGGGGCATATTATCCGCCTTGGACCTGCGCGGTTTGGTTTACAGAAGGCACACAGGCAGCAAACGCCTAGCCTAAAGTTGGTGTAACTGTTCCTCCTTATTCACCGCTAGCCCCCGTGTTTAGTAGCATCAGGAAAAATAGCAAAAAAAAGCCAAGGTGCACCACAGAGATAAGCGCGCCATCCCGACCCCCTCCCCACCCTCTTTTGCGTCCATGTTTCGAACCATCACCCACCGGATAGACAATAATAGCGGGCCCGATTCCTCCAGGAGGTAACTCGAAAGCGAGACAGCAGACGAAAATCAGCGTAAAACACGGAGACGACACGCAAGAGAAACGTTTGCCTCGGTTCCGACATCGTCCACCAGCCACCCTAACCCTCCTTCGTTCGCGTAAGGTGGCCGGCCTGCCTATTGCACCCCCACCATGTACGAGAGAGACTCGAACTGTTCTGGTGTTCGTTCGCCGAACATGGCAGAGACTTTTCACGAGTTTGTGCACAGAGAAAATATCCTGGTGTTCGTTACCTCAAACTAACTAGTACGGGGTAGGCTAATGCAGTAATCAGCAACACGGGGTGGGCTAACGTAGTAATCAGCACCCACCTAGGTTTACACACCATGCTTTGGTTATGATTACTACAGCATGTTCCTCCGAGAAAATGGCTCGGTATATTGCCACCCTGCAGCTCGCGGTGATACTGCTGAACAAACAGCTCGTAATAGGATGCACCACGCGACAGTACAACACCCCAACCTCACTCGCTCGACCTTCTGAGCCGAACCAACACCAACCCAAGATAAATTGTCAGGACAATCTAGCTAACCCCCCGCTTGGTGCCAGCAATGTCTGCCTGATCGGTGAAAAGCTGACATGCTCCGTCCCGGCATTGTAGGAATGCGAGGGTCTATGGTCATACGACTACGGTCATGCATGATAATGAAGTACACCCCCCGCGCGCGCCTACCCCTTTATCCTCGTAATCATTCGCAAGTCTTATCGTCTCGTCTTTCCACACGGCCTACTGCAGTAGATCGACGAAAGGATCGACGAAAGGATCGACGAAAGGACGCTCCGCCGTAAGCTACTCATAACAGGGGAAATGCCCACCGATGCCAATGTCTTTCATACGTGACGCGTCTCACTCGTGCACCGTTAACCCATTTGGCATTAGAGTACACCGATCAACTTCAACCTGACTCTATTTCCAAGTGTTTACTGTCCCAACAACGGAAGCACAGCCCTTAAGGTGCCTAAAGCGGTGAAGATCACACTTAAGTATAAACAACAGTAACACAATAAGACGCCATCCTAAGGCGGTCTAATATCGTGACCCTCAAGTTGACACCGTCCCAGCAGCTAGCTGTAGTGCAACAGGCGACACGAGACGATGAAGGCATTCGAACCGAGGCTTGTTGCCCGCTGCTCCCGGGGCGCAAACGAGGCAAATTCCGGGGTCCTAAAACTTCATGTACCCGCCCCGGCCGCCGCCTGCCCTCCCTCCCGATCTGCAAGAAAGACGCAGACATGGGAATGGCAATGACAATGTGGTAATAATCAAAGGAACAGGGTAACGATTGCCGAACGCATCAACACTACCAATCTGAAGAAACTGTGGTGTCCACCTAAAAGGGATCGCTTGTTTTTCCGCGAGTTTGTTAGTTTTATACATGCGAGTTTGTGTGTTTCGTTGTTTACTTCTTTGCGTTGTTTGTTTGTTCGTTTGTTTGTTTGTTTGTTTTTTATAGTAGGCAGGCGGGCCGCCGATAGAGGTGGACGCATAACCTACGTAGCCTGCTAGGGCGGTTTCGATACGTACGAGAGAAAGCTATTGGTAAAAACATGACAAGGTTGGGGGGAAAACATATCAAGTACAGTAGTATCATACCGACCTTCTACCCGATGTTTTACGCACAGCTTACGCAGCCTCAACCACCAGGAAAATGATGTTGGCAGGTGCTGTCGCGATTACGTTTCTGTTTTTTGTCTGTGCGTTACACGTTTTTACGAAAACTCGATCGTCGCTACCAGGTACCATGTACCCGTGCGTTCTACCTTCTAGAGCACCCCCAACTTAAAGTAGCGAATTAAAACCCTCCGAAGTATAGACTCTAGACATAGTTTAGCCCTTGACACTGCAGTAGAGCATGCGTTTACACCGTACTCTGTAGATACGCCAAAACTACTGCCACAACTCCGGGGTTATTAAAACCTACTACTATTACCTACTATAATACTGCTACTACTTCTACTTCTACTACTACTACTACTACTACTAACACTACTAACACTACTAACACTACTAACACTACTACTACTACTACGACTACTGCTACTACTATTAATACTACTACTACTAACACTACTGACACTACTACTACTACTTACTGCTACTACTACTAACACTACATACTATTATAAAAAAAAAATCTCACACTTCGAGCATTCGCAGTGAGCTGTTCACGACATTTAAAAATACAACAAAACCCCTGGTATATACTACTACCGGTACTCTGCTGCAACTTGCCGAAGTGTCGCTGATCTGGTGGCCCTTGGCCGGGCAGCCTCAGCGGTTGACGTCCGTGGTGGTGAGTGCTTCTTGGCCACCTCCGTCGCCTCCGTCGCCTCCGTCGCCACCGCCACCACCCCCGTTGCCTCCACCGTTGCCCGAGACGCTCGTGATGCCGAGCGAAGCACTCGCTGCGACTGCGGGAGCACCTTTTTCGCTCGCTTGGCCACGGTGCGAGTGCTGCTCTTCTTGGGGCTCGGGCTGGTGCCGAAGATGTCCCCTCTCCCCTTCTCGGTAGGGCTATATACAAGTACGAGTTGTACAAATGCATCGGGGGACAAGCGGGGGAAGAATTAGGGTATTGTCGGACCGGTGGCGGCGGAAATAAACGTGCACCGGTATACCCTTCAAGAGCTCGTAGATTTTTGTTATGATTGCAAGAGTGACCGCCGAAATGATTTATAAGCCGAACGACCGAAGAGTCTGTGGAGCTTGCTGACAATGCACTGTCAACCACTGCTGCGACAAGGCTTTCCTAAAGAGGACTGCATTATTGGTATAAGTTTGTCGAACATTCAGGAATGATTGATGATTATATGTGAATGGTATGCTTGAAGTAAGAGCTGCGCGTTGTCATATAGCAAATGGAATAGTAACGATTAATTTATTTTCTCGGTCGCTAAAGAAACCACCACCACCACCACCACCACCACCGCCATATCACCAGTGTGCTCTTCGAAATATATCCGAGATGCATGTTATGATAAAGTTGCACCTCATATAACAGCCGATTTTCCTATTTGAGAATTGCCTTTCCGATGAGAATGAAAATCGAACATATTGTTTTCTTTTGTATTGTAAGAGATGTACTTCCCTCACAGTCATTTGTTTCACTGTGAACTATTGTCAGTTGTGATACCCGTCGATGACAAAAAAAAAATGAAATCGGCATCGGCAGTCTCAAGATATGGAAGATCCCAGAAAATCTGGATTTATGGGCGAGGTATCTCGCTCATAAATGCAAATTCCCTTAAATCCTTCATTTTTCGAGCCTGTCAAGGTTGATTTCAATTTTTGTTCCGTGGATCGATACCTACCATGGAGGAACATATGTTCTAGGTCAAAATTTGACCGTGAGCGAAATACAACTTTTAAACAAGAACAAAGGACTAAAATCGGCTGTTATATGCTCTGAGGTCCCTCGCCAGAGGTGCTCTACACTAATAGTAAGTTACCCAGGTTTTTTTTTTTCTTTCTCTATGTATGTGTGGTTTTATTCTTTCGCAGTGCTTATGAGTGATCAATGTTGAAGCTTATCATGCCATGTACACATTGTCGGATGGAAAGGATAACAAAAAGCCGACTTTTCGAAAAAATAAAGCGCAAACCGATGAGCCCTGCCAAGGCCTACACATATGTCGAAAACTCAAACTTGTGTAAAAAAAGCCCAAATGATACTGTATTCCAGCGACATTGGGAGATTCGTCAGGTGATGAGCCCGTCCAATCAGAAACATTTAGGCCAGAACATACTATATGATGCCCCTAACGTGGCACGTGTCCCGTCCATCTTCAATGTGCTGCCGTAAAAATGCCTCAAAAGGATGGCGGCTTTCCGAACCTCTTTGGGATCCTTCCGTGGGAGGGTGACGTTACCCCTCCTCGTCCCCAAAAAAAACACAATGAGAAAACGTGATTTTGTTTCGCTCTGAGAACCCCGAAGTGGTCGTTGAAAAAAAAAGTGATCAACACAAACCTAAGTTCGGATTGCGTCCCGAATTTTCTTTCGCCGCATCCCCGAACCACCTGTTTTTTAAGTCAACCTCGCCAATCGAACCCGGTTGGTCTATTTTGGCGGGGATTGAGCAACTCATAAAATTGATAAGACAAAACCTCGGCTGAAGAGATAAGTTTGGAGGGAAAAAATAAAACCTACACGAAAAGGCCATTTTAGCATATATAGTAGCCGTTTTTCAACGGAAATGTCGAACTGAGCCATTCCAACGACGGATGCATGATCCCCACCCCAACATCACTAACCCCGGAAACTTCCAGTCTCTACTTCAAGTTGTTGACAGCTTAAGAGAGGGGGGTTTTACACGTCCGTCCCTGCTTGGTGTGTGCTTTTGTAGTTGCAACTCGTTTGCATGAAGGAGTGCATAAAAATTGGCGACTAACTCGTGATCTTCACCGTAAAAGCACACCACCCTGAATATGCTAGAGCGATTGGAGATGTTTAAAAGGGAGGGGGTATTTTAGGACCATCCCCTCTTTCTTGCGTTTGTGACAATATCCCTACGGAGCCGATACAACCCGTTGAAACCCGAGCACTACCCAAAAACAAATGTTTTCTAAAGTTTGAGGCACCAAGTATGAACAAATCGAGAGGACTATTAGCCATCAACATGGTATGAAAAAAATCAGACCTTGGCCAGGTTGTTTTCAACGCCACCTTCCTCCCCCTTCCCCCTCTACACCCGCGACACCTTCCTAATTTACACCTAATATACAATACGTATCGACAAAAATACCCGCACCTTGCTGAAATTGCCGAAGCCTGCCGCTTTCCATCCCACACCTTCTCGTTGGCCTTGCTCGTGTCGCAGTCACCCATGGGGTCGCCGCCGCCGCTGCTGTCGAAACCACCATCGATCGAACCTCCTAGTCCTCCTCCGCCTGCGGTCTTCTTGACGCCAACGGCGCTGACGGCCGGAGACAGGCGGGTGGCGGCCGCGTTGACGCGGATGTCTCCCAGCGGAGACCTGGCGGGGGTGGCGCCAAAGCGCATGGGGCCCTTCTTCTTCGTCGAGACCGGCGTGCGCGGCTGCGGCGGCGGCATGTTCTCGTTGCACACGGCGAACGGTAGGCCCGCGGGCACCGAGGTCCTCCGCCGGGAGAGCCCACCCGCCGGCATCGAAGAACGCCGTCCAGTCGACGACAACCGTGCCACGAAGGGAGGTAGGGGGGTAGCCTTAGGCATGGTGGTCACGGCGGTGGCGGTAGCGGCGGCGGCGCCGCTGGAAGAGGGAGCGATGACTGAGGAATCTTGCGCCTTGGAAATCACGGCACCATCCGGAACGCCGCGAGCGACGAAGTTCGTCACAGCAGCCGCGGGGAGGGGGACGACAGTCTTGGCGACTTCAGGCTGGTGAAGGGTCTCCGAAACTTGGGAGGCGATCTTAGCCGCCGGCTCGTGCTCGTCGAGGGTGTCCATGGTCGAACCGAGCGTCGACGCTGTGTCGATGCTAGTCGGGCAAGCGGGAGGGGTGGCCGAAGCGACCACGGAGGCCGGAGCAAGGACCGGTGCGGCAGCAGGGGGCGGAGCGTCTGAACGCGTGGTCCGGTTCTTACGGGAGTAATGCGCTGCCAGAAAGGCTGACTGGGCGGCGGCGGCGGCAACGGCAGCGACATCCTTATTGTTCGTGGTGGAGAAAACGCCCTCATAGGCAGCGGTGCGTGCGTCAGTCAGGCAGGCCGAGGACGGCGTGGTCGGGCGCCAGGAAACCGGGCTGGTAGTACCCAAGATGTCTACTGTGGGAGCCCGTGGTGACTGCGGGTGAAACTGTTGCTGCTGCTGCTGCTGCTGCTGCTGCTGTTCCTGCTGCGCCTGCTGCTGCTGCTGCTTCTGCTGCTGCTGCTGCTGCTGCTGCTGCTGCTGCTGCTGCTGCTGCTGTTCCTGCTGCGCCTGCTGCTGCTGATGCTGCTGCTGCTGCTGCTCCTGCTCCTGCTTCTGTTTCTGTTTCTGTTGCTGTTGCTGCTTCTGCTGCTGTTGCTGCTCCTGCTGCTGCTTCTTCTGCTTCTGCTGCTCCTGCTCCTGCTGTTGCTTCTCCTGCTGCTCCTGCTGCTGCTGCTGCTGCTGCTTCTTCTGCTGCTGTAGCTGCTGCTGCTGCTGTTTCTCCGGCTGTAGTGGCTGCTGCGTCAGCGGCGACGACACCGGCTTGATGGCGCTAGCCCTCGGGAAACGCCCCCGAAACGGCGAGGGTGACATCCCACTCCCCGACACTGCGGTGACGTCTATCTCCCCTGACGCTGATGACATTGAACTCTGTGACAGTCTAGAGGCCGGCGTGCGCAGTGGCCTCCCGGCTCCGGCTACAGGAGTTCCGCATGGAATCTTGGGGTCTCTTCCGGACATGCAAGGCATGCCCGACCGCAACATGGTCGGCGTGTCCATCATGAAAGGTGAGGGCGATATCCCACTGCCCGGTGTTGCTTCGACGTCGATCTCCCTCGACCCTGATGATGAGGAGAACAGCGAAAGTCTGGATGCAGGCGTGCCGAGTGGCCTTCCGGCTCCGACTGCAGGGGTGCCGCATGGATTCTTGGGGTCGTTCCCGGACATGAACAGCATGCCCGACCGCAACAGGGACGGGGTGTTCATCATGGGCAACCGAAGCATGCTTAGCTCCGCCTTGAGCTCGTCGTTGCTGCCGCGCAACTCCTGTACTTCCTTGTTGTGAGCAATGTTCATCGAACCCTGTGTCATGGGCACAAACGGTTCGACAAAAACAAACGCGCGCGTTCGTGTGGAGTGGGATTTTGTTGGCTGATTTTGTTACTGGTTGATTTGTTGCTTGTTGATTGATAGCTTGATTGGTTGAGTTAGTGATTAGTTCATTGATTGATTGATCGATCGATCGGTTGATTGGTTGATTGATTGATTGATTGATTGATTGGTCCGTTGATTGGTTGGTTGACTGGTTGACTAGTTGATTGATCGAAGACGGACGAAGTGCATGGGAGTGTATAAGGGCGACCACGAGTAGGTCTCGACGGTGGTGTCCGATCGAACACACGACGGTGCCTCTAGACGGCGGCGGGACATTGATTCAGCGGGAGTCATCGATTTACCACTGCCCAGCCTTCCACGAAGGCTTCGCCGCGTGCACTCCGCGTTAGAGGTGTTGTGCTGTAAGTCTGGGTGAGACAATGGACAGGGAAGAGTTATCTGACCTCAGCCAAATGGTCAATAGATAGTTCAAGAGCCCAAGGAAGTATGGGTAGGGCCACTGGCTGGGGCAGGAGGCCTCAACTATTCCAATACGTACTTTAAATGATCGGTGAAAGTGTACAATAATACTACAGTAAAATCGGGAGTCACCCAATTGGAACGACATGATCGTAGAGATGCGGTTCCACTAGTAGAGACACCGAAACTACCGGGTCAGAATGTAGCGCACGAGATCATTCTCTTCCAAGGCGCCTAAAAGCCAAACCATCGACGCTTTTGAGGAACATTTATGACTATCCCATCCGCATAGCTAACAGGTACCAGTAAATAACAATAGTTTCTGCGTTTGTAGTCTTTAATGGCCGGGATCACCACCGCGCTCGGTATGCACTCATCACGGGGGTGATTTATCCCGGGTGAGGCCCCTCTGCTTCGTGGCAGGAGGCCTCATCTAACTCAATACGCGCTTCAAAAGATCGGTGAAAACGTACAAGAATACTACAGTAGTTGTGTAGTAGCGAGTGGTACAACAGAGAGCTACTCCCCCTTAAGTGGGACAGACGGCCCTGGCGATCTGTGGGGTCAACCAGGTTAGCTGGATATGCATTGTGTGAACAAGATCGAGAATTATGAACGTACATATCTTGCGGATTTGTCGCTGTCAAAACGACGTCAGTGACAGCTCTGGTCTAGACACTGGAGTTGCTAGACAGGACGCGTCGGCACATTGAATTAATAGCTCGTCAAGTGTGGGCTGATCAAGATGCAGATTCCTTGTGTTGCAGATTCCACACCTGTGTATTCCCCTTGCAGCGAAAAATCTTCAAGGAAACTAAACCGAACCGCTGACTCGCCTGTCATCATAGCTCGCGCTTACTCTGCCTACTACCTGTTTCCATGGCATTCCTGTCCTGTACGCCACACACACTGTCGAAAATTTCGAGGATATATTCCTCGATACCAACATACAATACATGATGGGATGCCTGGCTGGAACAAATAGCGGCAAAACCACGCTGGGCAACTATAGTGCATCTCAGGAACATACACCCGTTTATCATGGAGCCGTGCAGCTCACACCCAGGCATTAAGCCACACTCATATAGAGGAAACAGTTTTTTTGTGCGCCTTTCGGCACTGTCGAAACAAAACAAAAGACGGGATGAAAACGGGAAGCAACAATAATAGTAATGTTTTCGAGCCGTCTGGGGCCGGGGACGTCAGGTGTAAGAAATCCAGATCTCCGTGCGTCCTCGACTCACCTATATTAGCATTCAGGTTCATTCTGCATATAACTGCATCTACAGTAGAATGGACACCGTTACATATCGTTACAGAACCAGTACAACAATATTACATATCGCAAAGTTTCTGTTGTTTCTCAATTTCGTCTGAATCGTTTTCTTCAGGCTCTCACCTCCCACTCGGCACGACTCTGTCGCTCGCGCTCCGCTTGCAGCGCAATCTCTGCCTTCATCGAAACGCTCATGGTCTGGCTCATCTCGTCGAACTGCCCAATAAACTTGCACCGCGCCTGTACACCCCATATAAATAAATAGATGTTCACAGAGGATAAGTACTACAGCCGTCCGCACATGTTCATACATACATACTCAAGGAATAATGAATAGTTTAGTTGGGCGTTATTCGTCCTACTACTGTAGCTTAAGAAAACACGTACCCTGGTTTAGCTTAAAAAAGTAAATACACTGAGGTTACAGTTGTAGGTTCATATCGGAAACAACGTGGGCTGGACTTATGAGGACGAAAACTCCATCAGGTCCCACACATGTATACACTCTAGATACATGGGAGGCGGCGCAGGCGGGGGGGGGGGGGAGGCGTACTCATTTGTTGCTTGCCTTAGTCATTTGACCATTAATCACGCATCCCTTTCGAAACGGAGCGGGGGGGTACGTATTTGCTGCCTGCCTTGGTCACTTGACCGCGCACCCCTTCTGAGACGGAACACCGTTCCTACTCCTAATATTACGGGGGGCCATAGTAAATAGGACCACATATTTTCAGTAAAAATAGGTAAATATAATGGTTGTAGTGTGAACCGTAGGTCCTATTTACTATGATGGTCCCCAGTAACAGAGATAGCTCCAACATTTCGTCGCTCAGTACGTTTTTTCCATACATTACATAAAACACGTTTTGCTTTAATGATGGCAGCATAACAACGCGCGGGGTGTATAACGTTTTTAGTATTTACTCGGGCAGGCAACTCACTAATACTGTTTGTAAAACTCAACCGATGCTCGATACTCTGTATATACCTACGTACATCAGTACACTTTTTTTCGAAGACACACGCATTAAACCAGTCCTGGCAGTGTGTACCAGGCACAGAGTAACTTAACCATTGGGCTTAGGTTATGCTAAAAACCGTCGAGTGGTGCATAGTTTGATTTCATTTTTTAGCGGACCGGCCGCACCGACCCTATGGGCTGCTTATGACACATTGTACTACTACTGCTGTGTCATTAGCCCATAGACCGGACCCGCCCCGAGCAGACTACTACTGCTGTGTCATTAGCCCATAGACCGGACCCGCCCCGAGCAGACCTAACCCCAACCCTGTACACTGTAACCCAAATTTCTCCGGCCACGACCTGTTCTACACAACAGAAACCCTTCATAATCCCTGGTACAGCATAACACTGCTGTACTACAAGAATGTAGGATTTGCAATAATGCGTAGAGAGAGGTTCATTTTTTTCATTTTACGACGACAACAACGGAATCCAGCAGTAGTCATAGTATGGCAGTAGTAGCAGCAGCGCACACACACATTAAAGGGAGCAAAATAATCACCTATTACCGTATACTGTAATCAAGATAATAAGATAACACCCCCCCCCCCAAACGAATTTCCAAGCTGATTTTCTTCTACGCACTGCCGATCGATGCGTTTGTCTATCGAAACATATCGATCGACGGGATAATCCCAAAGCCGGTATGTTCGTTCGTTGTGTGTGCCCCTCTAAGGCATGGCCCCTCTAAGGCATGCTTTGGAGAAGATCGGATCGGAAATTCATCCCGGCGGGTGTGATATCTTGATTACAGCATACGGTGTATCACCACCAGCAAAAACAACAACAGCAACAACAACAACCTTATTGTGTACCACTCTGTATACCGAAAATTGACGAACAGAGTGGTATGTACTACTCTTATAGCAAAAACAATAGCGGAGACGTGTACTGCTTACTGCTACTTGTATGCCCAAGGGGGGTTTAATATTTACAGTGAGAGAATGCATGCGCCGTCATGATGATCGTCATCCTCCTCATCATCATCATCATCATCATCATCATCATCAGGATCTTCATTAAGATCAGCGCCACAACCAACTAACCTGCACAAAGAACCTGTCCACCAACTGCTCGAGGTGCGGGCAGCTGCTTCTGCTGCTGGACATGTTGTTATTCGTGGTGGTGGTGGTGGTGGTGGGGTTGTTGGAGGGCGGGTACAGTGCCGGGCCCTGGTCCTTCTGCCCCTCGTGTTGTTGTTGCTGCTGCTGCTGCGGCGGCGGCGGCGGCGGAGGCGGCGGCTGTTGTTGCTGCAACGGTTCCTCCTTCTCGGCGCATGAAAAAGCAAGGCACAGGAAGGCAAAACAGACGCAAGATAAACACCAAACAAGTATTAAACATCAAACATCAACACGAGCGTTCGATCCCAAACAAAATAAAGTGGGTTTCCCGATCTAGGAGCGCCCCAGGATAAGAGCATTCGGGGTTTAAGAGCGGTTAAGTCAAATCGGCATGTCCCGCCTATACTAAAAGCTATATATTTCCCACTACATATAAGAGCAATGTGTAGTTAAGAAGAGCGCTTTTTTTGGCTTGTCACGGGGCGCTCTTAAACAGGGATACCCGCTGCTGTATCATAATGCAATATTGGCACTCTGTTGGCAGGTACAGTATAGTACGCGACAGCAGTAGAATATATATCTCTGGTACAAAAGTAGTGTACGGCTACCGTCGTTGTACCGCTCCGACGACGATTTACCAAGCTGACACTCTCGACAACAAGGAGAAGAATGCGAACACCGAGCGATGATTCGGTGGAGGCATCTGGACTACCGGTACAACAGTAGTAGTAGCAGTAGATTTTCCACCGCCAATATTTTCGCTTTGTTTCCTGCCCTTCCTTGCTTTGGAGAAAACCAGCTTGCAAAGCCGTCGGCGTGTGTGTTATCTTGCTTGTTACTTGGCGGAATCACTCTGGACGTAAGTGTACGTATTGGTGTTTATACACGAACGAACATGAAATACACGACCAGCAGAGTGCTATACCCTCTTACTAATTATCAATAGTGGTAGATAGAAGGTCTCGGTGTGATTTTTTTTCTAGTGTGCAGCTGAAAAATAAAGCACCACTTCGAATTGGTTCAAACGTCTATAAACCATTGATTCGGTTGTGATAACGTTCTCGTGGTGATTTTTGTGTGCGGTTTTGAAAACAGAGAGTCGAAACGACATCCTTCACTATTTTCTAACCGATCGTTGCCACCGCACTACCGTTTGGCGTACAAAATACTCGGAAATCAGAGAGTGTCTCTGGCTTCTCCCACGTACTCTGCATAAAAAGCAACACGAGAACAACAACTGACAACGGCGACGGCTTGCTGTAGTTGAATAGGTTATTGCATGCTCTTCCCCTTCCTCCGGTATCCTTCCCTTCCCTTCCCTTCCCTTCCCTTCCCTTCCCTTCCCTTCCCTTCCCTTCCCTT
>MEHQ01001176.1:0-11193 GCA_008828725.1 Saccharina japonica
GGCGTGTTTTACAGCGTCGTTGCCAACCGACGCCAACCCAACCTATAAATATATCATATATTTATAGGGGGGGGGTTGGGGGGGGTGTACTAATGTTGTGTATGGCCGTAGTCGTATGGCCATAGACCCTCGCATCACTGCAGTGCCGGGACGGGGCATGTTGGGTGGGGGCATGTCGGGGGTTTCACCGACCAGGCAGGCATTGCTTGCACCAAGCGCGTAGCAACCGCCGTGAGGTGCTCGTTCGGCGAGTCGCATGAAGGGTGGGCTGCATCCCCACTAAGAACCACTTGTGAGGCGGACTTTCTGGCATATATAGGGGTACCCAACATCGAATCAATCGGTTAGTTTACCGGTGTGGTCACTACCAGAGACATTGGTAACGATGATGATATTGGCACTGATGATGATAATGATGATGATGGTGATGACGATGCAGATATGAAATTACAGGCGGTCCGCGGCGACATTGTCCCCGAACAGCGGCAATTTTCATGTGCTGTGCTGGCAAGGGAAACTGGAGGAGGGTTTCTTTCGCGGGAACGCTTTTCCCGGAGACCGTTGGACAAGCAACATGACGGTTGACGGGATACTGCTACTCACGGTAAAATACACCGTTTTCGGCAAATCTGAGTATCCAACCGGGCCCATATATATATACAGAGGCACGCCGTGTTTGAGTGGATTGTGCACCAGGATGTCGCTGCTCCCCAAGTCGGAAACACACGAACAAACAAATGTCAGGTACCAATCTGTTCCGAAATGTATGGTCCGTTTGTATACTACTATTACATTATACATTGTTTTTATATCGCGGAACACAGTGGTATTGGGGAAGGGCTGACCCCGACCCTCCCGGACATCGCATTGTGCTGTGTGTGCTGCTTGCTTAGGGTCGTTCGTATATAAGCGTATTGGTATGTACCTCGACAATACGAGAATAGTGGAAGCACACCTTCAGCAATCTTAGTCTAAAACGACAGAGTGAGAGACTGCGGTAAAGTGCCGACAAGTTGAAAGCACTAGAACCACAACTTCAGCAGGCTTAGCCCAGAACTATAGAGCGAGATACATAGGTAGTACAGCAGAGTGTCGAACACTTGAAAATACTGGAGCGTCAACTTCAGCAAGCTTTGCCCAGAATGACAAAAGTGACACTCGAAAATCCTGGAACGACAACTACAGTAAACTTTGCTCAGAACGACAAAAGTGATGGTTACTGTGAAGAGTTGCAGAGTTAAGTTAGGGGCCTCTGACCTGTCGATGTAGTAGCTCGAAAGACGGGTGACGCGGCTGGGCCCTTCGCCGTCCTGCTCGTCAGGGAGCGAAAGCGTAGACGGCAAAGCGGGGCACCGTCGTCAGCATCATCGCAAACAATTATCAAAATCGTAATCAGCACCACCACCATCATCACCCAGAAGTATGATGACGATGTTCTCATCATAGCTCATTTCCCTGAAATCCTGCCAGTGGTCACGAAACAGGCGCGAAACATAAGAATGCGTCTCGATGGGAGCAAAAAAACAAGTGCGAAATAGTGCTTTCGTCAATACCAGTACTAAAAAAACACATACGATTGCGAAATAAGCTACAGTACTGTACTGTATTCATATCATGCATATACAATGCCGTAATACTCAACATCTACGCCTCCTATGCAATCCAAGCGAATCTCGAAAAAAACGCCTCACTGTGGGACCCGCGTGCGGAACATCCCCTCTCCTAACGCCATGTGTATCGGCTCTGCACGGCAGTCCAAACACGTTTTCTCACCGGGATAATGTAGGGCCTGTCCGTGCCAAAGAGGAACTGTCCTCCTTCCACAAACACCATATCTCCTGCTCCTCCTGCTGCTCCTGCTCCTCCTGCTCCTCCTGCTCCTTCTGCTGTTCCTCCTCCTCCTCCCCTCTCACCGTCGCCGGCGCCGCACCCACCAACGCCATGGTGGCCATCCCCAGCAGCACAGTCGCTTGCTGGTGTCCCCTCTGCTGCTGCTGCTGCTGCTGCTGCTGCTTCTGCTTCTGCTGCCTCGGGTTCACTTAACTCGGGGGTTCGCGACCTATAGACCACCTCTCCCTTAGCAGAGGATGAGCAGCTACCACCGCTACTGCTGCTACTGCTGTCGTCGTCACTGCTGGTGTCATCACTGCTGCTGTCACCGCTGTCGCCACCCAGCAAGTCTCTGCTGAGCCCTCCCGAGCACCCGCAGCTCGTAGCGGCTTCGGTTGCTTCTTCTGCTTCTGGGTCTGCTGCTGCTGCTCCTGCTGCTGCTTCTGCTGCGGCGGCGTTGGTTTCTTCTCTTTGGCGTACACTGTTACTGTTACTGCTGGTGCTGGTGCTGTCGCCGGCGGTAGCTGCGTCGACAGCCGACAAAACAAAATGTGCGTGGAGGCAAAACGAGAGCGTGGGCGGTCCGGGGGGAGCAAAAGGTCAAAGGGGATCGCGGCACGATACGTACTCGTTTCTCGTACGTAACGTACCAGGTAACGTAGCGCTGTGTGTGTGTTTGACGTGACCGATGGGGTTGAAGGCAGGTTGAAGGGTGGGTTGGGGGGCTGAAAAAACATCGACGAGGCGTAATAGGAGTATTTGTTGCCGGCTGCTATTTATTGTACGTTATATACGAACGACATGAATAGTCTTTCAGGGATGTATACATACATAAGCGTTGCCATGCCCAAACGGACGATAATCGCAGTAACAGCAGTCACACGCACCCTGGTATATGTATACCGGCCGGCAATGTCTTTTGCAGCAAATTGGTACGTGTATACGAAGATCATGTCTGTGTACGGGTCCCCCCAAGATCAGGACAGAGTTTTCTCGTGTACGTTGGAAATATATCTAGTAAAGGAGTCAGTGAGGAGTGGAGATATGTTATCGTACGCGTACGTACAACTTGCCGATGCACTATTAATACTGCTGCACATCCTCTCTTACGTATATCGTATATGTATGCCAGGCCGGAGACCGGCCAGGTTCGGTGTGGCACGCATCGTGCCCTTCGTAAAACGTGCTGTTTAGAGTTTTGACATGTTAACTTGACAATCCCACGTATACTGTACACGAGCTACAAGCGAGAGCGCGACTGGGCTCGTGTCCTCGGCACCGCAACACATAGGATAGGCGGCTAGTACATCGGCTTGAGAAATATCTGCCGTAACCTGCACGATGCCGGAGCTGAAAGTCGATGTCCAGCGCGCCGTTCAGGCAAGAGAAGTGGATGCCAGAGGCACCAGCTTGAAAAATCGTGCCAATTATCCGCTGATAATCTGAGCGCGTGTCTTGTACCGATGACAACACGAGGACAAAGACAGACGAAACATACTCTCACCAGCTATCACAGCGAAGAGTACGGCGAGTATCCGCACGATGTCCCTCGAGCGACCCATCGCTGCGGGCATAGCGTGCACGGTGTGCGGTGTGCGGCGTGATCAGCCCAGGGTTTCCACACACTTGGCATGGCGTTTCTGCAAAGGTCTCTCCGCATTTCGCGAATCTCGCCGACTTTCGTTCGAGTTATTTGCTGGTGGGTGACCTGTGACCTGTGACCTGGGGTGACCCAGCCACCCAGTGCGCCTGAAGCCACACACAATCCGCAATTACTCCAACCTTCATGCAAGGGAGTCAAGCACTGCTGTTGTCTTGGCGGCATGCTGTCACACTGGTAGGCTCTTCTAATAGCGGCAAGAATAGCTGTAGCTGCTATCATACCGCTTCAAATTGAAAACGGTTTCAGCAATCAATCAATAATATTTCAAAATCCGCCGTGTTCCGCCGCGTTTTCGCGACGACTCGTCGCAACCTTTCGCGAGATGAGTGATTGATGCCGCACTCCAGGAGTGATCGCAGCACACGCGCACAAGCAGACAAAAAAAGGGAACATCAGGCGTGGTCGCTATCATGGGCCGCCTTGGGTTGTTGTGGCTGGGCTGGTTTTGCCTCGTGCGAGCGGCCGCTTCCGCCGGCATGCCCGTCGGAAGTTTCTTCTATTCGACGGTAAGCCAGTCAGCTTCTTCTCCTTTTCGTACACCTGGCATGCTGGGGTATACCGCACCGTTCTGAAACACTGCAACTGCGACTGCTGAACGTACGGTGTTCGCAACAAGGTTGTGTTCTTGCTGCGAGCAGTAGTCGCACTACAGTACGTAACCTGAAGGACTATTTACCTGGTACGTACGTACGTGCGTATCACGAGTACCAAACCATCTACGACGTACAGACGATAGGGGGAGAGGTTTGGCTCAGGTAATTGGTCGGACATCTTGCCAGGTATGCGCACAACAGAGTAAACAAGAAAACACACTTACGCATTTTACGACGTACGTTCAGTACGTACTGCACAGTACTCGCTGCTGCTGCTGCTGCGGTATCGACCGCACCTATATACTCGTACCTCTGCGCTGAAAAATAACTTCAACCAGCCCTTCACCTCTTGGCGCGTCTGCCCTCTGGTGCGACGAACACTAGTTTGTGAGCGATGATCTTGGCACCGACGATGACCCCGGGCAGTACGCGGTGGTCGAAACTCGGAATGGGGATGGAGAGCGCGAGGGGGTCCCGGAGCAGCGAGACTTCATGCTGGATAACGTGCTGTACTCGGCTTTCAACACGTGAGTACGAGTACGAGTAGCTGTGTTTATGTTATTTGAACCAGGTTGTCTGGCATCGTCCGTCGTCAGGTCCGAGTTTTTCTGCTCCAGCACTGCTGTTTATGTGACCGAATTGCGGTCGGTGGGCGTCGCACCAGGCCCAAGGATGCAACAGCAACTGCTGTCCTCGTAGTACGTCGTGGGGTTTCGTGTTTCTCCCCGGCTCAACTCGTATATAGGATGTTTTCCCCTTGTCAGTAGCCTTCTGGACAAGCCGTGGTATGCCACAGGTGTCTTCCTTTCCCGCCGTCGGCACTTGCCGTAATCTATAGGAGCTAAAGTACAGCAGTGTGGCATTCACGATGAGGTACTGTAGCTGCCGCCGCAGACCAGTACGTAGAAATTACGTGCCACTTATTTGAGAGTCGTTTGGCTTAGGGTCGGGGTTAGACTTGGTCTGATTGGCTTATAAGGTCAGGGTTGGGGTTGGTCTGATTGGCTTATGTTCAGGGTTAGGGTTGGTCTGATTGGCTCAGGGTCGGGGTTAATGTTGATCTGGTTGGCTCAGGATTTAGGGTTAGCGTTAGGGCTAGTTATAGTCGTCTCGTACACAGTAGCAGTGTGTATCAACTATCGACCACGTTCTCGAATTAAGTGGTAAACAACCCTCCCGGAGACAGGAGTTGTTATTTCATGGGGTGGCATTATGGTCTTATGGTACAACCCGCGACTAACGGTTCGAATACAACCTAGGATCGGCCAGGCGCAGTTCAACATTCTCCAGCAAAAGGGGCTGGACAGCGCTTGCTGGAGGTACGCGGCGTCCTCTATCGGCGCTGACTGCGAGACCATGTCGCACGCTCGCAAGCAGCGCCTGGCGGTTCAGCTGAGCAACTGCCACCTACAGGCAAGTTGAGTTCTCTTTTTGTTCTTGGATATTTTTATGTTCCGTGGTCCACACCTCGGACAGATAAGTCATCTACCGATAGATCGTGATCTAGATCTTTCAAGCCAAATATATTCCCGATTTCGTATGATCTAGCTCATATTAACGGGCTGGAGCCGTATAATCTGCATAATACGTAGCACATGTTCCTTGGGTCGGATCTGTACTGTGCAGATCTTGCACAACCTCTCACAACTGCAGGCGAGGAACTGAATGATCTAGATCATGATCTATTTGTAGATGATCTAGATCATGATCTATCTGTAGATGATCTATATCACGATCTATTTGTGGATGATCTAGATCACGATCTATCTGTAGATGATCTAGATCATGATATATCTGTAGATGATCTAGATCATGATATACCTGTAGATTTATCTAGATCATGATTTGCCCGAGGTGTGGGTTTCACATGAAGCGAAAAATGTATATATATAAGTACACGCAGAAGATGCCCAGAGCCTCCCGTGCATTGACAAACACTTTTAGCTTTCGGGGTATGAGTAGGGCGTTACCCTGCGGCACTCTTGTATTATAAGCGCGTGTTTTACTTGGGGTGCGCTGCATTGTGCCTACAGTAGTTGTCACCAGCGTTGTTCCACGAAGACGGTACGTACATAAACCGACTTTCGCCAAGGCGGGGATAATCTGCTTGTTGGTCTTCGACGTTGCAGGCACAGTACGTAGGCGTTGGATGCTCGCGTCGAAGAAATGCTGAGCAGGGCGACAACTGTATAGCTTTTGCCTGTATTGTCATTATCCGGGCCATACAGTAGTACAGTAGAATCATTTTCTGCACTCAAAACGGTAGCTTTTTACACCTGCAGTGCCCACACACCTCGGACAGATCATCTACAGATACATCATGCAGATCATTCCCACTTCACGACCTAGATCATTCAAGGCAGACATATTCTCGACTTGGTATGATCTAGCTCACACTGCCGGGCGGGACCCGCATATATATTCTGCATGATCTATCTAGCACATGTTTCCTTTATTGGGTATCTGTACTATACACAGATCCTGCACAAACCTCTCGTAACGGCAGGCGAGGAGCTAGATGATCTGTAGATAGATAGATAGATATATCATGATCTGCCCGAGGTGTGAAATGTTATCCCACCCTATGTACAGTAGTTCCAAGCGAGCAGGCCCCCCAAAAACATGTGGGTGTTCGTAGGTCTAAAGGGGGTACGCCGAGAAGATTAGCAAGTACGCGATCGAGCAACGCCATGGTATGTAGGGGTTGACGCCTCATAGGGTTCGTGGCTTATTTTCTGTGAGCTCCTCACATGAGGAGCTCAATCAGCATCCTTCACCCGAAAACATGCCTTCGAAGGAAGTTTTTTTCGCGCAAAAAACCCGACCAAGATTTCTATAATATGCGCTAAAATCCTATTCCGGGGGACCACAGTACAACTCTGACCCGAAATATAAGGAGCATTTATATGAATTATTAATGTATCAACGGTTCTTATATTCCGGGCCAGAGTGGTAGGGGACCTACGGTTAAGACAAACACTCATATATTCCCCAACTTTTATTAAAGGTCCTCCGTAATAACACAAACATAATATTTACGCCTACGTACGTACGTAGGTGTACGTAGTAAAAATATCAGACTAAAACCGGTAGTAGTTTCTCACTTGAGGGAAAGCTCAAAACTGGTCGGAAAATACTGCCCCAGAAGGCGAAAACTAACTATTGCCTCAGAAGGCAAAAACTATCTATTGCCTCAGAAGGCGAAAACTATTATTGCCTCAGAAGGAAAAAACTAACTATTGCCTCAGAAGGAAAAAACTAACTATTGCCTCAAAAGGCAAGAACTAACTATTGCCTCAGAAGAAAAGGACTAACTACGAGTATTGCCTCAGAAGGCAAAAACTAACTATTGCTTCAGAAGGAAACAACTAACTGCTATCAAACCCCTACCTCGTACGACTACCGTGGGATAATAAGTCGATTTTTCGCGTTTTTTTCTTTTTTCCCCCCTCCCTTGGCAGGATGCCGGCCGGAGGACAACGCGCTGCAACCTCAAGGACAGCGACGAGCGGTGCGTGGAGGAGATGCAGCACAACGACGTCGCCTTCCAGAGCTACACCACATTCTTCCACCATGTGATAAACGAACGGGTAGACAAGAATTGGCGGGGGGGGGGTTACTCGATATTCATGTATGGCCGTAGTCGTATGACCATGGGGGGGAGGTTGGGTTCAGGTACTTGCTTGGACGGACAAAAAATGACAAGAAGCATTGTTTGGCGTCAACACCGGTTCAAAGCCTGAAAAGAACGCAAACTTGCAACGTTTCAAGTGATATCGACTTAATTCGGAGATTTCACAGCTGACTGACGTATTTGTTCAGTTTTTTTATTAAAAAACAAACAAATATACCCACCTTCAATAATGTTGGCCACTTGGTCAACTCCGCCAAACGCGCGAGCTGTCCTGCGAGGCATGCAACGCGAAGACAGGACATGCGCGCGACCACAGCACACAACCAGCACACCGCCTCCCTCGGTACGAGCTACGTACGGCACTCCAGCGCGATATTTTGTATCAACTGTCTGCAAACCCTAATGGAGGCGTGATAAAACCCTTTAACGATTATATAGGGCAAGAAAAAAAAACACTCATACGTGCGGTATCTCTTTTCCTGAAAACGAGTAACCGAAACAGCTATTGCCTTTGTGACAGTCTCGGGAAATGCTGGCACCTCCTCGCTTGTTCCTTCCACCTGCCCGCCCGCCCGGCCTCTTACCCTCCCGTCTCTTCACTCGTATCGTTCCTTGCAGGTGAACGCCATCTGCCACCACTTGAGCCACACGGTGTGGCAGGAGCAGACGGAAGGGCTAGTGCGGGGGCTGACGGCGTCGTCGCTGGCCACGTTCGATAGGGCGGAGCGGTCTCTCGAGAAGCAAGAGCAGGTGACTGGCCGCGACTACAACAACAACAACAACAGTAGCACACGGCATACGCCTTGCAGCGGCAGCAGTGACATCACCGATAGCGGCACGTCTGCTCTCGTTGCGTAGTTAGTTTAGTTTTTCGCAGGGGAAGTAGTGGCGAATTTTGCGCCAGTAGCATGTTTTTTCTGCCGCCATCGCCGTTGGTGCCGCGAAAGCAGGCCGATACGATGATCTCGCTCGCGCGCTCTCGCCTTTTACACCCCTCGATCACGAAAGGGTGGGAACGTTCGGTTCCACTATTTTTTTCGTTTCGTCAGGGTTTGATCGGTGATTGAAGTCCGGATGCCTGGACCGATGCAGTCGGCCAATATTTGGCTGCTGCACAGCAGCGTTTGTGATCGTTTGAATTTATTGTCCGATCCAGCTGTGGCGCCACCCGCGCCCCCCGCCCAACTTTTGCAGAATACTTGTTGTCTCTATGCGGTGGCTTCGTTTGTTTTGTTTTGTTTTTCCTGGCGAAAAAGCGCAGTAACGTCAAGCTAGCCCTGAACCCCCTCCCTCCTTCCCGCCCTCCCTCCCTCCCCTCTTCCTCCCCTCCACGTCACCTCACGGACCTGAATATGCTGCTACTGCGGCTGCGCTACACACGTACACGTACGCACGCTGGAAATGCTTTTGGGTTGCATGGCAGGTCTTGCTGGGGCAAGAGCTGGCTTCGGAGCAGAGTCAGGGCATCGCGGACGGGCTGAGCGAGACGAGCATTCGCTTGACGGGGCTGTCGGACAGCCTGTCCCAGGAGCTGATGGCTACCATGAGGGAGATGGAGAAACAGGTACGTTCGTATATAAATATATGTAGGTCCGTGCATGCTTCAGACGGGTCCTTTACCATCGTAGGGGTGGCCTTGTTTAGCCAAAACTATTTATGATTGACTCACCATAACGGTGGACCATACATAGTAAACTGGGACCTACGGTTCAGACAAAAACCTGTATATTTACCTGTTTTTACTAACAATGTTTGCTCCTATTTACTATGGTCTCCCGTAATGTTAATGATAGCCTCCTTGCTCCAATCGTTGGAATGTTATTCATTTACTTGTATGTTTACAATAGTACTCGTGATATACCTATAAGATAGGCTTGGGGGGATGTTCATCGGGTTACACTTTTGGGCGGCTTACTAATGACTTGCTAATAGTGTAGAGCTCCTCAAGTGAGCACTTTCATAAAAATTAGACGGCACCCTTAGAAGGCAAGCATGCGTCTTCACCCACCATATAGGTCCATCGATGCTTCCGGTGGGTTGACTGCAGAGTTGCCGAGCGTCGGGGGGGGGGGGGTGTCCTGATTTCGTGCACGGCCGTAGTCGTATGACCATAGACCCTCGCATCCGTACAATGCCGGGACGGAGCACGTCGGGTTTTCTCCTACCGGGCCGAGCGTCCGGGGGGGGGTACTTGCTCCAACCCTTCTGACCGTGACACTCCTCTTCCACCAAGACGGCGGACCGGCGGTTTCGTCGTCGTCCTCGCCAAACGGAACAACCCCGCATCCCAACCGAAACCGAAACTCAAATTTGTGTACGGCGTCTGTGCGGTTCGGCTACGTACGACCGCCTTCGTCCAGCCAAATACCGAAACCAAACATTTTCATAATCCACGGTGTTTCGTGTAGGAGATCGCGGTTTTGAGCCGTCTTGACGCGAGGCAAGCTAAGATGACACACATTTACGACTGACGGGCGGGGCTCCCTACCGGAGGAGTAGGAGTAGGAGTAGGAAAGTGTCGCTGGGATGTAATTTGTGTATAACCCTGTATCTCGCCATACATGCCCTACTGCGGTACTGCTGTAGGTCGTGGCATTTGTTCATCGCGGTTGCACTTTCATCGTTCTCGAAGGTCATTTTTGTTTACGTACTAACAGTATGGAGCTCCTCAAGTCAGGAGTCTCGGAAAACGGTACGGGCAACCCGGTCTTAACCCCTTAAGAACTGGTTCCACATATTTGGGGACAAACTACTTGGAATTAGTGTGGGGTCTTTTCTTCAGACCCCTTACGAACTGATTCCACATATTTGGGGACAAACTACTTGGAATTAGTGTGGGGTCTTTTTTTCAGACCCCTTACGAACTGGTCCCACATATTTGGGGGCAAACTACTTGGAATTAGTGTGGGATTTTTTTTCAGACCCCTTACGAACTGGTTCCACATATTTGGGGACAAACTACTTGGAATTAGTGTGGGGTCTTTTTTTCAGACCCCTTACGAACTGGTCCCACATACTTGGGGGCAAACTACTTGGAATTAGTGTGGGATTATTTTTTAGACCCCTTAGGAACTGGTTCCACATATTTGGGGACAAACTACTTGGAATTAGTGTGGGGTCTTTTTTCAGACCCCTTACGAACTGGTTCCACATATTTGGGGACAAACTACTTGGAATTAGTGTGGGGTCTTTTTTCAGACCCCTTACGAACTGGTCCCACATATTTGGGGACAAACTACTTGGAATTAGTGTGGGGTCTTTTCTTCAGACCCCTTACGAACTGATTCCACATATTTGGGGACAAACTACTTGGAATTAGTGTGGGGTCTTTTTTTCAGACCCCTTACGAACTGGTCCCACATATTTGGGGGCAAACTACTTGGAATTAGTGTGGGATTTTTTTTCAGACCCCTTACGAACTGGTTCCACATATTTGGGGACAAACTACTTGGAATTAGTGTGGGGTCTTTTTT
>MEHQ01001176.1:13843-39815 GCA_008828725.1 Saccharina japonica
ACCAATGAAAAGCGAATTTGAATTTTATTTTTTCCAAATTGAATTTATTTTATACTCGTTAATTCGGGCCCTTAACCCAAAATCGTCGGAATTTGTCATTTTGCGTTGCAATTTTTTTTTCATTTTATACTTAGGCCATGGGATAGTTCGTCGAGTAGCACTTTTAGTTTCCTCCAAAATCAGATTTTGGGTGAGGTATAGAATAGCTTAATAAGTGACCACCCTCAGAAGGCAGAAACATGATAGTGCACCTGCATGCAGGCTACCGTACCATGCGTCCGTACGAGTACAGAAGTACGAGCAGCTATTGCGGAGGACCATAATAACTAGGACCAAACATGGTTACTAAAAATAGGAGAATACATAGTTTTTTTTTTGTGCATACCACAGGTCCCTATTTACTATGGCCCTCCGTCATAGTCCCGCCCGCGCGATCCCGCACCGGCTTTTTTTTTTTTTTCGTTTATGTTATGTTTTGTTTAACCCTTTCAGAACTGCAAAACTTATCCCACACTAATTCCAAGTATATATAATGTCTCCATAATTGTGGGGCCGGTTCTTAAGCTCCGAATCTATTCACGGGTACGTACTGCAGTAGTAGACCAACCGCGCGGTCCAGCGACCGTGACTTTTCTATTTCTTGTCTCTTTCGTTCTTGTTCTTGTTTGTTATTCCTTTGTTCCGAAAACGAAACAGAAAAAAACAAAAAAAAACACGCCAATACTCCTGGTTCTTGCCCTCTCGCCGTGTTGCATTAATGTCGCAGTGTCAGTTGGCTAATTTTATACGAAGTAGCACTATGCCCACCGGCCTGCTGAGTCACGTGACTTTGTGGGCTCCCGTCCCCCTGCCCCCCTCGCACCCATCCCACCCCCCAAGATACAACCAAATACGTGTCTTATGAATTGTATCACGTGCTTTTGCTTGCCAGGGCGGCGCGGGACCAGAACTTGGCCCTCGTGGATACGATCGGTTTCATCCACGACTGCCTCGACAACGTTAGCACCGCGTGGGCGAGGTTTCAAGCGTTCACGTGAGCGAACGGGAAGGGAAGGGAAGGGAAGGGAAACAGGCGTGCGTGGGGCCGCTGTACTTTCGCTGCCATAACCTTCGTTGCCGTCGGTAAAATAAAAGCGGAATATGGTGTACGTAGAGAGTGTGCGGCGTGTTGGGATCACGCGTTGTTCGTGACATGCGGTGCCTCATACTGTTCTACGGAGATGTGGGGTTCATACACTATTACTAGTGAATCTTTTGGCATGCTAACATGTTTGTTTTTGTTTTGTTTCTGTTTTCCTCCGGGTTGTATTTGCTGTTTTATTTTTATATCGGTTTCTCGTCATCGTCGCCGCCTTTGTTGTTGTTGCTGTTGCTGTTGTTACCTCTCTTGCTGCTGCATCTCCTCTCCTGCTGATGCATCTCCTGTCCTGCCGCTTCTCCTGCCGCTTCTCCTGGTGCATCTTTTCCTGTCCTTACCGACACTGTAACGACGCCCCTCCTCTCCTTCCTTCCCGCCGTGCAGGCCCCCCCCCCCCCCCCCCCCCCCTCACGCCTCCAGGTACCTGATCCTCGCGGCCAACCTGTGCTGGGTGGTGACTACAGTGGCGCCTCTCCGCTCCTCAAGGACGTCCCTGTTCCTACTCGTAGCCCTGGGGCTGTTGGTGGAGAAAAACCTCTGCGAAGGCCGCTCGGAAGGGTTTGCTTTGGTAAGTCGGATGGTTCTCTCCCATACGCTATGTACGAACGGGTAGGGTTTCATTCGCACGCAGCCTCCAAAGCATACAGACAGCATGGTAGCGGTATTTTACACGGGCTATGTGCGGTATGCACAGCCAGCATGCGCGATGTGCGCGGTGGTTTTTGCCTTCGTAAGTCGGATGATGCTCTCTCATGTATACGACCCAGCGTTGTTTTGACAGATAGACGCACGTTCTCTGAATTCTACAGCCTCAGATTGCGTTCTCCTCATACGGGATGTACATTAAGGGCATGAGGGCTTATAAAGCCCGTAAGTACGCGCGATCGAAGTATCACACCCAGCTAGAAAATATGAGTTTCGACAAAACCCTCGACTCACAGCTTTTTCTTTAAACATTATTTACGACGGGTGGGGCTTCATTCGCGTGTTTCCTCCTAATTTATGCGCGGTATGCACGGTATGCGGTTTGCTTTGGTACGTCGGATGATGCCCCCTCATATACACGACGGGTGGGATTTCATTCGTGTGTTTCCTCGGAACTATAGATACCTTTGTAGCGGAATTTTATGTACGGTATGGTGCGTGGTATGCGTGGTGTGCGTGGTATGCGTGGTATGCGCGGTGTGCTTCTCCTTGGTAGGCCGGACGATGCTCTCTCTTACGACGGGTGGGGTTTATTTCGCTCGTTACCTCCGAAACACATACAAGCTTTATACGTAGCGGTATTTTATGCGCGACGTGCAAGATATTCGCATGATTAACGGCATGCGCAGAATGCACGGTATGCGCGGTGTGCACAGTCTGCGCGGTATGCACGGTTTGCACGTTATGCACGGTAGTGCACGGTGCGCGCGGTATACCCAGTATGAGCGGGCCAGGGAGAACGAGCAAGCAAAGGTACAGCACACGCGGACATTCTCTTGCTGAGAGTATTATCCTCTGCAACTTTGCTCAGTGTTATCATCTACGTGCGTCTCAGATGTTCGGGCTCGCGCTATTACTATATAAGCATGCATAATCTTGATACTATTTTGAGTAGCGGGGAACGGACCGGAGAGACAGGGTGTCTGCTCCTGCATCACAGACCACGAGCCGTCGTACTGCGGCATCTTATAACAAAACAAAATTGCGTTTTCGGTGGTACGTTTTAGAGATATTTTTCGTATTCACGTGTCTCACACCGCCCCTCCCACCCACAGGCTTACAAAGCGCGCGGTGAAACGCCTACCGTTTCGACTTGGCTTCGGCGGTTTTGGCGGCGGCGGCGGCGGGAGAGGTGGTTTTACCGGAGGTGGTTTCAGCGGAGGCGGTAGCAAGGGGAGGGACCACCGGGGGGAAGACGAAGAACAGGATCACACCACGGACTTAAGGTCTCCCCCGCCAGCATATCGAAGGGACAGCCGCAACGACGAATGGGGACACGAAAAAGGTCCCCAGCGGGGAAATGGCTCCGACGACGAAGGGGGGGGAGGTTGCGGTGGGATGAAGCCCCCGGCTGCAGAGGAGGAAGAGGGAGGAGGAGGAGGAGGAGGAGGAGGTGGGAGCGGCCGGCGCGGTAGCCAGGGGGACGATGCAGAGGGAGAAGACGGGCTGGAAGACCTCACGCGCCAGGTACTTATCTCCTTTGTTTGCGCAATCTGTAGCCGTCGGATCGGATTGGATCGGGTCGGGTCGGGTCGGGTCGGGTCGGGTCGGGTTGGGTTGGGTTGGGTTGGAACCGTGTTGCCTACGCGCGTGCTTGCTTGCGTGCGTGTTTGTTTGCGGCAATTTATTGTTTATTTACTTTTCCGTCCCGTCGTTTTTCGCCTTTCTTTTTTGTTTTTGCCGCTTGCCCGCCCGTATGGCCTCGGAAAGCAGGAGCTCCAGTCGCTGGCGAAGAAGACGGACGGCTTGGTGAGGGCCAACCTCTCTACCCCCAGAATCATCCGCGGCCTGCGGGACTGCGGCTACGCATCCGACGCCACGGACCACCAATGATACACCTGGTACTGGACAAGGCAGACAGACAGATGGACGGACGGACGGACGTACCGATATACCGACAAGACAGACAGACAGACAGACAGGCAGACGGACAGACCTCGAAGATATCGATGTCGACCCGGGGTCTTTGACCGCTGATATTAAATCAGTTTGTAATCTGTTTCCCCGTAGTTTACCTCCAAAAGGCGGTAATATTGTATTTTTTTACTTAATTTTAGTCCTGCTACGGGTATAGGGGAGGCAGTCGAAAGGTCCTTTAATATCAGCCGCAAAGAGCAACTCCACCGAGGGACTACCCTATGCGTTTTTTTTTCCAGTGTTAAGCTTTTCCGCTGTTGCACGGCTTGGCGGATGTGCACCGACATTAGGATTCGCTTATTGCGCCGCGTCCACAAAAAAGAAAGAAAGGTGTCCTTTATTGCTGAGGTTCAGAGCCACGCTCCCCAAGTGTGGCCTAAACGCAGTGCAGCAGTGGAAATTGGGGTGGGCCCCCTGTCGTGACACCAGTCTGTAGAGAGATACCTGATGCTGTGACGACGAACGCCAATAATTACGATTATCGGCATCGGCCGCTGCGAACTTATTAGCCCGGGCCGCTTGAGTAGGGGGGTAGGGGATGCTTGGCACATTTTAGGACCCGTGCTGTGACGCAATGATTGGGGGGAGGGGCGGGGCGCNCCACCCACCCGTCCACCCACACCCCTTTCCCATCCCACGGGGCTCTCACTGCGAAAAAATCACACCAACTAATTTATCGCATGAAACATTTTGTTTTTATCACCGACGACGACGACGACGACGACGACCGAGCACAGCCCGTATGGCTGACGACCGGGCTGAACTTGGCGACATCGGGAAGCTTCACAGCGGCAACGTGGACAAAGGTAAACAAACGGCCAATCACCCTTTTTTTCCGACTTTAGTTTTCGGATGCATGCTACGATAGAGAAGGTAGCACGTTTTAGCTGGGAAAAAAAAAAACTGAATGAAGGGGCTATACATAAACCAAAATCGCCGGAATTCCATTTTAGGTGTTGCAATTTGTTTCGTTGTATCAGTACTCGTAGATCATGGGATTATTCGTCGGGTAGCACTTGTGGTTTCCTGCAGATCGGTTTTTGACTTACTATTAGTATAGAGCTCCTCAAGCGACCACTCTCAGAGGGCAAACACATGGCCTGTATGCAGGTGCACCGCTATTGTCGTAGCATGCGTCTTCGGTGAGTAGGTGTTTTTTCAACCATTTTGCGGTGTCAGTTCGACTACTCGTACTCATACAGGCGGGTCTTGGCGTTCGATCGGGAAGCTTCACCGCGGCATCGTGGACCACGCCAGTAACACACACCAGGGCAGGCGGTCGAACGCCGGACGCCCTTAAAACAACATTTCAGCGGGTGTCGCATACCTTGTACCCCCCCGCCCCCACCCCCCTCCCTCGACCATGCTCCTCGTACCTCCTCCTGCTCCCGACACGACCCCCGCCCCCCCCCTCTTCACCCCCCGGCACGCAAAACACGCCTTCCCACCTACCTACCTACCTACCCGCCCTGACCCAAGGTCTTCCTGCAGGAGGAAATTCGATGGCTGACGTTCAAGGCGTGCGCGGTTGTTCTCGTGCACGCGCTTGTGTCGTACTACATCCCGTGGCTCGCCGTGAGCCGCCTCGCCAAGATGCTACGGGGCAAGAAGAGACAGGTGTGGTGTCCACATGGGAAAACATATACCAGGTATATATTTATATTGTTTTAATAATAAGTGAAACTTCTCTCTTTTTTCAAGTTGGTGTGGGAATTTTTCTTCCCTCTTTTCGCTATCATGCCGTACTGCCACTACTGCCACGAATTTCTTTCTCGTTCGATTTGGTGGTCAATCTTTTTGTTTTTTTTCCTCGGTTCCGTATAGTATCTAGTCTCTGGTTTTCTTTGTATTTCGCCCAATTGCTGGCAGTTTATCTTGGCATACATACATATGATACCGTATGCCGTTTTGTTTTGTCCTTTCGCGTTGGGGAAGAAGTATTACCGCTCCTTGCGGCGTCAAAATACCGACCCACTCTAACCTATGCTGACCTTAAAAATACTGCTGGAAAGCCAACGGTCAACATTGTGACTGCTATATGCCTAACGTACGGCAAACGCAACATCTACTCGCATCCTTCAGCCAAGTCAGCATCCTTTTTTAAGGGGAAGCAGCTTACGGGGGCGTATCGCACAAACGTTCTCAGACACAAAAGGGGGGGGGTGCATACGACAAAGCGCACATCATCGTTGTGTGATAGTATATAGAGCTGCGTGCTGGCACTGCTGGGGGCCGGGTGGTGCTGATTGATTGGTGATGCGATCGAAAACTTTCTGGGCGCTCGTTTTTCATCACTTGCGTCACTCGTCCCTTGGTCGAAACTCTTTTAGCTGCCGTACCGGGTCATATGCACGGCTGAACGTTGTGTATCCCACTCTCTGATTCCAAACAGTTTGTTGTACCCAAAAACGCCGATGCACTTGTACCTGTAATATATATATACTGCCGTGTATTATCCCCGTGGGACGTCATGGAGCACACTGTCACAAAGACAGGTCAATCCCCCGTACGCGTATTTCTCGATCTGATGTCCGAGTACTACAATGCAGTGTACCTGGGTATATGCAAAATATTTGATAGGGGGGTCTGAGTTGGACAACCAAGAGACGTGTTTTCCGAAAAATAACACCAGCGGTAATTGTACACTGTATGTAGGAGGGCGGAATGTCACCACCCATGCACCCATGTGATACCGATTACGGCAAAGTCTCTCCCGGCTTGTGTCGGCATGCTTTGTCGTTGTAATGCACGAATTGGGGAGCTATACAGCAGTAGCTGCGCACCGACACGGGGCCACGGTGGGCAGAAACGAGCACGGCAGGGGCGCCCGATTTAAAAATCGTGACACCATCCGCCGCGTCGTGTCTATACCGCCGAATGTACACCAATCAGTACATACCACGAAAAAAAAACGGGTTTGCGGCCGTGTACAGGGCATATAGCTTTCGCGACGCATGCTACTGTGTAGAGGTGCACCATGCATATATCTATACTATGTTTCTGCCTTTTGAGGGTGGTCACTTAAGGAGCTCTATACTGACAGTGAGTCAAAAACTGATTTTGGACCAAAATAAACGTGCCTATATACCCGATGAACAATCCCACGGCCTACTACTGTAAGTATACAATGAACAATATCGCAGCACGAAAAATGGAATTATTCCGACGGTTTTGGGTTAAGGAGCCTTTAATAGGTCAGTCATCCCGAAAACCATTCAGCCAAAAAAAGGTATACCTTTATACCTTTATCATCGAAGCACGCGTCTCGCGTCTCGTGGCCATGCCGCCACTGCCATGCTCGTGTGCAGGTACACTATTGAAAGAGGGCAACAGGTGAGCAATCCCACGGTAGGGGTACCACTTTTAGGCTCAACATTTTCTCACCGGTTGTGCTCCTCCGGGTACTATTAATAGTTTACTGGTGTATTTGTTCTTCGACTACCGCATTTTATGGTTTGGTCGGGTTGCGCGAACGAATCTTTCCGATGTCATGTTTCGGGTGAGACATTGAGCTCCTCATGCGAGGAGCTCAGAAAATTCTGCTGCACCCCTACCGTGGGATGACTCTAGGGTGTGGTGAGACTCTCTGGTTCGTGATGGGCACGGTACGACGCGCGGCGACGGGAGGACAAATCACCAGTCCGTATTATGCAATATCACCAGTAGTAGACCAGAGGAAGGGCACCCACCAGTGCTAAGAACATGACCACCACAAGAAAAACAAGACATGCTGTGCTTCACGAAGAAACATATACCAAATTGGGATGTGTATACTGAAAGTTGATATGGAAGCCGACATACTTGAGTTAGTGCGGCACACGATATTAGATTTCCACGAAATATATTCAGAAGGACCGCTGGCCCAGTATCTTACGTGTGGCTTGTGCTGTGTCTACGGCGGAAGCTACTTTCTTCGCAGTGTTTTGTAGTCTATTCGGGCGTTTGGGTTGACAGGTGAGATTAAATCGGCTGACAATCCCGGCATCTCGCTTGGACGAATGGTCGTTATGAAATTGACCGCGAAGGGCGCACGATGAGCCATTTATAAGTACGCTTGAAGACAGAAAAAGGTGAAACCCAACTTTAGTAGCCGGCGACAGGTGTACCTACGGCTTTTGAACCATTTGTACGCAGATACGACGGAGTGTTAGCCAAGCACAGAGGGGCCCAGGAAGATTTTTCCAGAGTGCAATACGCCGTGTACCTATACATGGCTCAGAAGGCGTAGGTTTACCTATTTTTGGATTATGCCTTAGCATGAAACCAGATTAACCAAAAAAAGCAAGATGAAAAACATAATGCCAAAACTCGAATGCGTATATTAGGGAGTTTCTTACCTACTGTAGATCTCTTGAATCAATTTTCGAATAAGCCCATGGGTCGTTTTCCATTGATACATAAAACTAGTTGTCTCAAAATCTACTCTCTCTCTCTCTCTCTCTCTCTCTCTCTCTCTCTCTCTCCCTCTCTCTACTCTTCTCTCTCTCTCTCTTCGATCTCTCTCTCTCTCTCTTCTCTCTCGTCTCTCTCTCTCTCTCTCTTCTCTCTCTCTCTCTCTTCTCTCTCCTCTCTCTCTTCTCTCTCTCTCTCTCTCTCTCTCTCTCTCTCTCTCTCTCTCTCTCTCTCTCTTCTCTCTCTCTCTCTCTCTCTCTCTCTCTCTCTCTCTCTCTCTCTCTCTCTCTCTCTCTCTCCCCCCCTCTCTCTCCCGCCCCTCTCTCTTTCTTTCTTTCTCTCGTTCTTAGCCAAGACACAAAATACCAAGAACAAAATAAGTCAACTTGCTCTTCGCCTGCACCCCCTGCACGAAAGATTAAAAAAAGCTACACACGCGCGTGCCTATGGGCAACCCCCGCCCTCTCCCCCCCTTCCTTCCACCTACAATCCGAATATAATACGGTGTTTCTTATCTAAATGATATCGTATCAAATCACAAACGGGCCTAACGATCGTGTCTTATTGATACCAAAAATAAATGTAGTTCTACCTAACCCCCCACAATGTCTGCCTGGTCGGTGGAAACAAACAATAAGTCAACTCGCCCTTCGCCTGCACCCCCTGCACGAAATATTACAAACCAGCTACACACGCGCATGCCTATGGGCAACCCCCGCCCTCTGCCCCCCTTCCTTCCACCTACACTCCGATTATAGTACGGCGTTTCTTATCTAAGTTATCTCGTATCAAATTACAAACGGGCCTAACGGTCGTGTCTTATTGATACCGAAACTTTAGTTCTACCTAACCCCCCCCCAATGTCTGCCTGGTCGGTGAAAACCCGACATGCTCCGTCCCGGCATTGTGGGGATGCGAGGGTCTATGGTCATACGACTACGGCCATGCATGAACATCGAGTACCCCCCCCCCCCCTGCCTCTTGTCTTCTCTGTCTCTCTCGTTCCTTGCCAATACAAAAAAGTCAAGAAACGAAAAGTGTCAACTCGCCCTACCTAGATCTCTTGTATCAAGTTACAAACAAAAGCCTAAGGACCGTTTCCCATTGATACCGAAAATATATTTCAACCCATAACCCCCTCCCTGTCTCTTTCTCGTTCTTTGCCAAAACAAACAAGATCAAGAAACAAAGTTTGTCAACTCGCCCTATGCCAACATCTACCTACTACATATCTTGCACCAAATTACAAACGGGCCTAAGGATCGTTTCCTATTGATACCGATATTCTATTTCTACCAACCCCCCCCCCCCCCCCCCCCCCCCCCCTTCTCTCTCTCGTTCTTTGTCAGAAAAAAGAAAGACAAAAAACAATAATAGGCCAACTCGCCCTTCGCCCGCACCGGTTGCAAAAAGGACGAACACACACTCGACACGCTCGTGCCCCTCTGCTACCGCTTCTTTCCGCTAGACTACACTCCGAGCCCAGGCGATGTTGACTGTAAAATAAATCTGACTGCGCTACAGCAGTACAAACAAGTAGTCAGTCTCGCGTGGTGCTCTACGTCACCCCCCCCTTCGCCCCCCCCCCCCCCCCTCTCCCCTCAACCCTCCCAAACCATATCAACCTCCTTCTACCCTTCCAACAACCACCCCCAATGCCCCCCCCGGGTCTCTTCCTTCTCACACCTACCCCCCACCGTGAACATATCCCCCTCCCTGACCTACCTACGACAACCAACCACCGAAACAAAAAAAAAGGAATCCTGGGATGGACACGTCGCACCATTGCACTACTACACTATTAATAGTAATAGTATCACACCCAGGGGCCGTCCAGCAAGGCGTCGCCGAAAGCAGCCCACGAGTCGGTCGCCTCAGACGGCCGCCGGACGTTACCCGTGCGCCCCCCGCCGTCGCCGCCGCTGCTGCCGCTGTTGTCGATGGCGTTGATGCAGTTGCCGCTACCGCCGCGGCGGCAGCTGATCTCGGGAGTGGGGTACACGCCGGCGAATTTCGCGGCACCCGTGAAGATGTTGCCGACGAAACGTAAACCGCACCCCGAGATCGAAAGATCGACATCCTCGTCGTCCTTGTCCTGCCACATCTCCATCTCCCTCCCCGCCATCGCCGCTTTTTCGTCGTTGTAGTCGTCGACGGGTTCAACGAGCACGCCGGCGTACCTTGCCGCGCCCGTAAATATGTTGCCGATGAAGCGTAAACCACACGCCGAGATCGAGAGGTCAACGTCGTCCTCGTACTCCGCCATCATTCCCGCTTCGTGTCTCTTGCCGAACGTGTTGGCCCTGCGCAGCGGGAAGCACGCGGCGGCACAGGCAGTGCAAGCAACCGGAAGAACAAGAACATGGGGGATGCACAAGGACGGTTTAAGAAGAAAAATAAGAAGAGGTCTAGGGGATGGTGTTGTATTTTTTGCGAAGCAATTCAAAGAGAAAAATAATGAGTCCAAGTGCAATGATGGGGGGGAAGGGTGAAATAAGAGAGCATTTTGTTGGTTGTTGGTTTGGCGAATCACCAAAGAAGAGAAATGAGGTCAACAATGAAATATGACAGCCAAAACGAGCATGCATTGATATAAAAAAGTTGGAGCGAGGGTAACAGGGGAAGTCATGTGTTATTGATAGCAGTAGTAGAGTGGTAGTGGTAGCAGCATCAGTAGTACAAGCAGTAGTAGTACAAGCAGTAGTAGTAGTAGTAGTAGTAGTAGTAGCAGCAGTAGTAGTAGTAGTAGTAGTAGTAGTAGTAGTAGCAGTAGTAGCGGTGGTAGTAGTAGTAGTAGTAGGAGTAGGAGTAGTAGTAGTAGCAGTAGCAGTGGTAGTAGTAGTAGCAGTAGTAGTAGTGGTAGTAGTAGCAGTAGTAGTAGTAGTAGTAGTAGTAGTAGTAGTAGTAGCAGCAGTAGTAGTAGTAGTAGTAGTAGTAGTAATAGTACAAGCAGTAGCAGTAGTAGGGGTAGTAGTAGAGCAGCAGTGGTATTAATAGTAGTAGCAGTAGCAGTAGCAGTAGTAGTGGTAGTTGTGGCAGTAGTAGTAGTGGTAGTAGCAGTAGCAGTAGTAGTGGTTTTAGTAGTAGTAGCAGTAGTAGCAGTGGTAGTAGTAGCAGTAGTAGTAGTACTACTACTACTAGTGGTAGTGGTGGTAGTGATAGTGGTAGTAGTGGTAGTAGTAGTAGTAGTAGTAGCAGGAATAGCAGTAGTAGTCGTAGCAGTAGTACAGCAGCAGTAGCAATAGCCGTAGCAGTAGCAGTACTCGCAGTAGCAGTAGCCGCAGTGGCTGTAGTAGGTGTACTATAGTATTGATAATAGTATCCTCAAGTGAGGATCGGGTCAACCAAGAGTATCATATTTTATCGAAGTCATTTCTCGTTGTTACAGTAGGTGTAGTAGGTGCAGTAGGTGTAGTAGGTGCAGTAGGTGCAGTAGATACAGGTGCAGTAGGTACAGTAGATACAGTAGATACAGTAGATACAGTAGGTGCTGTAGGTGCAGTAGATACAGTAGGTGCTGTAGGTGCAGTAGGCACAGTAGGCACAGTAGGCACAGTAGGCACAGTAGGCAGAGTAGGCACAGTAGGCACAGTAGGCACAATAGGTACAGTAGGTACAGGAGGTTCAGTAGGTGCTACCCCTACCGCAGCACGCGTCCCAAACATCTAAAATACTTCTTCCTCGGTTAGTTAAGGGGTCCCGTTAGTCGAATATAGTTGGTCCCAGAAGTGCGGGTATCCCATATATCCCATCCCGTCTACAGTATCTACCGTAGCATGGACTGGGCTCTCGGGACGACGGTGTACTTGGTTGGTGGCTATACGGACGGGTTTCCAGGAGGCTGCATTGAACAGGGGGCTGGATTTTACTTAGTTTCAGTGGCACATCTTGCACTCACTCGCTGCGTACCGGCGTAGTGTTGTGTGTGAAACAACCATGGATGATACTCGAGCCGTTTGCCTAATATTAGTCATATCTATCGAACAACAAATCGAGTGCGATACCGTACCCGATAGATAGAAAATCGAATCGATATTACGATGATACACTGGCTTTGATGGATAGTCGGATGGCAAGTGGAAACGTTTTGTTCAGTGTCAGCGTAAAACCTGACCAGAAAAAGAAAAATAAGCACAAAAATATGTCGGGGATGCCAGCGAGTTAGTGGAGGGTAAAACGCGTCCGATACGATATATCGGAAACTCGATATATATACGTGATATTAACAAATATATATATGTATACGATATGTATACGAAGTATACATATATATATACATATATTATATGTACACATATATGTCGATACCGGTACAGTTACTGTAGTATATAAACACTTACGTCTTTCGATACGGTTTCCAGCCCTGCTAGGTACCAACACGAAAATGTAAGGACTATTTGGTTTTCCCATTCACCTTATGTTCCCGTTCAGAGTGTCCTTACATTTCCGTCCAGGGCGTCGTTACATTTCCGCTCAGAGTGGTACACATTACGAGGTCAATATTTTATTGCAGTAGTAGTGATGGTCCCTCTATAGTGCCGGTGGAGTAGTGCTGGTTACCAGCTATAGTGTCTGCGGAATCGCTTGGCACCACAGGTGGGATTCACCAGTCTGTGCTGTAGTGTGCGGAGTAGTATTAATAGTGCCGGTTGCCCCTATATATAGTGCCGGTGTTGTTGGCTGGCGTATACCGGCACTACTGTAGTATATGGTCTGTCTTATTTATCTACTCCCTTCCCAGCCCTTCCATAGAGGATGGTAGCACCTTCCATGGAAGTAATTATAAAAGTAAATATTTTACTTCGATGGAAGCACAACTTCGATGGAGGCAAAACTTGGATGGAAGTAAATTACTTCCTCGGAGGTAATCTGGAACTAACTTCCACTTCCAATGGAAGTAAATTTGGAAGTAAATTTACTCCCATGGAAGTAGATGGGATTATCCACTGTTGGCGGTAAATCTGGAAGCTTTCATTACACGCGACTGGATGGGATCAGGGTGGCCGGTGGGCCTCCCGCGGCTCCTGCGGAGGGCTACTTTCATTTCTGCACCTTGTGCGGGTGGGAGCAGGATACCAAATGGCATCAGGTCCGGGTGGGATCAGGCCCAGGAGAGATTGATGTATATGGAAGCATAAGTAGACCTACTTCCTCCATGGATATATATACAGTGGGTACCCGGACTTAAGAGAGGGTACCCTGTATAAGAGAATAGTACAGTTGAGAAAGGCAAAATCGTCTGGATCTGCCGACACTAATCCTATACGAAGCATATTTCCCACTGTGGATAAGAGAGAAGGCTACTGTAGTTAAGAGAGTTTTTTTCGGCCTGTACCACACCTACCTCTCTTAAATAGGGGTACCCACTGTACATGGAAGCTTACTATGGAAGAAAATTCAGGGCTAGTGCATTTGCATGGGAGTTGATGGAAGCTTCCATGTTCCATGAGAGTTGGTGGAAGCTTCCATGGAAACTTCCATCAACTTCCTTCCTTCACGGAAACTTTCATCTACTTCCATGAAAGTAAAGATTACTTCTTCAATGGAAGCTTCCACCAACTTCCATGGTCGAGGCTCCCAATTTCTCGTTTCGTTGCCACCCATTGGGTGCGGGCTATTATTGTTATTGACTGCAGCACGGGACGCACCTATTGAGAAAGCGAGCAAAACTAAAAAGGCAGGCTGATACTTACAGGAAATTAAGAAATTCGGTAGCTTTATCCTGAAGTTACTATAGAACGCATCCATTCTCAAATAAGAACTCCAGCCTACAGTAGGACAGTATTTCTGTTTCTTATTAAGTGTCCGGTGCTGTGTTTTTATGTGATTCGGTATGGCAACAGATCCTGAGCACCGTTTATTGTCGGTCGAGTTTCTTATATATCGTGATAAAACGAACCTCAATTTCTAACGAGACCCCGAATTTCCTACTATCAATACAGTGAATCGTGAGAAAACGAGCCCCAATTTCTAATGGCTGAATTTCTTACTACAGTATTCCGTAAGAAATCGAGCCTCATATTATTATTACGATCGAATTTTTTAAATGAGCGGGCACCCTCTTTTGTGCTACTGCTGTACAGCTACTGCAGTAAGACAATATAACAAACAAGACGCACCTGTGTTGCGGGGGCTCCACGTTGATGGTCGGCGACGAGATTTTCCTCATCGATGGCGACTGGTGGGCCGGCGACTGGTGAGCCCCCGCCACGCCGCCAGCGATTCTGGCCATGGACGACATGCCCTTGTAGCCCATGCTTCCGAGAGCGATGCCCGCCACGAACGTCTGGGTTAAGCGCACCGTGAAGGTGAGCCACGACATGCGCGGTGCCTCCCTCTGCCAGCAGAACCTCGCTGCCTCCGCCCTCCTTGCTGCTTCTGCTTCTGCTTCTGCTTCTGCTGCCGCGGCTTCTGCTGCTGCTGCCACGGCTGCCGTGGCTGCTTCTGCTGCTGCGGCTGCCGCGGCTGCTTCTGCTGCAGCTGCTTCGGCTGCTTCTGCTGCAGCTGCTTCGGCTGCTTCTGCTGCAGCTGCTTCAGCTGCTGCAGTTGCGGCTGCTGCGGCGGCGGCTGCGACTTCTGCTGCAGCTTTCTCTGCCAACCCTCCAGCTGCCTCGTCTACCGGCGCTCCGATGCTGTCCCCAACCCACGCCAAGAGGCCAACGCCCTGGCTGAGGGAAAAGCTGGCGACGGACCGAACCCATCCGACGCCACCGCCGCCGTCGCCGCTACCGCCTTCACCGCCGTCGCCCCCACGGCCACCGCCATCGCCACCGCCACCGCCATCGCCACCGCCTGCGCCACCTTCGCCTGCGCCGCCATCGCCTGCGCCGCCATCGCCTGCGCCGCCATCGCCTGCGCCACCATCGCCTGCGCCGTCTTCGCCACCACCGCCGCCAGCACCGCCACCGCCGCTTCCTTGGTTTGTCACGTCTGCCGCGCCCCCCCTCTCTGCCATGGGCGCCACCTCGTCCTCCGCAACAACCACCACATCAACATCTTTCGCCGACATCTTGTACTTTTCCTGAGAGAGAAATATACCTCAGAAAGTGATCCCGATCAGTATGATATCCTTCCGGTGACGATGATGACGATGATGCTGATTCTGATGCTGATGATGCTGTTGATTGATGATGCCGATGTGGTGCTCACGCAATACGCTGCAAAGTAGTCCGATAAGACAGGGTGAAGTGTTGTAGGAAGGAGACGAGGTGCAATGGTGAGCAAATAAAACTGGAGGGTATATATCCTGTGGGTTGTTGGCGGTTAGAGGTTGGAGGATATGATATCCCACGTTTTAGAAGACGTTGTACTGTACAGTATACATCAGTGCATACTGTACCTGGTATATACTGTAATTTTTTTCTAAAAAAAACAAATTTTCAAAATGCTCACGTTTTTTTTTACTTAAAGTATGTACCAGGTACACTATTTCGTAGATGTTTATAGCACTAAAAACTAAAAACTATTATTCTTCTATTTTTCCAACAAAAAAAATCTTTGAATTAGTGTTGGATATCGTATCGAAAAAGTTTCGATATAAAAATCGAAATATCGAACTTAGATGTATCGTATATCGAACGCTTTTTTTCTCCCTGTCATCCTCCTATATCATTGTTCCTGGTACCGGGTACAGCAGTAGTACCTCTTAAAAGGACTGTATGAAGCGCGCGACCGATCGATGCACCACGCAGCTTGCGAAGTTGAGTATCAATGAATTGATCGGGAGAACTCGATGAAATATCAGTTGGAAAAAGCAAATGTTGAATCTTAGATCCTGGCTATATCAGGATCTCACGGCATAGATAGACATATCCAAACGTCAAATAAGCCGCGCGGTATCACCACATGGCATACAGCCCCATGCTGCAGCCCCAGGGAAGAGGTGTGCTTGTCTTGAATAGGTCTACGCACACACACGCGGCTGTGAGTACCCAGCATAGGGTAGATATACTCGGGGGGGGCGAGTACGCTGTGGCTGTGGGTTGGACACAACTTCGCTACGTATGGATACGAGTGAGTATGATATACGGCGGACGGTACGTACACAATGCCGATTATTTGCGATAATGTACCTCGAAAAAAAAACAAAAATGATAGATATCAGATTTATATCAAATATCAGATCACACCCAAGGAGTGCGATTTCGTGATTCTGCAGACAGACGTACTACGTATCGCTGCAAAATAAAGGCTGGCTGCTGCACCTCGCTATCCGCTTCTTGTTAGTTGCCGACTGTTGCTGCTGCTGCTGCTGCTGTGCTGTGGTACTGTGATATCTGGCGCATCTTTGATGCAACAATAGCACTCGCTCATGCCGTGTCCGATTTCTTACAGATAGCGGCCAGGTCTTACTTGGTGACTTTCAAGAAAAATCAGAATCATCGAGAGCAAAAAAACATTTGTGCTGGGACGATATTCCAATCAAAGATGTCGGGAGACATGTCAAGCAAGGCAAAACATGCGCTGTCAAGCTGTCAAGGGTGTAGGGCCGAAGTGTTCCACACTAAAACCTAGTAGCTTGGTGTCAGTCACGGCATGTCAAGGCAATGTTGCTGTCTGTCAAGGGTTAAAAGTCCTGTCTCCCGACATCTTTGATTCCTATCGCGAGGAGTACCCAAGGGCGTGCACCCTCTGCTGCTGCAGTGCCAGCGTCTGTGTATGGATGGTGATCTTGAATAGAAACAAACTCGGCTGTGGTTAGACTACACTGCACTGCACACTCGCGGGCCGTGCGCACGCTTGCAATTGTCGGGGGTGGACAAAACATACCACCACAGGTAGGTACATCTCTACGACCGGCGGTACGGGGAGCAGCCGAAGGCGCCACAACTTCCAATTCCAGCTTCCAGCACAGACAGACAGCAGGCAGAAAAAAAAAGAAGAAAACAGAGGTGCTTGCTAAAACAAAGCGCAACGAACAGAAGAAGAGCACACGGCCACTCACCGCCAGAGAAGGGCTGAACGCGCTGTGTGCCCGTCTGTCTGTCGTGTGGACGATTTTATAGTCTCCTGGCAAACGCTGTGCAGCGATCTTCGCCCTCCAACTCGTTTTGTTTCCTGATCGGAATCGGTAGAAGAGCATGCCCCGCAGACAACAACGAGCAAAGACAACAACAACACGACGAGATGGTTTTGGTTCCCTTGTTCTGTTTAGAGTAAAGCACCCAACAACGGCAGCAAGACGGTCCGAACACAACTCACAAAGCAGCAGTAGCAGCAGCAAAGCAGCAGCAGCAGCAGCAGCAGCAGCAGCAGCAGCAGCAGCAGCAGCAGCAGCAGCGCAAAACAAGACGCTAAGATACGAAGCTATGCATCATGCATCATCATGTGCGCGGGGGGGGGCACTGGCTGTGAGGGCGCACCTGGCAAAGCGAAGGGTACCCTCTCTCTTCTCTCGTTGCTTCAGGATCAACACACAGGCTCTGTTGTGTCCCAGGCAGAGAAGGTTGGCGACGAGAACTGACGCAGGGGGTGGGTACTCGTACGGCGATCCGAAAAAAAGACCTAACGTATTTTATAGCCGGCAAACAGAGTAGAAAAAAACCGTTATAATAATCAATAATCAACTCTCGACTGGACCTGCCCGCGGGATATCTTTTTTTTCTCTTACTAATAGTGTACGTCGTTTTTTTCGTTATTTCAGGCTGAGCACGCACTATTTGTAAATGGGGTTGAATCAATCAAACATCATCTATAACTACTGCAGTACAGTACTGTCTTGCTGTTCTCACGAATAACCCATCGCCTTTAACATCAAGTAAGTAGGACTACGTACCTTAAGTACAGGATCTGAGAGCCACATACCATACCACAGGTACTCGTGAACAAATCCTGGTACGGTACGTATACGGTACTTGTTTTGAGCCAACCCACGCTCAAGTTCTTCTTTTGAGATAAAAAAGTGTACCAGGTATGTATGCGAATGTTCATCACCCAGAAATCTAACGGGTACTGGGGTGCTCCATGGGGCAACCCATGGGATGCTCCATGGGAAAACCGTGGCACATGCATGGTATTCCACTGTGTGTTCCAAATGGGGTGCATGTGTCCCATATCTCATGGGAGGCCATGGGGTACCCCATGGAGTTCCCAATGAATAGGACACCATGATCCCATACTCGTACTACAGTACAGGGCACCTACTAAGAAACAGGCAATGCTTGAGAAAGCCAGGCTGAGATTTAGAGGAACATAAGAAATTCGGGAGCCGTCATCTTTGAGTTAGACGACTATAGATAGGTAGGTGCAGAAATCACCCTTCCTCAAATAAGATATCCAGGCTGGACCAGATTTTCCTGTTTCTTTACAGCAGGTGTTGTGTAGGCCACCAGGTACGTAATAATACAACATTGGTTCCACCGGGTACCCTCCGGGATGCAATCCATGGGATATCCCATGGAACGTCCCATGGGAAATCATTTTGGATGTATCCGCATGGTATGTCGAATGTGATATCTTATGTATGGTGGAACATTCCCTATTTTGGATAACATCGTGCCATAGGACGAGATGTTCCATGGTCATCCCACAGCGGATGCGGTGGGTACTTACTTACTGGTGGATGGGGTACCTCATCATGGATGGGCTGTTCCGTGTACATTGTGTTGTCCTATCTATGGAAATACCGAGGAGTATGTCTCACATGGTACGCCCCGTGGTGCATTACCATAGGGAAGACTCCATGTGGGTGAAGTCTCTGATGGTATGCGGTATATATATACCGTGGGTGTATCCCGTGGGACAAATGCCTTTGAGGGGGCAGTCCGTGGTGTGGCCAACGGGATATATCATTATTGCTCGCATAGGCTATCGCATGATGGGTATATTGGCATCCATGGCACGTCCCGTCGAGCACCCCACGGCATATCTTATAGGGGAGGATATATTCCATCCATGGGGGCGTGTTCCACGGACTCTCGTTGAGTATTCCATGGGATGACCTACATGGGATCATCGGGATCCCATGACACGTCCCATGGTTTGTATCATGGTTTGCTATGTTGGTGTATTCCGTGGGCTTATTGCAATGCCATGGGCGCGTCCCATGGGAAATTTCCGCGTAGATATCCATGGATTACCCCACGGGAAAGATAGACTCCCATGCGTATAATCCCATGGGGTGGTTCATGGAGTACTCCGCCGTACGTATATCCCATAGCCCATAGGTCAGTCCGTGCGGTACCCCCTCCCGTTCATGGGATTAAAGTTTTCCTGGGGTATCCTATGGCTAATTCCATGGGGCACCCCATGGTACATATCATAGGGAATATATCACATGGGTCAAGTGCCTCTAGGGGATATATACCGCATGGCACGTCATATATGATGCACCTATGTCTACTTCCATGGGGCAAATTCTCCCTGGAGTATTCCATGGTGCCCCACATGATACACCCCACAATGGTGCACCTCGAGGCACGGTGTGGCGCACCGGGTGGCCCGTGGGGTATACCGTGGGGTACCCCATGCGGTGGTCATAGAATGTCGTTTCACGAGGTACGCCATAGAGAAAAACACTTGGGTCATGGTATAAAATGCGGCCGTTTGCACCACGGAACGAGCCATGCGAGGCAAAACCATGAGCTAAACCACTACCGTCGTGCACCACACCACGCATACCATGGTGCATCTGGAGTAAACCTGGTACAGTGCTATAATGTCCTCCACACGGTGACCGATGGGGTATGTCAGGGGCACGTCAAGGGAAGCCCCATGGTGACGCATGGAGTGGTGGCCCATGGTTTTTCCCGTGGGATGCCCCATGCGGCGCCTCGTCGTAAACCGTTTGGTTCCTCATGGGGTTACGCATGGGGCACCCCATGGGTTGTTGCATGGGGGTCATCCATGGGTTATCCCATGGCTACCCAACCATGGGGTACCCCATACGGTTTTTGTCCCCCATCGGACCTTCAATTCTATTATACTAGCGGTACAGCCACGGCTCCGCCCGTGGCGCTAGCCCTGCGTTTTCAACAGTAATATATATGACCTGGTATAGCAGTAGTCGTATGTGATGCACCACTCTGAATGGAAATTGAAAGAGCCATCGTGCTGGCCCGTGCCGACCCGAGGGATGTCCGTTTTCATCCCCGTGTTGTTAGAGTTGTAGATGTATGGAACCGTTTCTGATCCGGGCATGGGACACTATCGTCCCCGGGTGTGGCCGGAAATCAACGTTGTTCCGAGAGACAACTGTCGCTGCGCGCTGACTCCATGAATCCCAGCTAAATCAGCACTCAGCTAATGGGGGTGGGGTTTCCACACCTTGCGAGGCGGTATCGACCCGGGGGAACTCCGTTTTCGTACCCCGGGTTGTTGCAGTTGTATATTTATCGAAGTATTTATGATCAGGGGATGGGACGTTATCGTCCCCGGCTGCAGTAGGACCTCGCCGTTGTCCCGAGGGGCAACCCCAGCCACGCGCTAGCTCCATAAGCTCCAGCCCAATCAGCAATCAGCCGATGGGGGTGGGGTTTCCACACCTTGCGAGGAGGTATCTACGCGGGGGAACTCCATTTTCGTCCCCGGGTTGTTGGAGGTGTATATGTATAGAACCATTTCTGATCCGGGCATGGGACACTATCACCCCCGGGTGCGGCGGGACCTCGCCATTGTCCCGAGAGGCAACTCCAGCCACGCGCTGGCTCCATAAGCTCAAGCCCAATCAGCAATCAGCCGATGCGGGTGGGGTTTCCACACCTTGCGTACGACACGGGTGAACTCCATTTTCGTCCCCGCGTTGTTGGAGTTGTACATGTACGGAAGGATTTCGGATCCGGGGATGGGACACTATCATTTCTGGGTGCGGCGGGACCTCGCCGTTGTCCCGAGGGGCAACTCCAGCCACGCGCTGACTCCATAACCTCAAGTCCAATTAGCAATCAGCCGATGGGGTGGGGTTTCCATACCTTGCGAGGCGGTATCGACGCGAGTGAACTCCATGTTTGTCCCCGGGTTGTTGGAGTTGTATATGTATGGAACCGTTTATGTCCGGGCATGGGACACTATCATCCCCGGGTGCGGCGGGACCTCACCATTGTCCCGAGGGGCAACTCCAGCCACGCGCTGGCTCCATAAGCTCCAGCCCAATCAGCAATCAGCCGATGGGGGTGGGGTTTCCACACCTTGCGAGGTGGTATCGACCGGGGGAACTCCGTTTTCGTCCCCGGATTGTTGGAACTGTTTATGTGTGGAAGGATTTGTGATCAGGGGATGGAAACCTATCATCCCCGGGTGCGGTGGGACCTCGCCGTTGTCCCGAAGGGTAACTCCATCCACGTGATGGCTCCATAAGCCCCAGCCAATCAGCAATCAGTCGATGGGGGTGGGGCTTCCACACCTTGCGAGGCGGGGGAACTCCGTTTTCGTCCCCGGGTTGTTGCAGTTGTATATGTATGAAAGTATTTATGATCAGGGGATGGGACACTATCGTCCCCGGGTGCGACGGGACCTCGCCTTTGTCCCGAGAGGCAACTCCAGCCACGCACTGGTTCCATAAGCTCCAGCCCAATCAGCAATAAGCCGATGGGGGTGGGGTTTCCACACCTTGTGAGGCGGTATCGACCTAGAGAAACACCATTTTTGTCCCCGTATTGTCGGCGTTGTACATGTATGCAACCGTTTCTGATCCGGGGATGGGAAATTATCGTCCCCGGGTGCGGCGGGACCCCGCCCTTGTCCCGAGCGGCAACTCCAGCCACGCGCTGGATCCATAAGCTCCAGCCCAATCAGCAACCACCCGATGGGAGTGGGGTTTCCACACCTTGCGAGGTGGTATCGACCCGGGGGAACTCCATTTTCGTCCCCGGATTGTTGGAGTTGTGTATGTATGGGAGTATTCATGATCAGGAGATGGGACACTATCATCCCAGGGTGGGGCGGGACCTCGCCGTTGTCCCGAGGGGCAACTCCAGCCAGGCGCTGGCTCCATAAGCTCCAGTCCAATCAGCAATCAGCCGATCGGGGTGGGGTTTCCACACCTTGCGAAGCGGTATATACCCGGGGGAACTCCGTTTTCGTCCTCGAGGTGTTGGAGTTGTGTATGTATGGAAGTATTTCCGATCAGGGGATGGAACACTATCGTCCCCGGGTGCAGTGGGACCTCTCCGTTGTCCCGAGGGGCAACTCCAGCCACGCGATGACTCCATAATTTCCAGCTCAATCAGCGATAAGCCGATAGGGGTGGGGTTTCCACACCTTGCGAGGCGGTATTGACCCAGGGGAACTCCGTTTTCGTCCCCGGGTTGTTGGAGTTGTATATTTATGGAAGGAGTTCGGATCCGAGGATGGGACACTATCATCCCCGCGTGCGGTGGAACCTCGATATATGGAGGAAGGGTTTCCACACCTTGAGAGGTGGTATCGATCCGGGGGAACTCCGTTTCCCTCAGCTTTTGTGGGGTTTATGATGTATGTAAGGATTTCTGATCCGGAGATGGGGCCTTGTCATCCCCGAGTGCGGCGGGACCCCGACGTTGTCCGGGTGGATAACCCTCGCCGCGCGCTGGCTCCATGAGCCCCATATAACCGCAAATCAGACAGTGGGGTTGGGGTTTCCACACCTTGCGCGCGTCCGTTTTCGTACCCCCGGATTGTTGGAGATGTAGATGAATGGAAATATTTATGATCAGGGGATTGGACGCTATCGTTCCCGGGTACCGCTGGCTCCATGAGTTAATCAGTTATAAGCCGATGGGGGTGGGGTTTTCACACCGTGCGAGGCGGTGTCGATCCGGGGGATCGCCATTTTTCCCCCCGGTTGGTCGGAGTTGTAGTAATAAGGAGGGACTCACGATCCGGGGAGGGACCCTATGTTACCCGGGTGTGGTGGAACCTTGATGGTCCTGTTCAGCACGAATCTTCTTGAAAGAGCCAGCGGCCTCTGGCATGGGTTTGGTCATCAGCTGCCGATTTCGTAATTCAAACTTTTAAGGCAGCAGGTAATTTAGCTGGATGGCTGTCAGGGCTTCCTCAAGATTGCGACACGGCCACGACTGTCGGCAGCGCTCAGCACACGACGGCCAGGACTCGGCGCGACGTGAAATGCAGTGTCCCGCTTATTGTGCCTCGCACTCTCTCTACCGATGCTGCGAGGCGGGACTAAAACTGAAACGCTCTGGATCGGGAGACTCGCGAGACCATGACAACAGTACTCGCAGTGTGCTGTGATGTAGCAGTCTGAACGGAAGTATAAGGACCATCGGTGATTATATTTAGAGTCCAAATGGATCTCACATTGCCGTCCGTAGCCACTGTCCTTGGGATTGGGGCAACGCTCAGCGCGCGACGGCCAGGACTCGGTGGGGCATGAGACCCGGCGTTCCACAGGTTGTGGCATCCAGCATCTCTACCTTTTGGGTAAGGTGGGGCTGAAACGCTCTGGATCGCGAGATCATGATTCCAGACAGACAGACTATCACCATTTAATATTATACATGCATCTCGTTGCAGTTTCTTGACTCCCAATCAATATATACATGCATTAAGTAGTTGTAGGATAGTAAATGTAGCAGGCAGTATGTGGCCCATGGTTACATCTGACAAAGAAACAAAATCCACCGCGTACTGTACTTCTGGCCGTGAAAGGACGTGTGGTGGTCCGAATAAGGTACCAGGTAGTAAATGGGGTTCGCGCCGCGGTGTAATACCGTCGCATGGTTCGCCACCTACACTATTTCTCATTTTAGTTAATCTTCTAGGGAACCCCATGGGAAGAATAGCTCACGACAGCCCACGACAGCCCACAGACAGCCCACAGACACCCCCCTGGGGACAGCCCGCGGACAACCCATGGAAAGCGCACGGACGGCAGCCTGCGGACGGTCCGCGGGCAGCCCATGCACAGTCTTTTTGACGAATTTCCATGGACATTCCATGGGAATACTAGCCCACGGATAGTCCGCGGACAGTCCACGGACAGCTCATGAACAGCCCACAGACCCACCACAGACAGCCCTCAAACAGTCCACGGACAATTTGTTTTGAAGAATTGTCATGGGCTTCCCATGAGAAGGCATATCCGCGGACAGACCACGGGCAGCCCACAGACAGCTCCCAGACAGTGCATGGACAGCCTACGGATATCAAACAGGAAGCCCACCGACAATCCACGGATGTTTCACAGAGGGCCCGCGAACAAGTCGCGGACAGTCCTCAGACAGCCAGCGGAAAACCCACGGAAAACCCCTGGACAGCTCGCAAATAGTTCACGGATAGCTCACGGACAAGCCCAACGATAGCCCGCGGACAGTCCACGGACGGCCCACGGACAGCTCGCGGACAGTCCACGGATAGCCCGTGAACAATCCCTATGGGAAGCCCACGGACAGTGTGTTTGAAGAATCATCATGGGATTTCCATGTTCAGAAATATCCGCGGACAGCCCATGGACAGACAGTCCGCGGCCAGTCATGAATATCCGACGAACAGGCCGCAAGTAGCTGACGGACAGCGGCCGGACAGTCCATGGACAGCCGGCTGACAGTCCACGGACCCGTGGACAGCCCACGGGAAGCCCGCGAACAGCCCACGGAAGTCCCGCAGATAGCCCACGGACAGTTCGCAGACAGTCCATGGTCACCTCGCGGACATCCCACCGAAAGCCCACATGCACCCCACAGACAGCCCACGGACAGTACACGTAGACTCTGTTGGGAGAATTGTCATGGACTTTCCACGAGAAGGCATACGTGTGGACAGCCCATGGACATCCTGCGAACAGTCCACAGACAGCCCACGGACAGCTGGTGGATAATAGATTCGCAATATATATAAAACGTCTGTAGCCGTCGGGGATAATTGGGTTGGGTTGGGTTGGGTTGGGTTGAGTTGGGTTGGGTTGGATTGGACCCGTGTTTCCTGCGCGCGTGCTTGCGTGCGTTCGTGTTTGCTTGTTGCAGTTATGTATACACATTTATTCCATCATTCATGTATTTCTCCGTTCCGTCACTTTTTCCCTTACGTTTGTTGTTTTTGCTGACCGCCCGCCCACCCGTGTGACCTCGGAAAGCAGGAGCTCCAGTCGCTTGCAATGAAGACGAACGGCTTGGTGAGGGCCAACCTCTCCACCTCCAGGATAATCCGCGGCCTGAGGGACTGCGCCTACGCATCCGACGCCACGGACCACCAATGATATAACTGGTGCTGGACAAGGCAGATAGATGGACGGACGGACGGACGGACAGACAGACCGACCGACTGACCGACTGATAAAACAGACAGACAGACAGACCTCGAAGATATCGACGTCGACCCGGGGTCTTTGACCGCTGACAATAAAACAAGTTGTAGTCTGTTCCCCCGTAGTTTACCTCAAAAACTCGGTAAGATTGTAGCACTTTGTTTAGACTTGAATTTTAGTGTAGATTCCTGCTACGGGTATATAGGGGAGGTAGTGTAGTCGTAAGGTCCCTTGTCTTTAGCCGCCAAGAGCAACTCCGCCGAGGGGCTACCCTATGTGTTTTGCAGTGCTAATCCTTCTGTTGCGCGGTTTGGCGGATGTGCACCGACATTAGCATTTGCTTAATGCGCCGCGTCCACAAAAAAGAAAGAAAGGTGTCCTTTATTGCTGAGGTTCAGAGCCACGCTCCCCAAGTGTGGCCTAAACGCAGTGCAGCAGTAAAAATTGGGGTGGGCCCTCTGTCGTGACACCAGTCTTTAGAAAGATAAGGTGACGACGAACGCCAATAGAGACGATTATCGGAATCGGCCGCTGCATACCTATTAGCCCGTGGTAGGGGAGTAGGGGATACTTGGCACATTTTAGGACCCATGGTGCTGTGACGCAATGATTGGGGGGAGGGGCGGGGGGGGGGGGGGGGG
>MEHQ01001176.1:39839-64190 GCA_008828725.1 Saccharina japonica
GTCGGGTCGGCGGTCTCGTTCGCGGTCGCGGTCGCGGTCGGGTCGGGTCGGGTCGGGTTTCGGTCGCCCGTCGGCGTCGGCGTCGGGGCTCTGGTCGGAGGCTCGGGTCGGCGTTGGGTTGGTTGGGTTGGCGTTGGGTTGGCTGGAACCGTGCTTGCCTTACGGCGCGTGCTCTGCTTGCGTGCGTGTTTGTTTGCGGCAATTTATTGTTTATTTACTTTTTCGTTCCGTCGTTTTTTCGCCTTTTCTTTTTTGGTTTTGCCGCTTGCCCGCCCGTTATGGCCTCGGAAAGCAGGAGCTCAGTCGCTGTGCGAAGAAGACGGAACGGCTTGTTGTGAGGGCCAACCTCTCCCCCCAGAATCATCCGCGGCCTGGCGGGACTGCGGCTACGCATCCGACGCCACGGACCACCAATGATACACCTGGTACTGCGACTAGGCAGACAGACAGCATGGATGGACGCACGTACCCACTATACGGACAAGACAGACAGGCAGACAGACGTACAGACTCGAAGATATCGATGTCGACCCGGGGTTCTTCGATCGCTGACAATAAATCAATTTGCATCTTGTTTCCCCGTAGTTTTATCTCCAAAAACGGTGGCAAGACTGTAACACGTTTTGATACTTAATTTTAGTGTAGAGTCCTTGCTTACGGGTATATAGGGGAGCGAGCACGCTCGAACAGGTCCTTTAATACAGCCGCAAGAGCAAACTCCACCGAGGGCACTACCTATGCGTTTTTTTTCAGTGTTAAGCTTTTCCGCCTGTTGCGCGATTTGGCGGATGTGCACCGACATTAGGATTTGCTTATTTGGCCGCGTCCACAAAAAAAAAAAGAAAGGTGTCCTTTATTGCTGAGGTTCAGAGCCACGCTCCCCGAGTGTGGCCTAAACGCAGTTGCAGCAGTGAAAATTGGGGTGGGCCCCTGTCGTGACACCAGTCTGTAGAGAGATACCTGATGCTGTGACGACGAACCGCCAATAATTACGATTATCGGCATCGGCCGCTGCCGATTATTTGCCGCGGCCGCTTGAGTAGGGGAGGTAGGGATGCTTTGCACAAAATTTTAGAGACCCGTGCTGTGGACGCAAATGATTGGGGGGAGGCGGGGGGGGGGGGGTGCATACGACAAAGCGCACAACATCGTGGTATCACAGTATATAGAGCTGCGTGCTGGCACTACTGGGGCCCGGGTGATGCTGATTGGCGATGAAATCGAAAAGTTTCTGGGCGCTCGTTTTTCGTCACTTGCGTCACTGGTCCCTTAGTCGAAGCCCTTGTAGCTATACCGTACCGGGTCATATGCACAGCTAAACGTTGTGTATCCCACTCTCTGATTCCAAGCAGTGGTTGTACCCAAACGTCGATGAACTTGTACCTGTAAAATATAAACTGCTGTGTATTATCCCCGTGGGCCGTCATGGAGCACACTGCCACAAGAGCAAGCCAAGCCCCCATACGCGATTTCTCGATCTGATGTCCGAGTACTACAATGCAGTGTACCTGGGTACATGTTTTCTTTTTCACTGTGTGCCCGCGGACTGTCATTCTGGCAGCACTTCAGACAGCAGCTGCGTGCTCCATCTTGTTCCCACGCCTACCGTGTGTTTTTGTACAGACAGCACTTCAGACAGTAGTTACGGCGGTAGAGAGAGCGCGGTCCGCCGTTGGCGAGTGCCGCGTAGGAGCGCGGAGCGCGACTGGCGTGTCTCGACGTGCGAGAGCTGTCGTGCCGCACAGCAGCAGTTGGGGGTCTGAGTCGGACAACCAGGGGACTTGTTTTCCAAAACATAACACCAGCGGTATATTGTGCACTGTATGTACAGTAGTAGGGCAGAATACCACCACCCATCTGATACCGATTGAGGCAAAGTCTCTCCCGGCTTGTGTCGGCATGCTTTGTCGTTGTCACGCACGCGTTCGGGAGCTATACAGTAGCTGCGCACCGACGCGGGCCACGGTGGGCAGCAAGGAACACGGCAGGGGCGCCCGATTTAAAAACCGTGACACCATCCGCCGCGCCGTGTATATACCGCCGAAAGTACACCAATCAGCACATACTACAATATGATGCAATAGCAGCAGTAGTAGACCAGAGGGAGGGCACCCACCAGCCCACCAGTGCTGAGAACATTGCCACCACAAGAAAGACAAGACATGCTGTGCTTCTCGAAGCAACATACCAAATTGGGATGTATATACTGAAAGTTCATATTGGAAGCCGGTATACTTGAGTTAGTGCGGCACCCATGATTAGATTTCCACGAAATGAATTCAGAAGGATCGCCGGTCCAGTATCTTACGTGGGGCATTTGCTGTCTACAACGGCGGAATCTACTTTCTTCGCAGTGTTTTATAGTCTATTCGGGCGTTTGGGTTGACAGGTGAGGTGAAGTCGGTTGACAGTTCCGGCATCTCGCGTGGACGAATGGTCGTTATGAAGTTGACCACGAAGGGTGCACGATGAGCCATTTATAAGTACGCTTGAAGACAGAAAAAGGTGAAACCCAAATTTAATAGCCGGCGACAAGTGTACCTACGGCTTTTGAGCCATTTGTACGTAGGTACGACGGAGTGCTGGACAGGCACAGAGGGGTCCAGAAAGCCTTTTCCAGAGTGCAATACGCCGTGTACCTATACATGGCTCAAAAGGTGTAGGTGTACCTATTTTTGGATTCTGCCCTAGAATGAAACCAGATCAACCAAAAAAGTACCATGAAAAAAGTACTGCCGAAACTCAAATGCGTGAAATAGTGAGTTTCTTACCTAGATATATTGTACCATATTCCAGATATGCCTTTGGGTCGTTTTGCATTGATACATAAAAAGTAGTTGTACCAAACTCTGCGTTCCCCCTCCTTCTCTCTCTCTCTCGCTCTCTCTCTCGCTATCTCTCTCTTCTCTCTCTCTCTTCTCTCGCTTCCTCTCTCCCCCCCCCCTCTCCCCTTCTTTCATTCTCTCGTTCTTAGCCAAGACACAAAAGGCCAAGAAACAAAAAAAGTCAACTCGCCCTTCGCCTGCACCCCCTGCACGAAAGCTGCACACTCGCGTGGCTATGGGCAACCCCCGCCCCTCCTTCCACCTACACTCCGAATATAGTACGGCGTTCCTTACCTCAATTATTTCGTATCAAAATTACAAACGGGCCTAACGATCGTGTCTTATTGATACCGAAAATTTAGTTCTACCTAACCCCCCCCAATGTCTGCCTGGTCGGTGAAAACGAAAAAAAAGTCAACCCGCCCTTCGCCTGCACCCCCTGCACGAAAGACCAAAAACCAGCTACACACTCGCGTGTCTATGGGCAACNACTGTTCATGAGCAAATATCAATACAGCAAGCAGCTGTTTGTATTCGTTAAGAAAGGCGTTCAACCTCGGCACGAGACCTATGTTTCTTTCCTGCGGGTCCCTACTGTAGTTGCCCATCGTTGGCGATGCCGCCGTTTCGCGCAAGTTTTGGGAGCGTCATGAACAAACGAGTTGCGGGTATCCCCCGGAGGTTTAGGTTTCCAGAATCGTTTCGTCGTTTTTGTTGAATTTCTCGTTGTACCTTGTCATATACGAAGAATGCAACACTACCGCCGAATCCTTTCGCTTGATCTGTATTTGTGTCATTTATGCACCACTACCGTTTAAAATTTGCATGTTACTGTAGTACACAATAGTCTTCTTACGATCTTCGGGACAGAGTACTACTGTATGCTCTTGATCTATTTTTAGTGTATACATACACAGTAGCGGTACGGCCACGGCTCTGCCCGTGGCGCTAGCCCGGCGTTGCTCATACTAGTATGTATGTAGTACCTGGTCATGGCAGTACTTTTAGTGTGCTGTGATGTACCACTCTGAACGAAAATGCAAGGACCACCGTGCGGGGCGGTATCGACCCGGGGGATGTCCGTCTTTGTCCTCGGGTTGCTGGAGTTGTAGATTTGTGGAAGGGTGCATGATGCGGGGATGGGGACATATCATCCCCGGGTGCGGTGGAACCTCGACCATGAGCCCCAGCCAAATCTGAAATCAGCCAATGGGGTTGGTGTTTCGACACCTTGCGGGGCGGTATCGACCCGGGGGACGTCCGTTTTCGTCCCCGGTTTGTCAGAGTTGTAGATGTATGGAAGGATTTATGCTCCGAGGATGATACCGTATCGTCCCCTGGCGCGGTGGGACCTCCATATTGTTCAGGTGGGAACTCCCGCCGCTCGATGGCTCCATGAGCTCTGTCGATCATAAATCAGTCCGTCGGGGGTTGAGGTTTCCATAGCTTGCGGAGCGGTATCGCCCCGGGGGGTCTCCGATTTTGTCTCCGGGTTGTTGGAACTGTAGATGCATTGAAATATTTCTGCTCCGGGGATGGGAACTTATCATTCCTGGGTACGGCGGGACCTCGACAGTGTCCCGAGGGGAATATCTCGCCACGCGCTGGCTCCGTGAGGCGTGTCAATGTGTCAATAAAAAATCAGTCCATGGGGTTGGGGTTTCCACACCTTGCTGGGCGGGCATATGACTACGGGAGGGAGAGAGGGATCTTCACCATTTTTACCCGGGTTATGTTTGCATACTACTACTACTTCTACTACTACTACTACTACTACTACTACTACTACTACTACTACTACTACTACTACTACTACTACTACTACTACTACTACTATTACTACTACTACTACTACTACTACTACTACTACTACTACTACTACTACTACTACTACTACTACTACTACTACTACTACTACTGCTACTACTGCTACTACTGCTACTACTGCTTACTACTGCTACTACTGCTACTACTGCTACTACTACTACTACTACTACTACTACTACTACTACTACTGCTGCTACTGCTGCTGCTACTACTACTACTACTACTACTACTACTACTACTACTACTACTACTACTACTACTACTACTACTACTAACTACTACTACTACTACTACTACTACTACTACTACTACTACTACTACTACTACTACTACTACTACTACTACTACTACTACTACTACTACTACTACTACTACTACTACTACTACTACTACTACTACTACTACTACTACTACTACTACTACTACTACTACAACTACTACTACTACTACTACTACTACTACTACCTCTACTACTACTACTACTGCTACTACTACTACTACTACTACTACTACTACTACTACTACTACTACTTCTACTACTACTACTACTACTACTACTACTACTACTACTACTACTACTACTACTACTACTACTACTACTACTACTACTACTACTACTACTACTACTGCTACTACTAATAATACTTCTACTGCTCCTACTACTACTACTACTACTACTGCTACCACTCTACTACTGCTATCAATAACACATGCCTTCCCCTGTTACCCTCGCTCCAACTTTTTTATATCAATGCATGCTCGTTTTGGCTGTCATATTTCATTGTTGACCTCATTTCTCTTCTTTGGTGATTCGCCAAACCAACAACCAACAAAACACTCTCTTATTTCACCCTTCCCCCCCATCATTGCACTTGGACTCATTATCTTTCTCTTTGATTGCTTCGCAAAACATACAACACCCTCCCCTAGACCTTTTCTTCTTTTTTTTCTTAAACCGTCCGTGTGCATCCCCCATGTTCTTGTTCTTCCGGTTGCTTGCACTGCGTGTGCCGCCGCGTGCTTCCCGCCGCGCAGGGCCAACACGTTCGGCAAGAGACACGAAGCGGGCATGATGGCGGAGGACGAGGACGACGTTGACCTCTCAATCTCGGCGTGTGGTTTACGCTTCATCGGCAACATCTTTACGGGTGCGGCAAGGTACGCCAGCGTGCTCGATGAATCCGTCGACGACTACGACGACGACAAAGCGGTGATGGCGGGGATGGAGATGGAGATGTGGCAGGACAAGGACGACGAGGATGTCGATCTTTCGATCTCGGGGTGCGGTTTACGTTTCGTCGGCAACATCTTCACGGGTGCCGCGAAATTCGCCGGCGTGTACCCCACTCCCGAGATCAGCTGCCGGCGCGGCGGTAGCGGCAACTGCATCAACGCCATCGACAACAGCGGCAGCAGCAGCGGCGGCGGCAACGGGGGGCGCACGGGTAACGTCCGGCGGCCGTCTGAGGCGACCGACTCGTGGGCTGCTTTCGGCGACGCCTTGCTGGACGGCCTCTGGGTGTGATACTATTACTAGTGCAGTGTAATGGTGTAATGGTGTGATGTGTCCATCCCAGGATTCCTTTTTTTTTGTTTCGGTGGTTGGTTGTCGTAGGTAGGTCAGGGAGGGGTAATGTTCACCGGGTGGGGTAGGGTGGGAGGAAGAAGAGACCCGGGGGGGGCATTGGGCGTGTGGTTGGAAGGGTACGGAGGAGGTTGATATGGGTGTTTGGGAGGGTTGAGGGGAGAAGGGGGGTGGGGGGTCGCCGGGCGTTCTGTGGGCTTGTTCTCTTCCTTTCTTCCCTTTTTTTTCTTCTTTTCACAATGGGGGGTGGGGGGTGTGACGGGAAGAGGCACCCCAAACGCGAGACTGACTACTTGTTTGTACTGCTGTAGCGCAGTCAGATTTGTTTTACAGTCAACATCGCCTGGGCTCGGAGTGTAGTGTAGCGGGAAGGAGGGGTAGCAGAGGGGCACGAGCGTGTCGAGTGTGTGTTCGTCATTTTTGCAACCGGTGCGGGCGAAGGGCGAGTTGGCCTATTATTTGTTTTGTCTTTCTTTTTTCTGACAAAGAACGAGAGAGAGAAGGGGGGAGGGGGGGGGGTGGTAGAAAGAGAATATCGGTATCAATAAGAAACGATCCTTAGGCCCGTTTGTAATTTGGTGCAAGATATGTAGTAGGTAGATGTTGGCATAGGGCGAGTTGACAAAATTCGTTTCTTGTTCTTTTTTGTTTTGGCAAATAACGAGAGAGAGAGACAGGGAGGGGGTTGTAGGTAGAAATATGTTTTCGGTATCAATGGGAAACGATCCTTAGGCTTTAGTTTGTAAGTTGATACAAGAGATCTAGGTAGGGCAAGGCGATACTTTTCGTTTCTTGACCTTCTTCGTTTTGGCAAAGACCGAGAAAGAGACAAGATACAGAGGGGGGGTGTACTCGATATTCACGCATGGTTGTACTCGAACTCGTATGACCATAGACCCTCGCATCCCCATAATGCCGGGACGGAACATGTCGGGTTTTCACCGACCAGGCAGACATTGGGGAGGGGGTTAGGTAGAACTAAATTTTCGGTATCAATAAGACACGACCGTTAGGCCCGTTTGTGATTTGGTACGAGATAATTTAGATAAGAAACGCCGTATTATATTCGAAGTGTAGGTGGAAGGAGGGCGGAGGGAGGGCTGGGGTTGCCCATAGGCACGCGCGTGTGTAGCTGTTTTTTAGTATTTCGTGCAGGGGGTGCAGGCGAAGGGCGAGTTGACTTATTTTTTGTTTCCACCGACCAGGCAGACTTTGGGGGGGGTTAAGTAGAACTACATTTATTTTTTATATCAATAAAACACGATCGTTAGGCCCGTTCGTGATTTGATATGAGATAATTTAGATAAGAAACGCCGTATTATATTCGGAGTGTAGGTGAAAGGAAGGGGGGGGGGGGGGGTAGTAGTAGCAGTAGTAGTAGTAGCAGTAGTAGTAGTAGTAGTAGTAGTAGTGGTTTTAGTAGTAGTAGTAGTAGCAGTAGTAGTAGTAGTAGTAGTAGTAGTAGTAGTAGTAGTAGTAGCAGTAGTAGTAATAGTACAAGCAGTAGCAGTAGTAGGGGTAGTAGTAGGTAGTAGTAGGAGCAGTAGTGGTATTAATAGTAGTAGCAGTAGCAGTAGCAGCAGTGGTAGTTGTGGCAGTAGTAGTAGTGGTAGTAGCACTAGCAGTAGTAGTGGTTTTAGTAGTAGTACAGTAGCAGTAGTAGTAGTGGTAGTAGTAGCAGTAGTAGTAGTACTACTACTACTAGTAGTGGTAGTGGTGGTAGTAGTAGTGGTGGTAGTAGCAGTACCAATAGTGGTCGCAGTAGTAATGGTGGTAGTAGTAGCAGGAATAGCAGTAGTAGTCGTAGCAGTAGTACAGTAGCAGTAGCAATAGCCGTAGCAGTAGCAGTACTCGCAGTAGCAGTAGCCGCAGTGGCTGTAGTAGTAGTAGGAGTAGTATTGATAATAGTATCCTCAAGTGAGGATCGGGTCAACCAAGCGTATCAATTTTTCTCTAAGTCATGTTTCGTTGTTACAGTAGGTGCAGTAGGTGCAGTAGGCGCAGTAGGCACAGTAGGCACAGTAGGCACAGTAGGCAGAGTAGGCACAGTAGGCACAGTAGGCACAGTAGATACAGTAGGTACAGGAGGTTCAGTAGGTGCTACCCCTACCGTAGCACGCGTCCCAAACGTCTAAGCAACTTCTCTCTCGGTTAGTTGAGGGGTCCCGTTAGTCGAATCCAGTTGGTCCCAGAAGTGCGGGTATCCCATGTATCCCATCCCGTCTACAGTATGTACCGTAGCATGGACTGGGCTTTCGGGACGACGGTGTACTCGGTTGGTGGCTATACGGACGGGTTTCCAGGAGGCTGCATTGAACAGGGAGCTCGATTTTACTCAGTTTCAGTGGTACCATCTTGCACTCACTCGCTGCGTACCAGCGTAGTGTTGTGTGTAGAACAACCACGAATGGTATCCGAGCCGTTTGTCTAATATTAGTCAATGTCTATCGAACAACAAATCGAGTGCGATACCGTACCCGATAGATAGAAAATCGAATCGATATTACGACAATACACTGGCTTCGATGGATAGTCGACATGGCAAGTGGAAACGTTTTGTTCAGTGTCAGCGTAAAACCTGACCAGAAAAAGAAAATAAAAGTACAAAAATACGCCGGGGATGCCAGCGAGTTAGTGGAGGGTAAAATGCGTACGATACGATATATCGGAAATAACTCGATATATATACTATTAATACAGTAAGTATATATATATGTATATACATATATATATCGATATCGGTGTAATGCATTAGGGGACCGGTGCATTAGGGGACCGAACCTGGGATTTGTGGCTAGGGGACCGGTGCATTAGGGAACCGAGTCTGGAATTTCGGCTAGGGACCGGTGCATAAGTTACTGTAGTATATAAACAACTACGTCTTTCGATACGGTTTATAACCCTGCTATATACGCACCAACACGAAAATGTAATGACTATTGGGTTTTCACATTCATGTTGAAACGCTCCTTATGTTCCCGTTCAGAGTGTCCTTACATTTCCGTCCAGAGTGTCCATACATTTCCGTTCAGAGTGGTACACATTACGAGGTCAATACTTTATTGCAGTAGTAGTGATGGTCCCTCCATAGTGCCGGTAGAGTAGTGCCGGTTACCCGCTATAGTGCCTGTGGAACCGCTTGGCACAGGTGGGATTCACCAGTCTGTGTTGTAGTGTGCGGAGAGATATTAATAGTGCCGGTTGCCGCTATAATAGTGCCGGTGTTGTTGGCTGGCGTATACCGGCACTACAGAAGGATCGGCACTACTGTATTATATGGTCTGTCTTATTTATCTACTCCCTTCCCAGCCCTTCCATAGAGGTTGGTAGCACCTTCCATGGAAGTAATTATGAAAGTAAATATTTTACTTCGATGGAAGCACAACTTCGATGGAGGCAAAACTTCGATGGAAGTAAATTTCTTCCTTGGAGGTAATCTGGAAGTAATTTTCACTTCCAATGGAAGTAAATTTGGAATGAAATTTAATTCCAATGGAAGTAAATTTGGAATGAAATTTACTTCCATGGAAGTAGATGGGATTATCCACTGTTGGCGGTGAATCTGGAAGCGTTCGTTTCACGCGACTGGATGGGATCAGGGTGGCCGGTGGGCCTCCGGCGGCTCCCGCGGAGGGCTACTTTCATTTCTACACCTTGTGCGGGTGGGAGCAGGATACCAAATATGATCAGGTCCGGGTGGGATCAGGCCCAGGAGAGATGCATGTATATGGAAGCATAAGTATATATATCTACTTCCTCCATGGAAGTATATACAGTGGGTACCCGGACTTAACAGAGGGTACCCTGTATAAGAGGATAGTACAGTTTAGAAAGGCAAACTCGTCTGGATCCGCCTACACTAAACCTATACAAAGCCTATTCCCCACTGTGGATAAGAGAGAAGGCTACTGTAGTTAAGAGATTTTTTTTCGGCCTGTACCACACCTACCTCTCTCAAATAGGGGTACCCACTGTACATGGAAGCTTACTATGGAAGAAAATTTGGGGTTATTGGTGGACTTCCATGATAATTGGTGGACTTCCATGATAATTGGTGGAAGCTTCCATGTTCCATGAGACTTGGTGGAAGCTTCCATGGAACCTTTCATCAACTTTTCCTCCAACGGAAGCTTCCATCTACTTCCATGAAAGTAAAGATTACTTCTTCTATGGAAGCTTCCGCCAACTTCCATGGTCGAGGCTCCCATTTTCTTGTTTCGTTGCCACCCTTTTAGCGCGGGCTATTGTTATTGACTGCAGTACGGGACACACCTATTGAGAAAGCGAGAAAAACTACAAAGGCAGGCTGATACTTGCAGGAAATTGAGAAATTCGGTAGCTTTATCCTGTTTTTTTTTGTAGAGCACACCCATTCTCAAGTAACAACTCCAGCCTAGGACAGTATTTCTGTTTCTTATTAAGTATTCGGTGCTGTGTTTTTATGTGATTCGGTATGGCAACAGATCCTGAGCACCGTTTATTATCGGTCGAGTTCCTTATATATCGTGATTAAACGAACCTCAATTTCTAGCGACCCCGAATTTCCTACTATTAATTCAGTGAATCGTGATAAAACGAGTCCCAATTTCTAACGGATGAATTTCTTACTACAGTATTCCGTAATAAATCGAGCCTCAAATTATTATTACGATCGGATTTCTTAAATAAGCGGGCACCCTCTTTTGTGCTACTGCTGTACAGCTACTGCAGTATGACAATATCACAAACAAGACGCACCTGTGTTGTGGGAGCTTCTTGGTGATGGTCGGCGACGAGATTTTCCTCATCGATGGCGACTGGTGGGCCGGCGACTGGTGAGCCCCCGCCACGCCGCCAGCGATTCTGGCCATGGACGACATGCCCTCGTAGCCCATGCCTCCGAGGGCGATGCCCGCCACGAACGTCCGGGTTAAGCGCACCGTGAAGGTGAGCCACGACATGCGCGGTACCTCCCTCTGCCAGCAGAACCTCGCTGCCTCCGCCCTCCTTGCTGCTTCTGCTTCTGCTTCTGCTTCTGCTGCCGCGGCTTGTGTTGCTGCTGCCACGGCTGCCGCGGCTGCTTCTGCTGCTGCGGCTGCCGCGGCTGCTTCTGCTGCAGCTACTTCGGCTGCTTCTGCTGCAGCTGCTTCGGCTGCTTCTGCTGCAGCTGCTTCAGCTGCTGCAGCTGCGGCTGCTGCGGCTGCGGCTGCGGCTTCTGCTGCAGCTTTCTCTGCCAACCCTCCCGCTGCCTCGTCTACCGGCGCTCCGATGCTGTCCCCAACCCACGCCAAGAGGCCAACGCCCTGGCTGAGGGAAAAGCTGGCGACGGACCGGACCCATCCGACGCCACCGCCGCCGTCGCCGCTACCGCCTTCACCGCCGTCACCACCACGGCCACGGCCACCACCACCGCCACCGCCATCGCCACCACCTGCGCCGCTTTCGCCTACGCCGCCATCGCCTGCGCCGCCATCGCCTGCACCGTCTTCGCCACCCCCGTCGCCAGCACCGCCACCGCCGCTTCCTGGGTTTATCACGTTTGCCACGGCCCCCTTCTCTGCCATGGGCGCCACCTCGTCCTCCGCAACAACCACAGCAACATATTTCGCCGACATCTTGTACTTTTCCCGAGAGAGAGTGATACCTCAGAAAACGATCCCGATCAGTATGATATCCTTCCGGTGACGATGATGACGATGATGCTGATTCTGATGCTGATGCTGATTCTGATGCTGATGATGCTGCTGATTGATGATGCCGATGTGATGCTCAAGCAAAATTCTGCAAATAGTCCGATACGACAGGGTTGGTGGTGGTGTTATAGATAACGTACGCACAGAGGAGGTGTTGTAGGAAGAAGAGGTGCAATGGTGAGCAAACGAAACTCGGGAGTATATATCCTGTGGGTTGTTGGCGGTTAGAGGTTGGCGGATATGATATGCACGTTTTACAAGACGGTGTACTAGTATACAGTGCATACTGTACCTGGTATATATATACTGTAGTTTGTTTCTAAAAAATCCAAATTTTCAAAAATGTTCACGATTTTTTTTCAACTTAAAGTATGTACCAGGTACACGATTTCGTAGATGTTTTTTTGCACTAAAAATCATTTTTTTCCCTATATTTCCAATATTTTTATCGTTGAATTAGTGTTGGATATCGTATCGAAAAAGTTTCGATGTAAATATCGAAATATCGAACTTGGATGTATCGTATATCGAACGCTTTTTTTCTCCCTGCCATCCTCCTATATCAGTGTTCCTGGTACCGGGTACAGCAGCAGTAGTACCCCTTAAAAGCACTGTAGGAAGCGCGCGACCGATCGATGCACCACGCAGCTTGCGAAGTTGAGTATCAATGAATTGATCGGGAGAACTCGATGAAATATCAGTTGGAAAGAACAAATCTTGAATCTTGGGATCCTGGCTATATCAGGAGCTCACGGCATAGATAGATATATCCAAACGTCAAATATGACGCGCGGTATCATTGCCACATGGCATACAGTACCATGTTGCAGCCCCAGAGAAGAGGTGTGCCTGTCTTGAATAGGTCTACGCACACGCGGCTGTGAGCACCCAGCATAGGGTAGGCTATACTCGGGGGGGGGCGAGTACGCTGTGGCTGTGGGTTGGACACAACAACATCGCTACGTACGGATACGAGTGAGTATGATATACGACGGACGGTACGTACACAATTCCGATTGTTTGCGATATGTACCTCGAAAAAAACACACAACATGATAGATATCAGATTATATCATAATTTATCAGATCACACCCAAAGAATGCGCGTTCGTGATTCTGCAGACAGACGTACTATTAATACGTATCGCTGCAAAATAAAGGCTGGCTGCTGCACCTCGCTATCCGCTTATTGTTAGTTGCCGACTGTTGCTGCTGCTGTGCTGTGGTACTGTGATGATATCTGGCGCATCTTTGATGCAACAATAGCGCTCGCTCATGCCGTGTCCGATTTCTTACAGATACGAGTAGCGGCCAGGTCTTGCTTGGTGACTTTCAAGAAAAATCAGAATCATCGAGAGCAAAAAAACATAGGTGCTGGGACGATATTCCAGTCAAAGATGTCGGGAGACATGTCCAGCAAGGCAAAACATGCGCTGTCAAGGGTGTAGGGCCGAAGTGTTCCACACTAAAACCTAGTAGCTTGGTGTCAATCACGGCATGTCAAGGCAAAGTTGCTGTCTGTCAAGAGTTGAAAGTCCTGTCTCCCGACATCTTTGATTCCTATCGCGAGGAGTACCCAAGGGCGTGCACCCTCTGTTGCTGCAGTGCCAGCGTCTGTCTATGGATGGTGGTCTTGAATGGAAACAAACTCGGCTGTGGTTAGACTACACTGCACTGCACACTCGCGGGCCGGGCACACGCTTGCAATTGTCGGGGGTGGACAAAACATACCACCACAGGTAGGTATGATGCAATTCTACGGCCGGCGGTACGGGGAACAACAGTCGAAGGCACCACAACTTCCAATTCCAGCTTCCAGCACAGACAGACAGCAGGCAGGAAAAAAATGAAGAAAACAGAGGTGCTTGCTAAAACAAAGCGCAACGAACAGAAGAAGAGGACACGGCCACTCACCGCCAGAGAAGGGCTGAACGCGCCGTGTGCCCGTCTGTCTGTCGTGTGGACGATTTTATAGTCTCCTGGCAAACGCTGTGCAGCGATCTTCGCCCTCCAACTCGTTTTGTTTCCTGATCGGAATCGGTAGAAGAGCATGCCCCGCAGACATCAACGAGCAAAGACAACAACAGCACGACGAGATGTTTAGGGTTCCCTTGCTCTGTTTAGAGTAAAGCACCCAACAACGGCAGCAAGACGGTCCGAAAACAACTCACAAAGCAGCAGCAGCAGCAGCAAAGCAGCAGCAGCAGCAGCAGCACAGCAGCGGCGGCAGCAGCAGCAGCAGCAGCAGCGCAAAACAAGACGCGAAGATACGAAGCTATGCATCATGCATCATCATCTGCGCGGGAGGGGGCACTGGCTGTGAGGGCGCACCTGGCAAAGCGAAGGGTACCCTCTCTCTTCTCTCGTTGATTCAGGATCAACACACAGGCTCTGTTGTGTCCCAGGCAGAGGAAGTTGGCGACGAGAACTGACGCAGGGGGTGGGTACTCGTACGGCGATCCGAAAAAAAGACCTAACGTATTTTATAGCCGGCAAACAGTAGAAAAAAACCGTTATAATAATCAATAATCAACTCTCGACTGGACCTGCCCCCGGGATATCTTTTTTCTCTTATTAACTATTAATAGTAGTGTACGTCGTTTTTTTCGTTATTTCAGGCTGAGCACGCACTATTTGTAAATGGGGTTGAATCAATCAAACATCATCTATAACTACTGCAGTACAGTACTGTGTCGCTGTTCTCACGAATAACCCATCGCTGCTTTAACATCAAGTATGTAGGACTACTTCAAGTACATGATCTGAGAGCCACATACCATACCACAGGTACTCGTGAACGAATCCTGGTACGGTACGTATACGGTACTCGTTTTGAGCCAACCCAGGCTCAAGTTCTTCTTTTGAGATGAAAAAATGTACCAGGTACGCGAATGTTCATCACCCAGAAATCTAACGGGTACTGGGGTGCTCCATGGGGCAACCCATGGGATGCTCCATGGGAAAACCGTGCCACATGATGCCACTATATGTGTTCCAAATGGGGTGCATGTGTCCCATATCTCATGGGAGGCCATGGGGTACCCCATGGAGTTCCCAATGAATAGGACACCATGATCCCATACAGTACAGGGCACCTACTAAGAAACAGGCAACAATGCTTACGAAAGCTAAGGTGGGATTTAGAGGAAAATAAGAAATTCGGCAGCCGTCATCTTTAATAGGTGGTGCAGAAAGCACCCTTTCTCAAATAAGCTTTCGGGAATGTTATGAGTGACCAATAATGTTGAAACTCATGCTGCACATTGTCGGATGGCAAAGCTTTATAATAAGATATCCTGGCTGGACCAGATTTCCTGTTTCTTACTGTAGTATTAATAGGTGTCCTGTACTACTACTACTACTACTACTACTACTACTACTACTACTGTAGGCTACGTAATACATACAGTGATTCAACGGGGTACCCTCCGGGGTGTAATCCATGGGATGTCCCATGGAACGTCCCGTGGGATTCTATAGGATGTATCCTCATGGTATGCCGCATGTGATATCCTATCATATCATATGTATGGTGGGACATTCCCTATTTTTTTGGATAATATCGAACCATGGGACAAACATGGGACGATATGTTACATGGTCATCCCACAGCGGATGCGATGGGTACGACTGGTGGATGGGGTGCCTCATGGGCTGTTCCATGTGTTGTCCTCTAGCTATGGGAATGCCGAGGAGTATGTCACATGGTATGCCCCGTGGTGTATACCATAGGGTAGACTCCATGTGGGTGAACTCTCTTATGATGTACGGTATACCGTGGGTGTATCCCGTGGGACAAATGTCTTTGAGGGGGTAGTCCGTGGTGTGGCTCACGGGATCTCTCAATGCTCGTCGTATAGGCTATTATACCGCATTGTGGGTACATTGGCATCCATGGCACGTCCCATCGAGCACCCCACGGCATATCTTATAGGGGAGGATATATCCCATCCATGGTGGCGTGTCCCACGGACTCCCGTTGAGTATTCCATGGGATGCCCCACATGGGATCATCGGGATCCCATGACACGTTCCATGGTTTGTATCATGGTTTGCTATTTTGGTGTATTCCGTGGGCTTATTGCAATGCCATGGGCGCGTCCCATAGGAATTTTCCGCGCAGATATCCATGGATTAGCCCACGGGAAAGATAGACTCCCATGCGTATAATTTCATGGAGGGGTGGTTCATGGAGTACTCCGCGGTTCGTATATCCAATAGGTCATTCCGTGCGCCCCCCCTTTCCGTTCACGGGATTAACGTTTTCCTGGGGTGTCCTATGGCTATTTCCGTGGGGCACCCCATGGTACATCTCATAGGGGATATTACATGGATCAAATGCCAGGGGGTATATACCGCATGGCGCGTCATAGATGATGTTCGTACCTATCTGTGTCTGCTTCCATGGGGCAAATCAATTCTTTCCTGGAGTATTCCATGGTGCCCCACATGATACATCCCACTATGGTGCACCTTGATGTACGGTGTGGCGCACCGGGTAGCTTATGGGATATACCGTGGAGTACCCACCGCGGTGGTCATAGCATGGCGTTTCACGAGGTACCCCATGGAGAAAAACACTTGTGTCATGGTATAAAATGCGGTCGTTTGCACCACGGAACAAGCCATGCGAAGCAAAGTCATGGGCCAAACCACTACTGTACCGTCGGGCACCACACCACGCATCCCATCATGGTCCACCTCGTGGTACACCCCATGGGGTAAACCTGGTACAATGCTATCATGTCCCCCACACGGTGACCGATGGGGCATGTCAGGGGCACGGCATGGGAAGCCCCATGGTGACGCATGGAGTGGTGGCCCATGTTTTTCCCCGTGAGATGCCCCATGCGGCGCCTCGTCGTAAACCGTTTGATTCCTCATGGGGTTACGCATGGAGCACCCCACGCGCTGTTGCATGGGGGGCATTCATGGGTTATTCCATGGCTACCCAACCATGGGGTACCCCATATATAATATGGTGTTTATTCCCCATCGGACCTTCAAATATACTATATGTACCTCGTTGCAATATCTTGACTCCCAATTAATGTATACATGCATTAAGTAGTTGTATGATAGTAAATGTAGCAGTCAGTATGTGGCCCATGGTTACACCTTACAAAATAAACAGGATCCACTGCGTACTGTAATTACGGACGTGAAAATACGTGCGGTAGCCCGAATAAGGTACCAAGTAGTAAAAACGGGTTCGCATCGCGGTGTATTACCGCCGTATGGCTCGCCACCTACATATGTATCCTTTTGGTTATTCTAATAGGGCGCCACATGGGAAGAATAGCCCACGGACAGCCCACCGACAGCCCACGGACAGCGCCCCTGGGGACAGCCCATGAAAATCCCACGGACGGCAGCCTGCGGACGGCCCGCGGGCACTTCATCGACAGTCTTTTTGACGAGTTTCCATGGACATTCCATGGGAAGAAAAGCCCGCGGATATTCCGCGGACAGTCTACGGACAGCCCATGGACAGCCCACAGACCCGTAGACAGCCCACGGACAGCTCATTGACAGCCCGCCGACAGCCCATGGGCCAACCGTGGAAAAAAAGTCCTCGGGAAGCTCGCGGACAGCCCGCAGACAGCCCTCGAACAATCCATGGATAACATTTTGAAGAATCGTCATGGGCTTTCCATGGGAAGGAATATCCGCGGACAGCCCACGGACAGCCCACGGGGAGTCCACGGACAGTGCAAGGACAGCCTACGGACATCAAACAGGCAGCCCACGGACAAGCCACATATGTTTTTTCACAGAGAGCCCGCGAACAGGTCGCCGACAGTCCTCGGACAGCTCGCGGAAAACCCACGGAAAACCCCTGAACAGCCCGCGAGTAGTTTACGGGTAGTTCACGGACAAGCCCAACGATAGTCCGCAAACAGCCCACGGGCAGCCAACGAACAGCCCACGAACAGCTCGTGGATAGTCCACGCACAGCCCACGGACACTCACGACGACCCCACTAACAACCCGCGGACAGCCCATGGACAGTCCACGGATGGTCCATGGACAGCCCACGAACTGTCCAAGGGCAGCCCGCGAGAAGCCCGCGGGAATTTACCAGAGAGCCAGTGGAGAGCCCATGGACAGCCCGCGAATAATCCATGAACACCCCACGGACAGTCCGTTTGAAGAATCAGCATAGGATTTCCATGTTCAGAAATATCTGCGGACAGCCCATGAACACGCAGTCCGCGGACAGTCGTGAACAGGCGACGAACAAGCCACAGGTAGCTGACGGGCAGCGGCCGGACAGTCCATGGACAGCCGGCCGACAGTCCACAGACCCGTGCGCAGCCCATGGAAAGCCCGCGGATACCCCACGGAAATCCCGCCGACAGCCCACAGACAGCTCGCGGACAGTCCACGGTCAGCCCGCGGACAGACCACGGGTAGCCCACAGGCATCCCATAGACAGTCCACGGACAGTACACGGACGGTCTGTTGGAAGAATCGCCATGGGCTTTCCATGATAAGGCGTATCTGCGGACAACCCATGGACACCCTGCGGGCAGTCCATGGACAGCCCACGGACAGCTGGCGGATAACAGAAATCCGCAACAGATCTAAAACGCCCACACGAAATCACACCTATTCTAACGGCAATGTAACAAAAACACTTGAAACGGCACGAAATCTTCCAAATTAATCCACATGAGATTCTAACAAAATTAAACGAAGTAACACAAAACAATAAGCGACGTCAAAACCAGAAATCAACAGAAATCACACGAAATCACGTGAAAGCGCAATATTATATAAATATAAATCACAGACAGTAAAAAAATACTAATCTAAATCACATGGCATTCCACGAAATCGCAACAAAACTACACGGAACAAAGTAAAACACACGCAATACCCACCAAAATCACACAAACAAGATTAAAACACAAAAACGCACACTACAACACACACGAAACGCCCAGACTATAGAACAACATTACTGGAGGTCAACACAACAGCACAGACAGGGAATTATCCGAAATCGCACGAAATACTGCACCCCTACTACTGCTACTACTACTACTACTACTACTACTACTACTACTACTACTACTACTGTACTACAACTCCTACGTCCCATCCGTGGGCTGTCCGTCGACTGCCCGCCGTCTATCCGCGAGCTGTTCATGGACTATTCGTGAGCTGTCCAAGGGCTGTCTGTACGCTATCTGTAGGCTCTCCATGGGTCATTCTTGCCATGAGATGCCCATGGATATCCATTAAAAAAACTGTCCATGGGCTATCCGTAGACTGGCCGAGGGCTATTCTTCCTAAGGGCTGTCCGTGGACTGTCCGCGGACTGTCCGCGGGCCGTCTGTGGGCTACCCACGACCTGTTTGTGGGGTATTCGAGGGCTGTCGATGGGCTGTCGATGGGCTGTCAGCCGGCTGTCCATGAGCTACCCGCAGGCTTCCGGTGGCCTGACCGTGGGCTGTCCGTGGGCTGCCCACGGGCTATGCGTGGTCTGTCCATGGCCTATCCGCGTGCTATCCATGGACTGTCGGCAGGCTGTCGGTCGGCTGTCCACGGACTGCCTATGAACTGTATGTGGGCTGTCCGGGGGCTGTCCGCGCGCTCTTCATGGGCTGTCCACGAGCCGTCGGTCGACTGTCCGTGAGGTGTCCGCGACCTGTCCGCGACCTGTCCATGAGCAGTCCGCGGCCTGTCCACGGACTGTTGACGGACTGTCAGTCGGCTGTTTGTGGGCTGTCCACGGGCTGTTTGTGGGCTCTCCGCGGGCTGTTGTTTGGCTATCCACGAACTGTCTATGCGATATCCATGGGTTGTCCGTGAGCTGTCTATGAGCTGTTGGTCGGCCACCCGTGAGGTGTTCGCGGGCTGTCCGCGGCCTATCCGTGGACAGCCCGCTGGCTATCCACGGACTGTCGACAGGCCGTCATTTGACTGTTCATGAGCTGTCCGCGGGCTGCCCATGGGCTGTCCTCAGGCTGTCCAGGGGCTGTCCATGGTATGTTCGCGGGCTGTCGATGTGCTGCCTGTCGGCTATCTATGGGCTTTCCGCGGGCTGTCCATGGGCTGTCCTGTAGGCAGGCTGTCTGTGGGCTGTTTATATGTACTGTATATAGCGGTACATGTACTGCAGTATGATATACATTTTCCGAGTGCATTTGCAAGAGTTTCTCCGGTGGCCACGGATCTTATCTCGCGCTTCCAGGAGCGTGAAACGCAGAAGGTCCGTCGATACGTTACGACGCACGTCCCCCCCCCTCCCCCGCCGATTTCCGCGGCGCGTGCTCTGGGTGCTCAAAGTCGAGCGAGCTGGCTTTGTTCCAAGGGGTTTGATCCCGTCTCGCAGAGACGATAGGGGCACCAGGGAAAGGCTTGGCGTTCGCCCACATTTCGGTGTGGGTGGTGCTGTGATGTTTACGTTGCTGCTGTGGGAAAAAAACATGCTGGTGTCGATCTCTGTCCTGCAGCGCGTAATCATAAAAACGAGCTATAATTGCTGTCATAATANTCCGCGGACAGCCCACGGACAGCCCACGGGGAGTCCACGGACAGTGCAAGGACAGCCTACGGACATCAAACAAACAGGCAGCCTACGGACAACCCACATATGTTTTTTCACAGAGAGCCCGCGAACAGGTCGCCGACAATCCTCGGACAGCTCGCAGAAAACCCACGGAAAACCCCTGAACAGCCCGCGAGTAGTTCACGGGTAGTTCACGGACAAGCCCAACGATAGTCCGCAAACAGTCCACGAGCAGCCAACGGACAGCCCACGGACAGCTTGCGGATAGTCCACGGACAGCCCACGGACACTCACGGCGACCCCACTAACAACCCACGGACAGCCCATGGACAGCCCACGGATGGTCCATGGACAGCCCACGAACAGTCCAAAGGCAGCCCGCGAAAAGCCCGCGGGAAGTTACCAGAGAGCCAGTGGACAGCCCATGGACAGCCCGCGAATAATCCATGAACACCCCACGGACAGTCCGTTTGAAGAATCATCATGGGATTTCCATGTGAAGAAATATCTGCGGACAGTCCATGGACACACAGTCCGCGGGCAGTCGTGAACAGACGACGAACAAGCCACAGGTAGCTGACGGACAGCGGCCGGACAGTCCATGGACAGCCGGCCGACAGTCCACAGACCCGTGGACAGCCCACGGAAAGCCCGCGGATACCCCACGGAAATCCCGCCGACAGCCCACAGACAGCTCGCGGACAGTCCACGGTCAGCCCGCGGGCAGACCAAGGATAGCCCACAGGCATCCCATAGACAGTCGACGGACAGTACACGGACGGTCTGTTGGAAGAATCGCCATGAGCTTTCCATGAGAAGGCGTATCTGCGGACAACCCATGGACACCCTGCGGGCAGTCCATGGACAGCCCACGGACAGCTGGCGGATAACAAAAATCCGCAACAGATCTAAAACGCCCACACGAAATCACACCTATTATAACGGCAATGCAATAAAAACACTTGAAATGGCACGAAATCTTCCAAATTAATCCACATGAGATTCTAACAAAATTAAACGAAGTAACACAAAACAATAAGCGACGTCAAAACCAGAAATCAACAGAAATCACACGAAATCACGTGAAAGCGCAATATTATATAAATAAAAATCACAGACAGTAAAAAAATACTAATCTAAATCACATGGCATTCCACGAAATCGCAACAAAACTACACGGAACAAAGTAAAACACACGCAATACCCACCAAAATCACACAAACAAGATTAAAACACAAAAACGCACACTACAACACACACGAAACGCCCAGACTATAGAACAACATTACTGGAGGTCAACACAACAGCACAGACAGGGAATTATCCGAAATCGCACGAAATACTGCACCCCTACTACTGCTACTACTACTACTACTACTACTACTACTACTACTACTACTACTACTGTACTACAACTCCTACGTCCCATCCGTGGGCTGTCCGTGAACTGCCCGCCGTCTATCCGCGAGCTGTTCATGGACTATTCGTGAGCTGTCCAAGGGCTGTCTGTACGCTATCTGTAGGCTCTCCATGGGTCATTCTTGCCATGAGATGCCCATGGATATCCATTAAAAAAACTGTCCATGGGCTATCCGTAGACTGGCCGAGGGCTATTCTTCCTAAGGGTTGTCCGTGGACTGTCCGCGGACTGTCCGCGGGCCGTCTGTGGGCTACCCACGACCTGTTTGTGGGGTATTCGAGGGCTGTCGATGGGCTGTCGATGGGCTGTCAGCCGGCTGTCCATGAGCTACCCGCAGGCTTCCGGTGGCCTGACCGTGGTCTGTCCGTGGGCTGCCCACGGGCTATGCGTGGTCTGTCCATGGCCTATCCGCGTGCTATCCATGGACTGTCGGCAGGCTGTCGGTCGGCTGTCCACGGACTGCCTATGAACTGTATGTGGGCTGTCCGCGGGCTGTCCGCGGGCTCTTCATGGGCTGTCCACGAGCCGTCGGTCGACTGTCCGTGAGGTGTCCGCGACCTGTCCGCGACCTGTCCATGAGCAGTCCGCGGCCTGTCCACGGACTGTTGACGGACTGTCAGTCGGCTGTTTGTGGGCTGTCCACGGGCTGTTTGTGGGCTCTCCGCGGGCTGTTTTTGGGCTATCCACGGACTGTCTATGCGATATCCATGGGTTGTCCGTGAGCTGTCTATGAGCTGTTGGTCGGCCACCCGTGAGGTGTTCGCGGGCTGTCCGCGGCCTATCCGTGGACAGCCCGCTGGCTATCCACGGACTGTCGACAGGCCGTCATTTGACTGTTCATGAGCTGTCCGCGGGCTGCCCATGGGCTGTCCTCAGGCTGTCCAGGGGCTTTCCATGGTCTGTTCGCGGGCTGTCGATGTGCTGCCTGTCGGCTATCTATGGGCTTTCCGCGGGCTGTCCATGGGCTGTCCTGTAGGCAGGCTGTCTGTGGGCTGTTTATATGTACTGTATATAGCGGTACATGTACTGCAGTATGATATACATTTTCCGAGTGCATTTGCAAGAGTTTCTCCGGTGGCCACGGATCTTATCTCGCGCTTCCAGGAGCGTGAAACGCAGAAGGTCCGTCGATACGTTACGACGCACGTCCCCCCCCCTCCCCCGCCGATTTCCGCGGCGCGTGCTCTGGGTGCTCAAAGTCGAGCGAGCTGGCTTTGTTCCAAGGGGTTTGATCCCGTCTCGCAGAGACGATAGGGGCACCAGGGAAAGGCTTGGCGTTCGCCCACATTTCGGTGTGGGTGGTGCTGTGATGTTTACGTTGCTGCTGTGGAAAAAAAGCATGCTGGTGTCGATCTCTGTCCTGCAGCGCGTAATCATAAAAACGAGCTATAATTACTGTCATAATACTGAGTATGTTCTACGCACATGTGGTCGAAAATCGAGAAATCGTAAGCTGTTAATCGTGGCGTCGAAGCCATACGGCACCAGGGAAGGTGAAACTTGGTGCAGCCACCGGTCGGTGGGCCGGCTGTCGATACTCATATAGCCCTTTGGGGGGGCATTCGTTCAGGATCGACAAAACAAATTAGAAAACAAAATGCGAGAGTCCAGTGCCTTATTTGACTTCTGAGTTTACTTCCATGAAAGTTTCCACGGAAGTAAAAAAGTTTCCATGGCAGTAAAGTTTACTTCAACGAAAGTATTTAGCTTTCATGGAAGTAAAATTTACTTCCACGAATTTGTTTTTACTTCCATGGAAGCCTTTTTACTTCCAGGTGATTAAATTGGAACTCAAGTATTTTTTTACTTCCATACAGTAGAAATATAACGTGGAAGCGAGGGCGTGAATTCACCCCCTGCTCCCAGCTGGCACACCGCCCCACCCAACGTGGGTCCATCCTGATTACCAAAACGTGGACCAATTACAAGCCGATTATTAAAAACCGTGTAGCGCGCAGCGCGGAACCACACTAGACCCGTTTAGTGGCCGAAGGCCCTCTTCAAACGAAAACTTTCGCGGTACTATGGAAGAAATATTAAGTTTCCGCAGACCGGTCGCCCCGGTAAACCAGTGGTCAGCTTCAGCTTCAAAGGCTACTGGCAATGGTACCCAAGTTCGAGTCCCACCGTGGTGAGATTTTTACTTTATTTGAAAAAAATAAAAAGGAACCAATTGCTGAGAGCGCCTTCGTGGCGCGGGTAGGCGGAATCCGACGCAAGTCGACGAGGGAAGAAAGTGCTGAAATCTTCTCGCGATAAAAATGCAAGGCAAGAACCGTAGTGGGGGAGGAGGGAGAGGAGCCTACTTTGTGACCCCGAATCTGAGTTACGACAAGGGAGGAGAGCGAAAGGAAGGGGGCGAAGATAATTAATGGGATGAAAACAAAACTATAATAATAATAATAATAATAATAATAATAATAATAATAATAATAATAATAATAATAATAATAATAATAATAATAATAATAATAATAATAATAATAATAATAATAATAATA
>MEHQ01001176.1:64440-78183 GCA_008828725.1 Saccharina japonica
GGGGGAAGTCAGGGTTGTAGATGAAGACACCTTTCAAGATCATGGACCATATATACCAGCTAATATTTTTCAGTAATATGATAGCACCTTTTGTCTCGGTGCCGGTCGGTGCATACAGCAGCAGTGACGTATAGGAAACACGTACTCGAGACGATGAAAAAACAACTTCTTATTATTTTTCTTCTTGGTATCATAAATACCGTTTTGTATTGTTGTTGTTTTTGGGGGAAATATTGTGCGTCCTGCCCTGTCCCGTCCCGGGCGGTCAATTCAATTCGTGATCGGAGGTGACAGCAGGATACCGTGATGCCGTACATCATATATATGTATGACAATCTAGTTGCTCGGCGCATCTTCTACGCATTCTGATAGACATATAGCGACGGTGGTGGCGCCGGCGGCGGCGGCTGTTGCCCCGTGGACGTCCGATCGAAGCAAGCCTCTTTTGTCGGGACCAGTAGTATTACCATGGAACATAATGATCATGGCCAAATAAGGTTCATAAATATAGGGGGATGCCTTAGATTTTAGTTGTTCATCGTGGGAACTGATGACTTACTTACTACATCAGCCCACCCCGAACTACTAGCTATCAATAGACTAATACAGTACCTTAGCGTACGCCGGCTTGGTCGTATGGACACCGTCGCCTTCAAGTAGTGCGCGTCTCCTCTGAGTACAGGTGGTAGATAGATCGACCCAACGTTCAAGCAACGTGACGGTTGCATAAGCAACGGTCGGTACTACAGTATATAGCTGTATTATCACGAACTGTAGTATACGTATCATACCTCCAGCTGCTTCTCGGGGCCCGGGTTGGCCTCGCACCGCCTGGACCACCACAGGGCCCAAAGCTCTCGGTCCAGCAGGCCGTCGCCATCTTCGTCCAGCTGCCAACAGAGCGTTCCAAATAAAAACGGGTTATGTTTTACATAGTAAAACAGCGATTAATGCGTACCAGGTATGTACCAGTATGATATACAGAACACACATGCGCACACACATACATAGCCGGAGTGTGTTCCAAAAAACCAAAAGTACCCCCACTTCATGTGCGGAGGGGGGCGGGGGGGCGAGGGCGAGAGGGAGGCGAGATGCGACACGATATTATCATATCTCGAAACACGCGTGCTGCGACAGAGGCACGTACATAGCACGTTTGGGCTGATTTTTTTTTTTCTGAACGACGGGGGGGGGGGGGCGCGTACGTAGCAATCATACCTCGCGAACTTCTCGGCCAGACACGAAGGGAAAATGCAGGAGAGAGGGTGCGAAGGGAGCCTTGGGAGCAAAAAATACCACACTTTGTACGAAACAAAAAAAAACAGGCTCCCTTGATGAATGACAAAAAATCACGAGAAAAATCACGAGAAACCAGATTCGACCACGGAGCGAAGTTCGATCCACCGGGAGAATCACCAACAAAGCCGACGATCTTAACTCCGCGCGACTCGTCTACGTTGCGCCAAACAGCACACCTCCAGCAATGAAAGGCTCACGAAGACGCAGGGTAAGCGCTCTCACCACACGGTTTCTACGTGGTGCAGACCCTGATGTGATGCTGACGCACAGTAGCGCAAAAGCGCCAACACAACGAGCCCTACCGAAGGAATCCAACAACAACAAAAACGATTGAACCCCTGCAAGGGTTTGATCCGTTCGAACCCTAAACCTACAATGAACTAAAACATAAACATACTTTATATATTTTGGACTCGATGCCATCATCGCCTTTATCCTCCGCAAGCGACTCTATAATAGCACCCGTCGGCTATTAATACCATATGCACCAGACCATCTCTAGAACAAGGATTTCGGCATTATTACGTGACGAAAATCGTCACAGTTGATACGAAACTTCCAGTTTGCTCTTGACACACATGATAAGGTAAAGGCGCACCATTTTTTCCCTGAGGTTCCTCACTTGAGGAGCTCTATACTATTAGTAAGTCATTAATTAGTAAAGTCACCCACAAAAAAAAAACAAAAAAACGAATTTTGAGAAAGAAAAAAAAATGAATTCAACCCGATGAACAAAAAATCCCATGGCCTAGGTAGATATACAAAAAAAAACTCATATTGGCGAAAAAAATAAAATATACCTGGTAGGCAATTTCCGTCGATTTTGGGTTAAGAAGCCCCGTCATCAGAAAATAATTTCGCCAAAAAAACGGTACAGTACCCCTATTGTAGCACGCGCCTTGCCGCACGTGCAAGTTTCAGCTCCCCATGCAGAGCTAAAACGGTAGCAGCAGCAGCAGTACAAGCAGCAGCAGCAGCAGGAGCAGCAGAAACAGCAGCAGCAGGAGCAGTAGAAACAGCAGCAGCAGGAGCAGCAGAAACAGCAGCAGCAGCAGGAGCCCCCCTTCATCGACGAGGCATTTTCTTTCCCGGTACCACATTGACCAGTTAGTCCTTCGCGCAATACCTGGCACGGAAGCAAGCGGGCACGGGAGGGACACGGCGGCTGCTAAGGTTGTCCTCGATGTGCTATTCATTGTATACGAAGTATCTGAATAGGTACGACATTACCATTCAATCGAAATGGTCCTTATATTTCGGTTCAGAGTGGTAGTCGACAACGAGCATACCGCAGCCTGGAAACTTCGAAGTCGGACACAAGCTGCTGTGCGGAGCGGAAGTGCACAGTAAATACGATCAATGCCCGGTATGCTGTACTGTACTGTATGATGCATGTTTTTGTTTTGTCTTTGCTCATCCCCTTTACGAAGCCCTTGGCTGTATCTACCTACCACTGTACATACGGCAGATGAAGCTTGCCTTTCTCTATATAGTTACATTATGCCCTAGATCGTTTTTTTTTTAACAGCAGAGCTCTCATGCTCCTCCCCTCCCCGCTACGAAACATATGTACCTACCTGACAGAAATTGTCCGACGACAGCAGTACTACACTGTTAATACAACAGCAGCACGAGCGCTATGCTATACGTTCGAACGGGTAGGATGCCGCTATCTACCGTATAACAGGCAACAATAACCTTCAAGGGACACGTTTTAACCAATTCACACAGATGGAGGTACTGGATAGAGAGACCGGCACGGCTTTTAATGTGAAGACAACAACAACAACAATACTATTACGGGGGACCATAGTAAATAAAAGGGCAGCGGCCAAAAAAAGGTATACCTCGTTATTTTGCGGCCAAAATCAGGTACATATTTAAAACCAAGTCAAAAACACACTCCAGTTGCGCTGCCATTGGTCCAAAACTCGTTGTACCGGTTTTTGCCTCTTCAAAACCCGGGTATACCTGATTTTGTCTACTCTGCTTGACTTTCACCTTTTTTTTGTCGTTTTTAAGCCAATCAGAGGCCCTTCATAGTTCCACCCTATGCCCCCTATACAAATGCCGACGTGTCGTACAGCACGAGGAGTGTAGGCACGATGGAGTGCAGCAGTACCAATATACTGAGAGTACTGCTCCCGTACACGATCGAGATCACACTCACGAAGGAGTTAACGCAGGAACAAGTTTGTGCCACGATATACTAGGGCGTACGCGGTCGTACAGCAGGAGAAGTGCAGGCACGATGGAGTGCAGCAATACCAATATACCAAGGGTACTGTTCCCGTACGCGATCAAAATCGTAGTGCACGAAGGAGTGCATGTGGTACGAGTTCGTGCTACAATATACTAGGGCGTACGCGGTCGTACAGCACGAGGAGTGTTAGGCACGACGGAGTGCAGCAGTACAAACAAACTGAGAGTACTGTTCCCGTACGCGATCGTACACCAATACCGCGAGTACGCGAATGTAGGGCACGAGTGAGTGCACGCGCGATGAGTGAGTAAATAAAAGGGCAGCGGCCAAAAAAAGGTATACCTCGTTATTTTGCGGCCAAAATCAGGTACATATTTAAAACCAAGTCAAAAACACACTCCAGTTGCGCTGCCATTGGTCCAAAACTCGTTGTACCGGTTTTTGCCTCTTCAAAACCCGGGTATACCTGATTTTGTCTACTCTGCTTGACTTTCACCTTTTTTTTGTCGTTTTTAAGCCAATCAGAGGCCCTTCATAGTTCCACCCTATGCCCCCTATACAAATGCCGACGTGAGACCCCCTTCTCCCTTCGCACCTCTCGCACTACGAGTCCCCGTGACAACGACTTCCGCAGTGATACCATTCTAAGGATAGTGTCCACGGGCGTACACCCGTGAAGCAATATGCAACTGTGTATCTGATCGTACAGCACGAAGGGGCACAGGCACGACGGAGTGCAGCAATATACCTACATCAACGAAACGGTCCCATGCAGGCAAGGTCTCGCACAGCACTATATCATGGCGCACTAGGTCGCGCATCACTATACCATGTCGCACGTGGTCGTGCAGCACGAGGGAGCCACGACAGAGTGCTGCTATCGCCCTCGCTATACGGTCTATCACGTATTCGGGATTGTATATATTTCTGATTCTGTAAACGAGTCAGACAAGACAAACTACTGTACCTTGCAGATACGCACGATGAGTGTCGCAGTATATCCAACGGCTAAAAACCAACGATACTGCCAGCAAGAATACGAAATTATTGGCGAGTGTACTGACGCGGAGGACCCCTTCTCCCTTCCACCTCGCACTACACGCCACTCGAGCGACACACACACACATATCTGCCTGCAACCTCCGCCGAAATAATACGAGATAGAAGGCTCCCCTTCGGGATTGTGGTTGACTTGGAATACCAGGGGTGTCCAAAGTGAGAAGGGAGAATCAGCAGCAGGCGTTCGTTCCTCGTACTATTAATAGCAGCTACTCGTAACGTAGCCACCGGGCGAGCACGAAGAGCATGAAAAAAACTCTACTTTGCTTGCAAGGAACGGCAGGTTCGTGGGGTGCGTTTTAAACTTGATTTTAGTATGTACCTGTTTTTGGCCCCGAACGACCAGGTGTACCTGTTTTTGGCCGCTGCCCAAAAATCCCTATGCATTACCGTATTAATGTACGTGCAAATTCGAATAGCCTTTGGCACGTACGTGCAGTTCCGCCGCTGCTCCCAAAGAGCCATGTTCACAGCCAATCTTGTTAGATTATACGAACCCACGGACTAGCTAAGAAAAACCGACTCGACCACTGCTGGCAGGCCGAACTCGTGACTATTCTTCTCAACGGCGCGACGCGTGAAAAGCAGTAGTACGTACTGGTAGCGTTTTACCGCTTGCTAGAAGTGCTCTACTTGGTACACACGAAAAAACATATACCTGGTACGTAGAGAAACAGCTTCCAGGAATCTGCAACACATGCCCTTACGTACGGTCTCGTTGACGACCACAGCCAAAACATGACAGAACCAGAAGCAAGATTGGCAGTTTCCGCGCCAAAAATGCCGACTTTGGCCCCCGAAGACGGTTGGTGGGGTCGAGTTTGGTCACACAGTCACCAGAACAAATAACAGCGACTGGCAGTTTCCTGGCGATTTCTGCCAACTTACAATTTCCTACACAGTTGTAGTTGTAAGTGGTACACAGCCCCCTCGAGAATAGTGAAAAACCAAAAAACCGAAAAGAAGGTATGAGATTAACACAATTGTCTACTATACTACCTGGTGCCCTGGTATGTACACGATACGTATGAATATGTTATTATGTTATGTTGGCGCTCACCTGCTGACGAGCCTCACGAAGAACTTGCTCCTGCTTTCTTCATCCTTCGGCCGGAAGATGCGTACACGAATAACGGGGGCGGACTTCAAAACCTCTGGCGGGGACGCGAGGACAGCAGCAGCGTCACCGTCACAGCCATCACCACCACCATCAGCATCCGCTTCTTCTTCGTCATCAGAGGGCCACGCCCACGACCGAGCTCGATACGCTGGGCCACGCCGAAGCATCCGCCGAATGGCGACTGCTTTTTCCCAAATGGCCGGAAGCTCATCCCGATCGAGAGCTGTTCCGATGACTTCTTGAGGGGGACGCCCGCCGGCGTCAGGTGCCGCCTCGGCCGCCCCCGCCTCGAGGAGAATGCTTACCGCGGGGAACGGCAGTAGCCGGCGGCAAAGTGAAGCAAGAACTTGCCCATGACGATGGCGTTGGCCAACCCCTCCCGCCTCTCCTCTCCGTCCGCTGTGAGCAGCACCCGGAGCACTTTCGGCCGGCGGAAGACGACGGCCTTGCGCAGAGCTTGGGCCAACACCACATCACCCCACACCGCTCTTCTTTTTGCCCTCCCCCCGCTGATCAGGACCCGCACCACGCCCGCCGACCGTTCTGCGCGGCGGCCACGAGTGGAGACACACTGCTGTCGTCCGGGGCCACCTGCGTCGCTCCCAGCGACAGCAGCTTGGCAGCCATGCTCTCGTAGCCTCCGCAGCAGGCACAGAGGAGCGGCGTTTCGCCTTTGGCAGTGCAGCGGTTCAGCGTGGCGGGCGCCCTGGAGTACAGCATGTCGACCAATTCCAGGCTGTGGCCGTTTGCGGCCACCAGGTGCAGAGGGGTGAGCCCCCGTTCTTCTGCCAAGGTTGGGTCGGCGCCCGCCTCGAGCAGCATCCGCACCACTTCCACGCTGACTTGCGGGCCGCTGCAAGCCGTGTTGAGCGGGGTGTAGCCTGCCACATCTGTGGCGTTGAAATCGGCGCGGGACCGCTGCAGCAGCACGCGAACGGTCTCCACTTGCCCCTTCCTGGCCGCTATGTGCAGGGCCCGTTCACCAGGAGCCGCGTTGAAAGTTGAGCATGTGTGTTCCAGGTCCACGTCGGCGCAAGGCTTGTCGGGATCTGCCCCGTGCTCCAGTAGCAAGTCGACCATAGCGGCATGATCGCCAATAGTGGCAGCCACGATGGGCGGGAAGGGTAAGGGGCGCTCTATAGACCCATCCACCTTCGCCCCAGCTTCGAGCGCGGCCTTCGCTATCCTCAGATGTCTATCACACACGCCATCCATCAACAGCGCATCAGCAGGTAACACGGGAGGCGGCATGGCATGGGAGGGAGGCGAGGCAAACAGCGAGCTACGTACTGCTGTACCACAGGTATTCGTATAATAATCCTGGGTGCAGTCTTGGTGCCTTTTAGTACGTATCTTATAAGAGTAGCACCGAAGTACTGTAACTCGTTGGTCCAAAGTCGACAGCTTGTCGAAGGCGCCAAACTGCAACAGCAACAGTAACAGCAGGATCCCAGCAACGCACGACTGGGGCACACGGACGCGCACACAGCCTCTGCTCAAACGTGTGCCGACAATATCCCCGCCATAAACATTCATCGTGAATAACTTCGAACTCCCATATTCGACATTAAAAAATTCAAAAATTCAAAATTCGAAAAATAAAATAAAAATGGTACTACTGCTGTACCTACGACGCAAGCAAGACAAAACTACTGCTGCAACTATTTGTGGTATATACAAGCGACGTGCAATGTGCGCACCCTATAGCTGCAACGGGGAAGAGCGCATGCTGGACACGACGAGCGCTCGCTGGCAATGGGTCAACGGGTCAGCATCTTCGCTGTGAACTCATCCGCCTCCAGGAACAGGGAGACGGGGATGGGGGGACAACAAACAAAGTGTTTAGGCACTACGCCCCCGGGGGCACCATCCGGGGGCGCAACGAGCTAAAGAGCCCTGGAAATATAAAGCATGATATCACGCGCGATGTCAGCGACCGTAAGATATCAGGCCTCTCTGGGGGTTATCTACGGCATGTTCATGTCGTCTATTTTCGGAGGCCAATGCCACTGCGGCAACAAACAGAAAGCAGGTACCTGGTATGTACGTAAAGCCCAACAACAGCTAAGCAGCAGTATGTATGCAGTTGGATGGTCTGGCCGCAATATATCTCGACACTCGTTCATGCAGTAATTGAGATTACAGATATCTATGTACAGCAGTGTCAATACAACAGCAGTACACCGGTGGCCGGGACCCCCCCCCCCCCTTGTACAAAGTGGGCGTAAAAGAAAAACTTGTTTGCGGAGACATTGAACAATGTAATATATACTACCTCTGACCCGAAAAAAAGGGCCATCCGCAGTGATACCATTCTAAGGATAGTGTCCACGGGCGTACACCCGTGAAGCAATATGCAACTGTGTATCTGATCGTACAGCACGAAGGGGCACAGGCACGACGGAGTGCAGCAATATACCTACATCAAAGAAACGGTCCCATGCAGGCAAGGTCTCGCACAGCACTATATCATGGCGCACTAGGTCGCGCATCACTATACCATGTCGCACGAGGTCGTGCAGCACGAGGGAGCCACGACAGAGTGCTGCTATCGCCCTCGCTATACGGTCTATCACGTATTCGGGATTGTATATATTTCTGATTCTGTAAACGAGTCAGACAAGACAAACTACTGTACCTTGCAGATACGCACGATGAGTGTCGCAGTATATCCAACGGCTAAAAACCAACGATACTGCCAGCAAGAATACGAAATTATTGGCGAGTGTACTGCAATGCCCCGATACGCGAACGTACCGGGGGGGTGGGGCGTCGGAAAGGGGACGTTATTTGCGAGTGAGCGCAAGATCAACCCACCGCCGCATTCAACCCGTGCGTTGATACACACGTGCAGATACGATCACTGCAGCACAGCGATGTAATACCGTACGGAACCAACCCGCTGTTACTATTGTGCTAGCGTACGCAGTGCGTACGCCAAAAAAAAAACAAACAAACAAACAAACAAACAAACAAACAGTAACCAAACATCGCGTACGGTGAAGTTGGACCTGTTCCCTCTGCTAATGCCAGGGGCATCCACCCATTGGCTTGTGGTTTGTCCGTGCTTTGTTCGTTGCTCGAAGAGGTGTCTTGAACGCAATGCCTCGCGAAGAAGAAAAAGCGGGGGCATCCGGTCGGCTCAGCGACGAGGAGGAGGAAGAGGAGGAAGGACAAGTTGAGGTTTTGTCAACGACTGACGAGCCAGCGCCTCCGACGGTGAAGAGGGCGGAGTTCGAAAACCTCGTTCTGACAGTTAACGACCTCGCCAGTGACATTCACCAGTTCATACAGCAAGCACGGCAGCAACCGGTACAAGAAAGACCGAAAAGAAGGTATGAGATTAACACAATTGTCTACTATACTACCTGGTGCCCTGGTATGTACACGATACGTATGAATATGTTATTATGTTATGTTGGCGCTCACCTGCTGACGAGCCTCACGAAGAACTTGCTCCTGCTTTCTTCATCCTTCGGCCGGAAGATGCGTACACGAATAACGGGGGCGGACTTCAAAACCTCTGGCGGGGACGCGAGGACAGCAGCAGCGTCACCGTCACAGCCATCACCACCACCATCAGCATCCGCTTCTTCTTCGTCATCAGAGGGCCACGCCCACGACCGAGCTCGATACGCTGGGCCACGCCGAAGCATCCGCCGAATGGCGACTGCTTTTTCCCAAATGGCCGGAAGCTCATCCCGATCGAGAGCTGTTCCGATGACTTCTTGAGGGGGACGCCCGCCGGCGTCAGGTGCCGCCTCGGCCGCCCCCGCCTCGAGGAGAATGCTTACCGCGGTGGAACGGCAGTAGCCGGCGGCAAAGTGAAGCAAGAACTTGCCCATGACGATGGCGTTGGCCAACCCCTCCCGCCTCTCCTCTCCGTCCGCTGTGAGCAGCACCCGGAGCACTTTCGGCCGGCGGAAGACGACGGCCTTGCGCAGAGCTTGGGCCAACACCACATCACCCCACACCGCTCTTCTTTTTGCCCTCCCCCCGCTGATCAGGACCCGCACCACGCCCGCCGATCCGTTCTGCGCGGCGGCCACGAGTGGAGACACACTGCTGTCGTCCGGGGCCACCTGCGTCGCTCCCAGCGACAGCAGCTTGGCAGCCATGCTCTCGTAGCCTCCGCAGCAGGCACAGAGGAGCGGCGTTTCGCCTTTGGCAGTGCAGCGGTTCAGCGTGGCGGGCGCCCTGGAGTACAGCATGTCGACCAATTCCAGGCTGTGGCCGTTTGCGGCCACCAGGTGCAGAGGGGTGAGCCCCCGTTCTTCTGCCAAGGTTGGGTCGGCGCCCGCCTCGAGCAGCATCCGCACTACTTCCACGCTGACTTGCGGGCCGCTGCAAGCCGTGTTGAGTGGGGTGTAGCCTGCCACATCTGTGGCGTTGAAATCGGCGCGGGACCGCTGCAGCAGCACGCGAACGGTCTCCACTTGCCCCTTCCTGGCCGCTATGTGCAGGGCCCGTTCACCAGGAGCCGCGTTGAAAGTTGAGCATGTGTGTTCCAGGTCCACGTCGGCGCAAGGCTTGTCGGGATCTGCCCCGTGCTCCAGTAGCAAGTCGACCATAGCGGCATGATCGCCAATAGTGGCAGCCACGATGGGCGGGAAGGGTAAGGGGCGCTCTATAGACCCATCCACCTTCGCCCCAGCTTCGAGCGCGGCCTTCGCTATCCTCAGATGTCTATCACACACGCCATCCATCAACAGCGCATCAGCAGGTAACACGGGAGGCGGCATGGCATGGGAGGGAGGCGAGGCAAACAGCGAGCTACGTACTGCTGTACCACAGGTATTCGTATAATAATCCTGGGTGCAGTCTTGGTGCCTTTTAGTACGTATCTTATAAGAGTAGCACCGAAGTACTGTAACTCGTTGGTCCAAAGTCGACAGCTTGTCGAAGGCGCCAAACTGCAACAGCAACAGTAACAGCAGGATCACCAGCAAACGCACGACTGGGGCACACGGACGCGCACACAGCCTCTGCTCAAACGTGTGCCGACAATATCCCCGCCATAAACATTCATCGTGAATAACTTCGAACTCCCATATTCGACATTCAAAAATTCAAAAATTCAAAATTCGAAAAATAAAATAAAAATGGTACTACTGCTGTACCTACGACGCAAGCAAGACAAAACTACTGCTGCAACTATTTGTGGTATATATATACAAGCGACGTGCAATGTGCGCACCCTATAGCTGCAACGGGGAAGAGCGCATGCTGGACACGACGAGCGCTCACTGGCAATGGGTCAACGGGTCAGCATCTTCGCTGTGAACTCATCCGCCTCCAGGAACAGGGAGACGAGGATGGGGGGATAACAAACAAAGTGTTTAGGCACTACGCCCCCGGGGGCACCATCCGGGGGCGCAACGAGCTAAAGAGCCCTGGAAATATAAAGCATGATGTCACGCGCGATGTCAGCGACCGTAAGATATCAGGCCTCTCTGGGGGTTATCTACGGCATGTTCATCATGTCTATTTTCGGAGGTCAATGCCACTGCGGCAACAACAAACAGAAAGCAGGTACCTGGTATGTACGTAAAGCCCAACAACAGCTAAGCAGCAGTGTGTATGCAGTTGGTTGGTCTGGCCGCAATATATCTCGACACTCGTTCATGCAGTAATTGAGATTACAGATATCTATGTACAGCAGTGTCAATACAACAGCAGTACACCGGTGGCCGGGACCCCCCCCCCCCCTTGTACAAAGTGGGCGTAAAAGAAAAACTTGTTTGCGGAGACATTGAACAATGTAATATATACTACCTCTGACCCGAAAAAAAGGGCCATTTCAATTGAATGATAAAATACAAAAGGTCATTATATTCCGGGTCAAAGTGGTAGCAAACATCACAAGGTATAAAATAGGTGTCGACAACCTCTCTCAATTTGGTACGCCTAATGGTGTGCTACTACTACTGTATGCACACTGTTCAATGTCTCCACAAGGATGTTTTCACGCCCGCATTATGCAGGGGGGGGGGGTTCCGGTCATCCGTCCAACGAACGGAACACGGTTAGCGATATGTATGTCTAGACTACTAATACAGTTAGTACGCACACAATGACTTCAGCGCTCGCTCATGTATACCTAGACACGTTGTCGTTCCAACCCCTTTTATGCTGAGGGTCGACCGTAGACGTACAGTAGACAGCGGCAGCAGCGGCAGCAGCGGCAGCAGCAGTACTGTAGTAGTAGTAGTAGTAGTAGTAGAAGTGGTAGTAGTAGTAGTAGTAGTAGTAGTAGTAGTAGTAGTAGTAGTAGTAGTAGTAGTAGTAGTAGTAGTAGTAGTAGTAGTAGTAGTAGTAGTAGTAGTAGTAGTAGTAGTAGTAGTAGTAGTAGTAGTAGTAGTAGTAGTTTAGCAGTAGACTACAAAGGTAGCGTATGTATGTGTACGAAGGACCGTTTAGGGTATCCAACGATGCAGGTATTGGCTCTATTAGTACGGCGACATCAACATCAACATTAACCCGACCATACAAATCGACATCAACGCCGACACCAACATCGATATCGACCTTAACACCGGCATTGGCACTAACAACACCACCCGGGGCATCGGAATCAACATCGACATCAAGATCAACATGAACATCGACATCAAGATCAACTTGAACATCGACATCAACACCGATATCAACATCGACCACCAACATTGACTACCAACATCATGTATCATAATCAACACGATTGCCGACATCAACATCGGCATCAATATCGACACCGGGATCAACACCGATATCAACATCAACATCGGCGCACCGACATCAACCAAAGCCCAAACAGGTCAAAAACGCCTTGGCACTACGAACACCTTCTGCGTTCGCCCACCCCCAATATCCGACAACCAATATAGGAAGTCACCACATGGCGAACAAAACGCAGTGGCTGCAGCTGTTGCCCCAGCAACGGCGGGGTGAAGAAGGTGGCGGCCCCTCGAGATGCTGCAGCCAGCTCGAAATGGCGCCTGAACCCCCTAAATCCTCAATTAGCTTTCATGCCGCAACAGCGCACTGCGATAGACACTATGGCTTAATAGCGTTAATAGGTAAGAGGCGTACAGGTGGGGGGGGGGGGGGGGGGGGGGGGGGGGGGGGGGGGGGGGGGGGCGGGGGTACCCAGCTGGTCTGCGGCCCCAGTGGCGCAAATGAATACAACTACTGTACAGCAATAATAGTACATAAAACGAAAAGTTTTTAATACAACACTGGAAAAAAACGATAAAACGTGCACACGAGGATTTGAAAAAACAAAATACAGCGGTCCCCCGTGAATTTTACACACGTTCCAGCCATGTTGGCCAATATAATATAGTCGCGAGTTCTGCGCGGTGTAACTTTCTTCTTTTGTTTTTATGTCTCTTTTCAGAGGAAACGGCCGATTCCGTGCCAGGAAAAATCGGGAGAAAAAAAACTAAAAACTAAAAAGGGACAAGGACAAGAAAAATAAGACAGAAAGAACGAACGAATGAAAGGACATAAAAAGGCCGAGAGAAAAAACACAGAAAAGCAACCTAGAAAAAAAAAAGCAGTGTCAACTGAGCGTCTCTAAAACCAAACAAATATACGGTATGTCTGTCTGGATGTCTGTTTTTCTTTCTGCCTGCTTGTATTATCTTGATCTAGCAAATGACCCCCACTTTCTCAGTCCAGTAATCTCCTCCAGGCATGACTCTGGCACATTTCGTTTTTCCGCGATTTCGAGCGAATTTGCCAAGGACTCAACTTCAAGCTTCACCCGACGATGTCTATCTGCCCGCTACTCAGGCCTGCCAAGGCTCTCTCTCGCTGGCTCTCTCTCTATATCTCTCCCTCTCTCTCCTCCAGCAAGAGCTGTTTAGACCTCGGCCGAGCTTCCACAAAAACGGCTGAATGTATACTTGGCTTTAAACACGGGACCCTAACGTTAACCCCCCGACCGAGCGGGAATATTCTCGGAATAAAGATGTAATAAAGAGTTAGGGTGGACTATCAACCATGGTATCCACGCTAGGCCGAGTCATAAGCACTACTGCGTACAAAAACGGGTGCCCAAGCGTTCTCTCTGAAT
>MEHQ01004277.1:0-169528 GCA_008828725.1 Saccharina japonica
GCTCGCCGACCCCTGCTCTGCCTACTCTGCCAAGGGCGGTCTCGGCCGTGCCCAACTCATGTCTCACGGGGCTGCGATTTTTCCAGGATTCCATGCCCTTTTTGTCACGTGGACATACCATACCAACCAGTACATGCTTTTTTGTTCTACACGCAAACCGCATTATTCAAGATTCCGTTTTTTTTTATGTACGAGTAGACGACCAACCCGGATTTTTATCGTACCGGCTCCTTTTACTGCGGATATACTCGTACGTATTATATGTACGAGTACCAGTACCGCTGCAAGCAGTAACAGAGTATCATATACCAGGTAATTTTTAATATGCGATGATATCTGTACAGTATTCATACGTGCGTGGTATTCAGCAGTATGGCAGTGGTCGGTGTGTGCCTGGATATAGTACCGGCCAGGGCCTCGCGTGCGCTCGCGGGCGTGAACATGCGGGCGGTGGGCGCTGCAGCAACGTTTATCAAGAATATGGAGAGCGCACATACAAAACACACACCTTTTTTTTTGTGTACACGCTACTGCTGTACATGCATAATCAAAGATTCCCCCATCGTGCTCGCCGACCCCTGCTCTGCCTACTCTGCCAAGGGCGGTCTCGGCCGTGCCCAACTCATGTCTCACGGGGCTGCGATTTTTCCAGGATTCCATGCCCTTTTAGTCACGTGCACATACCATAACAACCAGTACATGCTTTTTTGTTCTACACGCAAACCGCATTATTCAAGATTCCGTTTTTTTTATGTACGAGTAGACGACCAACCCGGAATTTTATCGTACCGGCTCCTTTTACTGCGGATATACACGTACGTATTATATGTACGAGTACCAGTACCGCTGCAAGCAGTAACAGAGAATCATATACCAGGTAATTTTTAATATGCAATGATATCTGTACAGTATTCATACGTGCGTGGTATTCAGCAGTATGGCAGTGGTCGGTGTGTGCCTGGATATAGTACCGGGCAGGGCCTCGCGTGCGCTCGCGAGCGTGGACATTCGGGCGGTGGGCGCTGCAGCAACGTTTATCAAGAATATGGAGAGCGCACATACAAAACACACACGCTCTTTTGTTTTACACGCTACTGCTGTACATGCATAATCAAAGATTCCCTCATCGTGCTCGCCGACCCCTGCTCTGCCTACTCTGCCAAGGGCGGTCTCGGCCGTGCCCAACTCATGTCTCACGGGGCTGCGATTTTTCCAGGATTCCATGCCCTTTTAGTCACGTGCACATGCCATACCAACCAGTACATGATTTTTTGTTCTACACGCAAACCGCACTATGCAAGATTCCGTTTTTTTAAGTAGACGACCAACCCGGATTTTTATCGTACCGGCTCCTTTTACTGCTGATATACACGTACTACGTACTATATGTACGAGTACCAGTACCGCTGCAAGCAGTAGCAGGGTATCATATATCAGGTAATTTTTAATATGCGATGATATCTGTACAGTATTCATGCGTGCGTGGTATTCAGCAGTACGATAGTGGTCGGTGTGTGCCTGGATATAGTACCGGGCAGGGCCTCGCGTGCGCTCGCGGGCGTGGACATGAGGGCGGTGGGCGCTGCAGCAACGTTTACCAAGAATATGGTGATGGAGAGCGCACATACAAAACATGCACGCTCTTTTTTTTACACGCAGCTACTACTGTACATGCATATACCCGTACGTATCATAACACCTCAGTACCATAGGGTGATATTTACAAGAAATAAGAAATTCGAAAGCCGTTATATTGAAGCTAGTATAAAACGCATCCTCTCCTCTAATGTAAATAAGAAACCTAGCCTCCGTTTGTGAGTTTTTTTCATTATTAGGTGTCATGTACTACTGCTGTGCACCCCTTGGCAGTACAGAGTCGCTTTGCTCGCCCTAAGCTTAGCTCCCAATCTACCCCAGTAGGCTACTCCTCGCCGTTATGGGCATTGCGCGTAGCCGCAGGCGGGCGTCAGCCCGCCGCGGCGAAGCCCCCCTTGTAGTTTTCAGTATATAATTGATTTTTGGGCGTTAAATATGACTTAATATTATCATACGCGGTCAGATCTTCGAATATTTGCGTGAAACTTTGTACAAACATGCCTTGGACCACCTGGAAGCGGCTCGTTCAGAAAAAAAGGCGCGGGGGGGGGCATGTTTTCCTACGGAGACGCCTGACTACTGTTGGCCTCTTTGAAGGCCTGTGATTGGTCGGGCCACATTTTCGGCGGTTGCGCCAGTTCTAGATCCATAAACAAAAAACTGGCGATATCACCCTCCTCGTCTACTGATCATGGCGGTCAGTATGATACCAAATAATATATATGTTGTGGTGGAAATCGAGTTTAAAAGGCTAAAACTCTGGTAGCGTTTGTTGATTGACACTTTTAGTCTACTTTCCCTACAATGGCGTCGTCGGCAGGACGTGAGATTCTGAAGACTGAGGTCGGTGGTTCGACCCTCACCTTCATCCCATAAAAAATGGAAAAAATGGGCAAAATCTCATGGTCAAGAACTTGTAAAACTCACTCACTTAGAAAACACCCAGAAAGGGACGATGAGAGCAATGCGATTATTGCATACTGAGTCCAGTACCGAAAAGTCGGACGTAAAACTTGGATACTCAGAGTCTCATCGGGGTTCCTGGCTTACACCGAAGAGATAAGTCAGGTTTAGTGAGGGAGAATGTGGTGGGAATCGAGTTTGAAAGGCTAAAAAACTCTGGTAGCGTTTGTTGATCGACATTTTTAGTCTACTTCGAAATTTGCGAGTCTCGTGACAACGACTTTAGGATAGATCTTCCAGGGGTCGGGATGATTACTACGATTCTGGCGCTGGGAATTGAGGCACAGGCGTAGACCCAAGCCCTAACCCTAACCCTAACCCTGACGCCGACCCGGGCCCAAAACGGGCCAGAAACGAGTCGAAAACGCGGCTGCGCCGCTTTCGTTCCTTTTCTGAATAATACCGACTGCGGACCACCAAATTCCTCCCGATACTATCAGTGAGTCGAAAATTCCCGGAAAACCGCTGGAAGATCTATCCTAAGTGAATTTGCGGTGATATGCCTGAACCAGTTCGTAGAGCCAAGAAATATGCCATAGAGCCTGATAGAGCCAAGAAATATTCCCAGCAAATTCTTCCTCTATAATGTGGAGTACGAGCTACCTCTACAATGTGGCAGACTCTAAAATACTATGGAGTACTCAGCTCGCCCCCGTACCGCGTAGCTCAGAAATCGCGTGAAGCCTTTGGGATTTTGGACATCGTGGCAGCTGGACCAAAGGACAGCCAGTGAGGGCATTGGCGATTGCTGTGAGCGAAGAAAGGCAAGATCAATAAGTGTGTGAGGTAGTGGATCAGAGGGCTTTAAAGAGAGAGAGAGACCTGCGGGACAATAGTTTCGAATACCATTACCTACGAAGGCACTCAAAAGCCAGCCGTAGGCGTCAACCTACGAGTAGTCGTACAATATTGAAAAGAGAGGCCCCGCCGCCCAGAGTATGGGCCACTTGGCGCGGCCAATACGAAGTATTTCAGCTGTACCCACCTGCATCATCAGTATACACCCAGTGTCCGTCCTGACAATTTGCCTAGGACCATCTATTATGGGCCAGTACGTACAAACGGAGCGTTTTGACCCAAAAACAAGACACCCAAAAAAAAAGACCTAAAGGCCATCTCTTACGGATGGGTTCTGAAAACTGAAGATGAACGTTTTTTTCGAGCGTCAAAACCAATTGAGAAATTTTCAGTTGGCTATCTTATCATGGCCAAAAAAATTGAAAATGATTTCTGGGCAGCAAGTTGTGACCAAAAGTGTACAGCAGCAGTACGGTACTACTCGTACGAGTACTCGTATATACTCGTACGCGAAAGCGCCTCCGAACTATTTCGCTGCCGCCCTGGACTACGGGTGATCGAGGTGTTCGTCGCACCGGAGCACGCAGCGCAGAAGCATTGTACCCGGCGGTGACCGGGACAACGGAAAACACGACGGAGGGGTGTCGTTCAAAGTTGTGTTTTCCTCCTCCCTGTCTGTGTTTCTCGTTAGTCGCAGCCTATAGGTCGCAGCTGCAAGGGCAGTTGAAAGGCTCTCGTGGCCGACACCATCACAATCCGATCCCATCGCATTGTGGTGATGTCTGAGGCACGCGCGGGTGAGGAGCGTGGCACAGCAAGCAGCAGCAGCAGTACACATGTACTATTGCTTGCTTGGCAACAGACGCGGCTCGTACTCAGGGTGTGTCCAAACAGAATCGAAAATCGAAATCGAAAATCGAAATCATTTCGTTTTCGGTATCATTTTAGCCGACGTGTCCAAACAGAAACGAATTGGGAAACAGCAAGATCCAGGCGAAAAACAACTGAGAGCACAAGCCATGGGCTGTTCACAACTATGTACACATGCCGACAATCTAGCGCTCGGCACCACAGGCCCACCAGAGGAGCAGGCGGAGGCGACGACAATTCGAAACCGGGAGGTCGTTGGGCCTCCCATGGAGGTGGTCGCGTGTCCAACTTTGACGCCCCGGGATCAAAATTCAAATTATACTGAGAACGATGCTTCAACCTCATTCTCGAGGGCATGATGCTGAACTCTACTCAAATTCTCTTCGCTTTGGCTCGAACGCCGGCAAACAAAGGCCCTAGAGCGTCTGGGCTGGTGTTGTGGTTGGCCTGCTGGCTATTTACGGGGGATCTGTGCGGCCGTGTTGGCGTGCTAGCTGTGGGTTGCGTGCTGCGTGCGGCAGTCCTGATATGATACTTTGACGTGGCTGCGCTGACCAGTAGAACACGCTAAATTGTTGCTGCTCGTGCTTTCGATTTGCTTTTCGATTTTCAGCTGTCAACTTTTTGTTTTTGGCAATGGGTTGTAAATCGTTCATTTCCTCGGAACCTAAAAAACGAAGGGGAACATGTGTGGGCCAGGGACCAATCAGCGCCTCGTTTATTATCATTTCGATTTTCGATTTCGATTTTCGATTCTGTTTGGACACACCCTCAACTGCTGCTGTTTGCGGTACATTTGTACGCGTGTTGCCTCCAACGATGTGTTGAAACCCATATCATCCAAATACAATCGCCATTTTCAATCGTGATCTCGATCGGAAATGGGGCCCCATTTCCGAGTGGAGGCCGATTCGAAAGTGATAATTGAAAATTTCGATCGGAAATGGGCTCACTTTCAACCCCGTAAGAGAGCCAATCGGTTTTGAAAACTGAAAACGTTCATTTTCAGTTTTCAGAACCCATCCGTAAGGGATGGCCCAGTCGGAAACGTAAAAACTCGAGTTTTTCGACGGGATTCGTGGATTGGATTTCTCAATCGAAAAAGTTGGGATCGAAAAAGCTCTTTTTCAACTGTATAAGAAAGCCCAATTGTGTCTCCAATCGGAAACCGGCTTTTTCGATCCACGTTTCCGACTGCGACGGGATTCGTGGATTGGATTTCTCAATCGAATTTTTTTTTGAAGTTCACCGCATCTCTCTTCACCCCTCCAAACACAAGGTCACACCACCCAGCGGCAGCCTAAACACCTCTCCGATGCTTGGTCGACTGCTCTACTGCTGCTGCTGTTCTCTACTGCTGCTGCTGCTGCTCGCAGCGCAGCCCTACCTAGAACCCGCGAGCAGGACACGAAGCAGTTTTCAGATCTCGTATCAACCGCCCCCAGGAAGAGCACAAAAAACTGCAAAATCGATCCGATTCACGATAGGGAAGGCATACAGACACACCCCGTCGAATCGGAAACCGGGTTTTTCGATCCTCTCAATCCGACGGCATAAGAATTATGAGATAGGAAGATACTCTCCCTCTGATTCGCGAAACAGAAAAAAAGAGACCCAGGAGATCCCGATGGGATATTTTTTCTCTTCGGTTTTGTTCAATTGAAAATCGGTCAAAATGACCCTAAAATAGGGTTGTGTATCAAACCAAATATCACGCGTGATACTAGAAATTGGTATTGAGGCGCGACCTCAAATACCTGCAGTAGTCATATCTGCGATGCACACTGGAAAAATACTTGTGTGCTGACTCAACACGAAGGAACATCTACGTGTACATACATTCGTTCTTTGGTTCGTTCTTTTTGGAGAAAAAACGTCAGCATACACCAGCAGCAGCACCTGTGCCGGCCGGAGCAATAACAGCAGCGGAACAGCAGCAGCAGTAGGACACACGAGGCCAGGCTCAGCATCGCTGTAATACGCTCGGCTTGTCGGTCTAACACTTAAACCCTCTGTACTCGTACTCGATTTCGCGTGTGTCTCCTGCTTCCTCAACCCGACACGTACCTCGTTCGTATTGTTACCCGGCATTATGAAAAAACACTTGTAATTGATGGTAATGAGCCGCGACCTCAAATACCTGCAACAGTCATATCTGCGATGCATCACGCTGGAAAAATACTTGTGTGCTGAACCTACACGAACGAACATCTACGCATACGTGTTTTGGTTCGTTCTGTTTGGCCCTTTTTGGAGAGAAAAAAACGTCAGCATACAGCAGCAGCAGCAGTACCTGTGCTGGCCGGAGCAAGAACAGCAGCGGAACAGCACAGCAGCAGTAGGGCACACGAGGCCAGGCTCAGCGTCGCTGTAGTACGCTCGGGTTGTCGGTCTATCGCTTGAACCCTCTGTACTCGTACTCAATTTCTCGTGTGCCCCCTAATTCCTCAACGCGACACGTACCTCGTTCGTATTGTTATTCGGCATATTATGAAAAAATCTAAACCTGACCCAAAAACCGATATTCTCCTGGCACGGGTACCATCACCACTGCTGCTGTACGGCATCTACAGCAGAGTTTACCCGTCCCCTCATCAGTGGGAGGGTGGGCCTTACAATGCCACCTTCGTCATGTCGTAGGGACACAGCCCACACGTTGCTTTGGTCGGATATATTTCGCCTACAGGTAGAGTCGTGTTTCGTTCGGTAGAACTAAAAAAAAAACAAGCCGTCACGATATTTCACGTCCCGAAATAAAAAAACATGATTCAGCCATGTGCATGGCCCACAAACTCGTCAGCATACAGCAGCAGCAGCTGTGGCGGCCACAGCAACGACGAACAACAACAACAACAACAACAACAACAACAACGGAACAGCAGTAAACAGCAGCAGCAGCACGACACACGAGGCCAGGGCCAACGTCACTGTACGCTCGGCTTGACGGTCTAGCACTTGAATCCGATGCTCCCACGCTTGGGTCTATCGTATTGTTCGGCATAACTGATTTGTTCTGTATCTCAAAAAAGAAAAACTGTTGTGAAATTTAAGTATTGAAATGAAAGCCTCCGGTCATGTGCCTCTTAAAGCACACGCTGCCGCTCTTAGCTCGACCAACTTTGGACGAGTTACAGCGAAACCAGCACGAGAAGACTTCGTTAAAATTTGTGCGTGTACAGAGCCCGACGGGACTGGCGTTGGTACCGTGTACTATGAGTGCGAAGTACGAACGTGGATGTTGACTGTCTCACACACACAGATTATAGATATAAATACGTTCCTTGACGCTCGCTGTGGTGCTTCGGGGGCTCTTGGGCTCTCACTTCGCTTCAGACCGGAGTCACACTCGGGGCCCGTTTCGACGGCCTCGCGTTGGCTTTTTCGCCCGCTCTTCTCGAGGGTCGCGTCCCTCAGCCTCCGCCCGTGACTTTCCGCCCGCGCGCACTCTCGAGTCAAGCGCCGCCACCGAGCGCGGCGACCTTCAATCCGTGGGCTCTTACAAGACGGCGGGACATCGATACTTTTTCTTCGAGGCAGAAAGGTTCTGTGCGGGACACCGAGCCTGTTTCTCTGAGGCAGCAATAATATTTCGTGGTTGTTTCTTGGAGATCCGAGATAAAGCGAGGTTCTACGTACGTTCTTCTTCTTCTGTGGATCTGTTTGGTGTTTTTTTCCAGCAGCACGTCGTTTTTTTACTTTTGCCGGGAGCTCCGATATACATAGACACACTTACAGATATCTCGCCCAGGGATCCCTCATCCCTGCACTCTCAGAGCTCCCACTTCGAACACCGCCTCCGTTCATTACTTGCTCATTCTCTCTCTCTTTGTTCCCTATATACTTTAGTTGGCGAGAGGCTTCTTCCTCTTTCAGTTTTGGGTTCGTGTGTGTGCCCAGACAGCACGGCAGCGCGGGCGAGCCCGGCGCCATCGCGGGTATGGGAGGGCGCTGGCCAGTAGAGGGGGGGTCAGAAGGAGCGCGGTCGCCTTTTTCGTGGCTAGGCGTGGCGTGTCCACCGAGACACGAGGGAAGCATGAAGGCGCTTTGTCTGCGTTGCTGCTGCAGCATGTCCGAAAATATAAGGGTCGTTTGGTCCTGTAAAATAAAATTCAAGCGTTGCTTATTTATCGGAACAAATAGGATTCAAAGAGAAACCCCGGCAGTTTGAACACCATCATGATGGAGCGGGCGAACGAGGGCCACGGTGAGCACCGGGCTCCATGCGAGGCGGGCCACGGGGCTCACTGGGGCAGAGAGGCAGTAGAGCTTGACCCGGACCGAATCGATGGCGACGTGATCACGGAGGGACGGGGAGCATCAAGGCTCACAGAACGCGAAAGACGTCAAAACTTTTTTTTGTTTTTTGCGGCGCAATGGGTCCAATGGATTTTTCTTTTTCTTTTTTTCGAGTACGAGTACGTACAAGTATACTCGTATGTACGTACGTACAAATGTGTACGTCTTTCTTATTTCTCAGTTTTGTTGATATCCTGTTTTTCGTACTTCACAACTTGACGACCGAGCTGTGCTGTGCTTTCTCTTTCATACATACAAAGTACGAAGTAATATATACCCCCGTTCGTTGTTGTTGCACTACCACACATACTCACGAAGGCACAAATCACACACACCACAGCAGGCAGCGCAGCGCCTTCCTGTGAGCCGTGTTGCTGTGCTTTCTCTTTCGATCATACATCTTCTTTGTTGTCCTGGAGCATGGAGCTAGTGTGCATCCCGAGCATGTTTTGCATGCATGTCAAGTCCCCCGTTTCTTCCCTGTGCACCATGAACCTCTTACCATGAACCTCTTGGCATTTTCAAGTCGGTGCTTTTGCTTGCACTATAGATCATGGGCCTCTTCTGCCCCTTTCCTTGCGCGAGCGTAGCGGGCGGCGTCAGCCGCCCGCGGAGCGGAGCCCTTGTACATCGTACGTCGTAGCTGTTTGCTTTGATAGCTCGGAATCCCGAAAGTGACCGCTTACTCTCGACTACCTCCCTGGGCAGGTCGTCTTTAGCCCCTTCTATCTCCTCCCTCCGCCTTATCTCGTGGGAATATGAGTGAGGAAACAAGTACAATACGATAACAATCATTTCGGCTGAATACTGTACTCTGTGTACTACTCGTACAACAGCAACAGCAGCACAGCAGTAGTACTAATAGTACCAGCAATATTATTTCGTGGTTGTCTCTTGGAGGTCCGAGATATAGCGAGGTTCTACGTACATTCTTCTTCTGTGGATCTGTTTGGTGTTTGGTTCCAGCAGCATTTCGTTTTTATAGGTTCGATCTACATACATCGTACGTCGTAGCTCTTTTCTTTGATAGCTCGGACTCCCGAACGTGACCGCGTACTCTCGACTACCTCCCTCGGCAGGTCGTCTTCAGCCCCTTCCATCTCTTCCGCCTTACCTCGTGGGAATACGAGTGAGGACACAAGTACAATAAATACGATAACAATCATTTCGGCGTAATACTGTACTCTGTGTACTACTCGTACAACAGCAGCACAGCAGTAGTATTAATACGAGTAGTACCTGGTCGTATATAGTACTGCTGTACCTGGTAGTATTTATTACTGTACAGCAGTACAGCAGTAGTATTAATAGTATCCACCGTACATGTAGGTACAGGAACTACAGCAGCAAGCAGCAGCAGCAGTTTGGACAAATGAAAACCTCGGTTTAATACGTCGCTACGAGCAAACATTTTCTCGGACAAATTATCACTGCTGTACCAGGTATAATAGTAGAAGTAAATCAGGCCTTTAAATTGCAAAATTATTTTTCAGGTGAGGTGCTCAACGACCGACTACAGATTGAATCGCATGACTTCGAATCCCACAACTACTTTTTTTTGTTTGGTTTTTTTGTCTCGGACCTGATATTGAATATTACCTGTGGTACGTATTAGGTATATGTTCCTACCCGCTGTTGACAACGATCACGATTGTAATCATGAGGGCTGTTCGCGGGTCATGACCCGACCCGTGGGTCGGGTCAGGAGGTGTTCAAAATGTCGCGGGTCGGGTCGGGTCGGGTCGGGTCAGCAAGTGTTCCAAATTTCACGGGTCGGGTCAGGTCGGGTCAAGAGGTTTAAAAATCTCACGGGTCGGGTCGGGTCGGGTCAAGAGCTTTCCAAAATCTCGCGGGTCGGGTCGGGTCATGACTCGACATCTCAAATTTTTCGCGGGTCGGGTCGGGTCATGACCCGACATCTCAAATTTTCGCGGGTCGGGTCGGGTCATGACCCGACATCTAAAAACATTCGCGGGTCGGGTCAGGTCATGACCCGCGAGGGACGGGTCACTCATGGGTCGGGCCTGAATGATCCGCGAGTTGTTTTCCGTTGACCCGCGGGTCAGACCCGTGGGTCGAACCCGCGGATTCGGCCCGCAGGACCGGATTTTGTCTATATTATCGCTTCCTACCCGAGGGCCACTCTCCTCTCAGCGGGTCGGACCCGTGCGGGTCCTAAACCTTTAACCTTACCACTTCCCGTCGTGCGGATACCCCGAGTGCATATCATATCGCGCAGAACGATCGTATTGTATACCAGGCACCTTGTACTACATACCAGGCATACTTTTGGCGAACTCCTGGCCGGATGACCACATACAACAGTACCCAGCCGGGCCACAAATCAATGCGGGGTACAAAAATATAAAAAATGGCAGAAGCAGTAATAACACAAGGCAGACATGCATCAATTGTTGTACAATTGATGCATGTCACAAACACATGGATAAATTAGTACGCTTGCCCTCGCCGGGGGCGGCATAGCCTTCCCGCTTTCCGGGGCGGAAGCAGAAGCCATCTTGGGTCAGAGCTATCAGGTCGACCCGAGAAGAAGGCGTGGTAGGCACGGCAATGTGCGGGATGTGGGTCTACCTCTCTCTCTATTCACGAAGATCTTCGGGAGTACACACCACAAATTCAATAACTAGCAAACAAATACAAAAAACACAAAGAAGCACGACACTCTAGGAACATTATGAGGGACCAAGGCCCAACCAACGGACGAGCGAGCAACGACTACCAGGTACAACAGGTTTGGACCTGCAATTTTTTATATTTGACCCGCGAGAATAATCCCGGGTCCAGTCGTTCCGACCCGTATGAAACCCGTATCTCACGGGTCAATCGGTATCTGGCGGGTCGGGTCGGGTCGGGTCAGGAGGTGTTCAAAAGCTCACGGGTCGGGTCGGGTCAAGAGGTTTGAAAATCTCACGGGTCGGGTCGGGTCGGGTCAAGAGGTTTCCAAACTCTCGCGGGTCGGGTCGGGTCATGACCCGACATCTCAAAAATTTCGCGGGTCGAGTCGGGTCATGACCCGACATCTCCAATTTTCGCGGGTCGGGTCGGGTCATGACCCGATATCTCGAAATTCTCGCGGGTCGGGTCGGGTCAGCTGACCCGGCCCGACCCGACCTGACCCGTGAGGTTTGACCTGACCCGCGAACAGCCCTGGTTATCATATCATACGTTTTTTTAATCTGTTTCTTGGATATTTTCTGCCGGGTTTCAACCGGGTTTGCCGTACCCTTGAGGGTATGTTTCTATGTAGATTGAGTCGAAAACAAACTTGACGGCATTCTGGACCGAAGTACGAGCTGGGCCAGCCAACAAACGTACAAAGCTTACTAAAGTCGAATCTCGTGAATCACTGCGAATTAGTCTACACAAATTTGAAGCGCCAACCCTCACATACCAGTGCTTGTGCAAACAAAAACGGTATATGAAAAATTATATACAATATTGTTGTTGTTGTTGTTGTCTTCACATTAAACTCGTTTCAGTTGCTAATCCCTATAGTCTGATCTAGCAAGATCACGGCCCGTGGTCACAAAAGTGCTAGAGCCATCAGAGAATCCTAAAGAACACGTACACTTAGCAGGGAAAGGATACACAAGTCCGAAGAGGTACACCTAAAATCCCTACAGCATGTTATGCGTGTCCAAAACTGAACTACACGCCCGCAATCTCCATTCGACTACAGCAGCATGTCCGTCCCCCCCCTCCCAGCTCTTTTACCAATGAATTTGCCGACTACAGTAGCGGAACTACTGTCTGAAGTGCTGTCTGCTACAAAAAACACACGGTAGGCGTGGGAATAAGATGGAGACGCAGCTGCTGTCTGAAGTGCTGCCAGAAATGACAGTCCGCGGGCACACAGTGAAAAAAGAACAGCCAACCAAAGCCATCATGTCCATTGACAATTACCCGAATCTATCCTGAACGGTCTGTTGTTAGGCACAGCATTATAAACATCGACACTGATTAGGAATCGTTCCACATTGAAGGGTCTTCCACGAATCAGGCACACAATGAAGGCACCCGGGTGTCCGCGCCATCTCTGCCGCCGTCTCTCTACAAAACCAGTGACGTCATCCACACGCCGACCGAACAACACATTCAGGGAAAAAACGAAGAATTTTCAACAAAAAAAAAACAAAATGTTCGTCCGTTCGTCACGGGTCGATGTCGTCCGTGCTCCGGATGGCTGCTCCGCGCTGCTGTGCTGCTGCGCCGGCGCGCTGCTGTGCTGCTGCTCAGGTGCGCCGCTCCGGTGCCGCTTGGCCAGTCCTAGCACGACCACACTCGACACGCTCCGTCCGTACACGCTCTCGTTGCTGTCCTTCCCAGTCGGCTCCTCGCTTTCTCTCTCGTTGCACTCAGGGTGCTTGGTCTGGAAAATAAAAATTCTCGCGCTGAAGGGGTCAACCTGCCTGAGGCCTCCAGCTCGTCGCCACACGCTCCTCCTCCTTGTGTGGGCGAAGCCAGGTTACTGAGACAATAGCAGGCTCCCCTCTAGGCAAACATACCTAGGGCTGTGTACGTAGTGTCCGTCCACCTTTCTGATGGCGTCTGCCTCCGCGCACAAAAGTGAGATGGACATTGCTGTCTACACCGACGGCCAAAAAGGCCCGTGCATCTGGACTTTTGCGCCTGACGCACCAGTGCCGATCCAACTCTACCGCTGCACACGCTTCGCGGCGGGGGCGCAGCAGCAAGAAGGTATCGGTCCGCTTGAGGGTGAGTCTAGCCTTGCTCGCTAGAAAGACCCCCCCCCTCGCTATGGGCCATGCCAAAGCAAAAACCTTGCCGAGGCAGCGAGGGGAAGAAGGGAATATGCTCTGGCGATTTTTTCACGTAATATATTGCATTTTTTTGTTTTATCCTTACTTTTAATAATGGTCTCTGCAACTATTGACGCCTTGGGGTCGTTCTTATCGAGCACCTTTTTTCCCAAATTTCCAAATTATTTTTTTGCGCAATTTTTAGGACTTCCAATTTTTTCATAAATAATTTCCAAATATTGGAATGCGAAGCCTTCCAAATGTTTTGCCCTCTGTTAAAATTCCAAATTTTCAAGTTAATCCTGTTTTTTCTTGATTTTCCAGTTTTTTGGAAAAAAAAGAAGAATTTTTGGAAACAAGTTGCTCGATAAGAACGACCCTTACCCCAGCAGGCGCTAATATTTACAGCACTTTATTCATCTGATTGATTCTCGAACACTTGGCATTACCTTGATCTGTTGCACTACATATATTTTTACGTAGATTTCTTAAGGGGCCCCTTCGGTCATGATGAAACAAGAGTACTTGAGTGTTGAAAAATATATATTCTTCATTTTTTTTTTGCAGCAATACTATTTCTGGTATATTGACACCATATCAGTACTCCCTACGGAAAACGGCATAGCTCCGGTTCTAATGCTCAGATCTTCGCCCATCGATAAGTTTTAGAGAGCCTAGATCATGGCCGACATTTGTGTCTCGGGAGGCATATCGATCAGACGCCATGTTCGTCACGAAACGTGCCTCTTACTCGAAAACGACTCGCCATACCCCTGGTACCCAAGACGAATTTGAAAAATGTCAGTTTCTCCGGCTGCTGATACTGTTTATACTCAGATTTTGGACGAGGACGCCGAACACTAGTAGGGGAACGTACCTGAGCCTCTAGTTCGACCGCCCGTAGAGTCCTACGTGGCCACAGCAGAGTGTAGAGACCGAACAGGAGCTCCGAAACGAGCAAAATCTTGCTGCGGAGCACTTCCGTTTCGTGATGCAAACATAGCAATCCTTGCCCTCCCTTGCAGATACAAGGGTTCCCATACCTTCTAGAGACTATAACGAACAAGTTATACGTTTGACGGGCGAAGATATGAGCATTAGAACCGGTGCTACGACGTTTTCCGTAAGGAGTACTGATAGGGTGTTATTATGCCAGAAATAGTATTGAAAAATGTATATTTTTCATCACTCGAGTACTCTTGTTTCATCATGACCGAAGGGGCCCCTTAACAACACAGATCTCCGTCATGAACAAGCACCACGTCGTACGACACTGACATGTATTTTCCTATCCGGGGCATGGGTGCCGGCGAGCTCTTGTATGTATATTTTTTCAACCCTACACGCCCTCATGCGACCCGATAGGAAGAGCCTTTTATTTTCATTTGAAAAATCAATGAAAGAAATGGCTCGCGCTTCGCGCTCGCGCGGCTCATTATAAACCTGATATATGTACGTGATCCAACAGCCGATATTATTTAGCAGTAGGTGCCACCACTACCACTGGTGTACGACATCTACACCAGAGCGTCTCCGTCCCCTCATCAGTAGGAGGGTAGGCCTGTGGTCGTTCGGGGACATCCGGGCTACATCCCCGGGTTTGCTAGGCGGATATGGATCTTAGCGTATAACGGATGTTGCTACTTGCTGTAGATCATCGCCCACAGCAGGCACTTCTTGTTCTACTTCTCCTTCCTCTTCTGGAGTCCTCCGGCGGGGAGGGGACCCTCTGACTGGGCTCTGCCCGGGTTCTGCCTGAGTTCTTCAGGGTAATAATTAACACATCTTATTTCGCCTCAGCTAGGGTGACGAACTCTCTCGAGTGGTTCAGCTTTATGCTGGCCTTGAGCTGAGCTAGGTCATCCGGGACGTCCCATAATACTGCAGTATTCGAGGGGTAGCCGGTTGTCGCAAGGGGATTTTCGTGTTTAAGGGTTTGGTGTGTATATCCTTCGGTCAGGTATCAGTCGTGGGGGTAATTCGGTCATCTTGGGTATATATCTACTGTAGTACGAATCTTCGGGTCTTCAGATATATATCTACGAGGTCTTCGTGCTCCAGGTGGAGCTAGCTTTGCTTACTGCCGCAAATTTATCTACAAAACAGGTCAGGGTTGAAAGATACGCTTCAGGATACGCTAAAATATCGACGAGATCTTCTTGGGTACAGGTACCATAGAGCCAATATCGTACCCATCGGGATATTTGACTACACTTGGGTGCGAGATATTTGTCACCGAGACAGTGGTGCAAGCTGAGGCGATCTACTCCTCGAGTGGGGGATCAGCTTGAGCAGCAGCTTGGTTGGAGCACCACCAAATATTTTGTCTACGAGCACGAGGTTTGAGTACAGCAATAATTGTCAACAAAATATATCTTGAAAGATACTGACGGGTGGAAATCGTCGACATACTGGTATCTTCTAGGGGAGAGGTGAGAGGCGAGGCCAACTAACTCCACGTAGCTGTGCCTTCGAGCTCCATATAAACATGGCAGAAACGGGAGTTAACTCTGGTGCGCGTAGGGTTGGTGTCGGCAGAAACGCTTACGACTTAGAGGTAATTGCCTCTGCTGTGACAAGTGGCATGGCTCCTGCAAAGAAATAGCTCCCAAAGTTACTGGGTGCAGGCCAAAAAGATATCCGTGTGTTCCTTTATTCGTTGGATGAGATGGAAACCTGGCGTGATTGTCCTATCCGAGATCTAGTGCCGGGGTTTTTACTACAACGAGTATATGTAAAAGCAGGATACACAGGTAGGTGCAGGTGTTGATGCTCGCATCTCTGACGAAGATTTGTTGGAATGCCTCCATGCTGGTGCGTATCCTAAACGTGCACTAGACCTTGTATCTGTGAAAGAATCGCTGAGCGCTGTAGCTCGTTCGGTTTCTGCTGCGACTGATGCTGCTGACATGCATCGGTTTGTTGAGACGCTGTTTGATGCTATGTGCAAGTTCGTTGCCGAGGTTGGAACTGTAGATTTTTTCATGGATGGCGGAAAAGTTCGAGGATCTTGGAAATCGGCAGCAGCACAGCTGTTCACAGGGATATTTTTGGATGCAACATCACCAGACGTCTTGAGGCATGCATGCACCTCCCAACTAATGGATGACGACGAGTTATACTCTCTACCCCTTGATTTATTCTTGATGGTGGAACGTGAAGCCAAAATTTGGCCGAAAACACACCGGTTACTAGTACATTCGTCGAGGTCTGTTGAACGTACGAGTATACAGGGAAACACTGGTTACCCATGGACAGGAAATCGGAATTCTCACCAAAATTTCTCTACGAGTATGGGTTCTCAATTCGGTCAGAGCCGTAATCCTGGGATTTCTTCTAATAATCAGCGAAATGACGGTTTCGACCGCCCTGCAAATTATCAGAGCCGTGCTGGTTTTTCCAATCATCACAGCCAGCAACATGTCGACCGTGCTAAAATTCTCAGAACCGTGCTGGGTTTTCTTCTAGCCACAGCCAGCGAGATGAGAACTACGACCGTGGTCACCATACAACCATGGGATCTGATACGATTTCGATGTCTGATACGAATGGATATTCTTAATTGTGGGAGTCGAGGATACGAGAGTTCCTTTGTGGATAATAGCTCTGATTTCTGTCCAACGAGAGGGGCTGGAGTCACTGAGAAGCGTGGTGGATACTTAGGTCAAATGTTTCAGCGTTAGGCCAGCCATGGAGCGCGAGGGGTCGGAGGCACGCATTTTTCTTCCGGGCGTTATATCAACCCTACTTCTGTACCCAATCAAGTTTCCGGATCGGCGAGTCCATCGATTAAACGCTTGGAACCTCAAGATATCCGTCAACACCCGCATAGTCGTCCTTCGGCTGATACCGCACACACTTTGTGTGAGCATGTCTCTTCTCATGGTCGGGATGATACCTTAATTGGTGGTACTTCAGGTGGTGGTGCTATGTTGCATCCTGCAAATAGTGATGCGGGACTGTGTACGGCTGTTACTAATAACGTTAACATGGTGTATGATCAACATGTTCCTACGATGGAGGGGCGAGGGGATTCAGCAGCGACGGACACTGCTGCTGCTGTTGCTACTGATGTTCCGGATATGTCTACAGTTGTTGATGAAACGTCCTTGTCTGTAAATGTGCGTAACCATCAGTATCGATCTTGTGAGACTGCTTTTACCCGGGATTCAATTCATGCCGTTCGTTGTGTTTCAGATCGATTTCTTATCGCTCCTTCTGCTAGATTGGCATCTTCTTCTGAGGATTCCGCAACGACGAATGATGTGGATGTATGTGAGGAGTCTGAGATTGTTGTAGACACACCTGTCGTCGTTCCTTCTGCTGAACTGGTGACTGTTTCTGAGGAGAAGGTAGCGAATGATGTGGATGTGTGTGAGGATTCTGATATTGTTGTGGACGTACCTGTCGTCATTCCTTCTGCTGAACTGGTGACTGTTCCTGAGGAGACGGTAATTGAGAGTGTGGATGTATGTGATGAGTCTGAGATGGTTATGGAAACCCCGGTCGTCGTCCCTTCTGCTGAACTGGTGACTGTTTCTGAGGAGAAGATAACGGAGGATGTGGATATACGTGAGGATGCTGATGTTGTTGTGGACGTACCTGACGTCGTTCCTTCTGCTGAACTGATAACTGATCCTGAGGAGACAGTTATTGAGAGTGTGGATCTATGTGAGGAGTCTAAGATAGTTGTGGACATACCCGTCGTCGTTCCTTCTGCTGAAGTGGTGTCTGTTCATGAGGAGACCGTAACGAAGGATGATGATGTATGCGAGGAGTCTGAGATTATTGTGGACACAGCTGTCGTCGTTTCTTTTGCTGATCTGGTGTCTGTTTCTGAGGAGGCCCCAATGGATGTGAATACATGCGAGAAATCGAAGAGTAGTATGGATATGTCTGTTGTGGGAGATTTTGATTCGTTACAGACAAACACTCGAAAGGATGCTGTTCCTTCTGGGCCCATTGAACCGAAGACAGGTACTGAACCGGGAGTTGTTATGCGATCGACCGATGTCGGGCTCGAGCATCTTGTTATTCAAATTCGCGTTCAATCAGAAAGCGGTGCAAACGAAGGAGGTTTTGAGGGCAAAGCGCATGGTGGCACTGGGCATGGTGGGGTAAAGGAAGAAGTGTTGGTCGACGGAGGGAACGGTTCGTGTGCTGGGAGAGCGGTTGTTGGTTAATCAACTGCAGATTTGCCTGTGGTCGTGTTTGCTTGTCTGGAGGCTGAATTTGTACCTCCTAGCTCGGGCCCTCTACTAGCTGCGCCTGACTGATGGCTTTAGGCCACAACAGGAAGAAGCTGGTGGGTCACTTGTTATCTGTGTGTTGCTATTTGTATGAGTGGATGTCTGTGCGTTGGTGAAGTGGTATTTCCTGGTGTGTCGAACTGAAAATATGTACGTACTGAGGTGATTCAGGAGAGATCGCAGGACATTGTTGAGTATTGCTGTGAAGGTTGCCATGTGAAATTAAAACGTTTATCGTCCAAAGTGTGCTGTGAATTATCACCAGACTTCCAATAAAATGACGTGTGGTGTCCTAGAGTTTTACCACGGATGTATGCCATTGGTAGTGATTTGTCGACACGGATGATGATGCTGATCGTGGTTACTTCTTCTCCCTTCGAGTTGTGTTTTTTTTTTTGGGAATGGTCGCCGGCTGTCCCTGTCTTCTTTTTTCTGTCGTTTTCCCCAAGTCTCTTTGGGCCTGTGGGTTCGCTCTTGGGGGGGGCTGTGGTCGTTCGGGGACATCCGGGCTACATCCCCGGGTTTGCTAGGCGGATATGGATCTTAGCGTATAACGGATGTTGCTACTTGCTGTAGACCACCGCCCACAGCAGGCACTTCTTGTTCTACTTCTTTTTCCTCTTTTGAAGTCCTCCGGCGGGGAGGGGACCCTCTGACTGGGCTCTGCCCGGGTTCTGCCTGGGTTCTTCTGGGTAATAATTCACACATCTTATTTCGCGTCAGCTATGGTGACGAACTCTCTCGAGTGGTACAGCTTTATGCTGGCCTTGAGCTGAGCTACTTCATGCGGGGCTTCCCATAGGCCTTACAATACCACCTGCATGATGTCTTAGGGACACGGCCCAAGCTGTGGTCGAACATATTCTGCCTAGTGGTAGATTGGGTTTCGTTCGGCAGAACTCAATAAACGAAAACCGAAGTCTGTCGTAGCAGCTGTGGCCGCGGCAGCAACAACAACAACCACGGAACAGCAGGAAACAGCAGCAGGAGTAGGACACACGAGGCCAGGGCCAGCGTCACTGTACGCTCGGCTCATCGGTCTAGCACTTGAACTCGATGCTCCCACACTTGGGTCTATCGCATTGTTCGGCACATAATTGATTTCTTCTGTATTTTGAAATAGAAAAACGGGTGTGAAATAATAAAAATGAATAAAACCCTCCAGTCATGTGCCTCTAAAAGCACACGCCGCCGCTCCTACTCGTAGCTCGACCAACTGTGGACGAGTTACAGCGAAATCAGCATGCGAAGACTTCGTTAAAATTTGTGCGTGCACAGAGCCCAACAGGACTGGTGTTGGTGCCGTGTACGATGAGTGCGATGTACGAACGTGGATGTTGACTGTCTCACACACACAGATTAATTATCAAATTTGCACCCTGCATGCCCTCATGCAAGCCGATTGGAAGAGCCTTTTTTTCAGTTGAAATAATTATGAAAAAAAGACCCCCGCTTCCACAGTATAAGTTGAGTTGATATAGCATCAAGTATCGCATCAACAAAAGGCTGATAAGTTGATATATATCAATTTATCATGACATATCATGTCAATTGAAATTCCGTGATAAGTTGATAGTCTCAGACATTAAAAGAGGCGTTTACGTCATTTAACATAATTATTTGTGCGGCCCACCATATGCCCCGCATCCATATGACGTGCGTCGACAAAACGACCTATTAAACTACCTAGACGAGGCGTATGGTACAACCACACACGGCTGATAAGTTGATATCAACTTATCATGATATATCATATCAAGTGAAATTCCGTGATAAGCTGATATTTTCAGACCAAAAACAGGTGTTTGCGTCATGTAACGCCATTTTTGTGCGGCCCAGCCATATGCCCCGCATCCAAAAATATCAAGATACTAGGGAATAAGTAGCCCTCCCGCCCCCACGGCGGTACGGTCAGATTGAAGCAAGTAGTAGTGGAGATGATAGAGGGTAAAAAAAAAGAAATATTGTTATTGCACGGCCAAGGAACGGGTTGGCGTGCTTATTCCACAAGTGTGTGTACCAAAATGATAAAATGTTTGGCGGAATCAATAACAAATCTCTAAGAACGATCGAGTCAATAGTAATGGTTCAATAATATTTCCGAGTATGTTTCATCTCCCAAAATGCAGGTGCAGTTTTGCAAAGGTTAACATTTATATGTATAGTTATGTTTGTGAAATTTTCGCGCTTTTCGCAACTTTTCTCTTCGCGCGAGCGCTTTTCGGCAAAACGCTCATTGGTCGAGGTTTGGGCTCGATCCGAGCACTGTAGCTCGCGTGGCGGGCGCTCAAAGTTTTTTTTTTCCCGCGGGAGTGGATAAGACGATTTCCCGAGTTTTCAGCATGAGGCCGTGTTTTGTACGTACGTGCCAGTAAATAATACTGTTCCATTTTCAAGATGTTATCTGTTTTTTGGTCTCACACATCCACACAGGCCAAACACATGTACCAGATAGACAAGATACAACATGCACAGAGCACGGCGTTACGGCGTTGCCGCCCACACCAGTAGGGAACATCGTGCGTGAGTGGCACATCCACCTGGGCTGTACTGCTGCTGTGGGTAGTTGTTTTATCGAAGGCTGCTGTCCGTAGTCTGCCACCTATCTTGCATTCTTTGCTGTTGTGCTGTGTGTTCGTAGGACATATCCAGGGTCACTTTGGACCGAAATGTAAGGAGCGTTTTTATTACGTACGAGTACGGCAACTGTTATTATATTTATGATGTTGCGGGTTTTTGCCCCAAGCACACCGCCAAACTTTTAGACATCAGATAATATGCAAATATAACACGAAAAACACGTTGCAACTCCGCCCAGCAGCACAAGCAGCAGCAGGCAACATCACGCACATGTGGCAGGTCCGCGGTGTACTGCTTTGGCTCCAGCAGTAGTTGCTTTATCGGAGGCTATGATCCGTCATCGGTCATCTCTACCTCTCTTCTGCTGCGCTGCTGCTGTGCATGTGTGTGTATGCGCGGTGTGTCACGCACTCACTGCTGTGACACGCACGCCAGTATAAAACATATTTCGGCTCTTTGGTAATATGGTCAAATGAGTTATTTGTTTGCAGTCGTGAGTTCGAGGCTCTCGTTCATATATATATATATATATATACAAGGGGGGCTTCGCCGAGGCGGGCTGACGCCCGCCTGCGGCTACGCGCAATGCCCGTAACGGCGAGGAGTAGCCTACTGAGGTAGATTAGTAGCTAAGCTTAGGGCGAACAAAGCGACTCTGTACTGCCAAGGGGTGTACAGCAGTAGTACATGACATCTAATAATGAAAAACACTCACAAACGGAGGCTAGATTTCTTATTTACATGAGAGGAGAGGATGCGTTTTATACTAGCTTCAATATAACGGCTTCCGAATTTCTTATTTCTTGTAAATAATATTACCCTATGGTACTGAGGTGTTATTATACGTACGTACGTACGTACGGGTATATGCATGTACAGCAGTAGTAGCTGCGTGTAAAAAAAAAAGAGCGTGTGTGTTTTGTATGTGCGCTCTCCATATTCTTGATAAACGTTGCTGTAGCGCCCACCGCCCACATGTCCACGCCCGCGAGCGCACGCGAGGCCCTGCCCGGTACTATATCCAGGCACACACCGACCACTATCATACTGCTGAATACCACGCACGCATGAATACTGTACAGATATCATCGCATATTAAAAATTACCTGGTATATGATACTCTGTTACTGCTTGCAGCGGTACTGGTACTCGTACATATAGTATACGTAGTACGTGTATATCAGCAGTAAAAGGAGCCGGTACGATAAAATTCCGGGTTGGTCGTCTACATAAAAAACGGAATCTTGCATAGATAGTGCGGTTTGCGTGTAGAACAAAAAATCATGTACTGGTTGGTATGGCATGTGCACGTGACTAAAAGGGCATGGAATCCTGGAAAAATCGCAGCCCCGTGAGGCATGAGTTGGGCACGGCCGAGACCGCCCTTGGCAGAGTAGGCAGAGCAGGGATCGGCGAGCACGATGAGGGAATCTTTGATTATGCATGTACAGCAGTAGCTGCGTGTAAAAAGAAAAGAGCGTGTGTGTTTTGTATGTGCGCTCTACATATTCTTGATAAACGTTGCTGCAGCGCCCACCGCCCGCATGTCCACGCCCGCGAGCACACGCGAGGCCCTGCCCGGTACTATATCCAGGCACACACCGCCGACCACTGTCATACTGCTGAATACCACGCACGTATGAATACTGTACAGATATCATCGCATATTAAAAATTACCTGGTATGATACTCTGTCACTGCTTGCAGCGGTACTGGTACAACGTACTAGTACATATAATACGTACGTGTATATCCGCAGTACAAGGAGACGGTACGATAAAATTCCGGGTTGGTCGTCTACATAAAAAAAATGAAATCTTGAATAATGCGGTTTGCGTGTAGAACAAAAAAGCATGTACTGGTTGGTATGGTATGTGCACGTGACAAAAAGGCCATGGAATCCTGGAAAAATCGCAGCCCCGTGAGACATGAGTTGGGCACGGCCGAGAACGCCTATGAATACTGTACAGATATCATCGCATATTAAAAATTACCTGGTATGTGATACTCTGTTACTGCTTGCAGCGTTACTGGTACTCGTACATATAATACGTACGTGTATATCCGCAGTAAAAGGAGCCAGTACGATAAAATTCCGGGTTGGTCGTCTACATAAACAAAACGGAATCTTGAATAATGCGGTTTGCGTGTAGAACAAAAAAGCATGTACGGGTTGGTATGGTATGTGTGGGTTGGTATGGTATGTGCACGTGACGAAAAGGGCATGGAATCCTGGAAAAATCGCAGCCCCGTGAGACATGAGTTGGGCACGGCCGAGACCGCCCTTGGCAGAGTAGGCAGAGCAGGAGTCGGCGAGCACGATGAGGGAGTTGCGTGTCGCCGGGTGGACGTCATCGCCAGTTATCGCGAAAAGGGCAAAAATCTACGTCTAAGAAAAGCTGTCGAGCTCTCTCCGAGCAGCAGCTGCAATTTTGTACATGTATTTATATATATTTTCACTTTAGTTTGTTTTATGTTTGTACTATGTACGTGCGTAACCCAGACACCACAGAGAGCACACGAGCAGTGCAGAGCAAAAACCAGCATGAAGCGCGTGCGGTCGTTTTGTCCGCCCTGTATTGCTGTGGCGTCCTACTATATTGTACGTAGTGTGTTTGTTCGTTTATCGGACCCTGCGATCTGTTGTTATAAGGGGTAGTCCGTAATCACAGGACATGCTAAAAAAAACTCTGGAGTGGAAGAATACCGCAGGGAAAGATAATACACTAAATAGACTTACTTACTAATATCTGGCTCAGGGATCCCTCATCCCTGCACTCTCAGAGCTCCCATTTCGAACACCGCCTCCGTTCATGACTTGCTCCTCTCTTTGTTCCCTATACACTTTTTTAGTTGTCGAGAGGCTTCTCCCTCTTTCACTTTTGGGTTCGTGTGTGTGCCCAGACAGCACGGCAGCGCGGGCGAGCCCGGCGCCATCGCGGGTATGGGAGGGCGCCGGCCAGAAGAGGGGTGGTCAGAAGGAGCGTGGTCGTCTTTTTCGTGGCTAGGCGTGGCGTGTCCACCGAGACACGAGGGAAGCATGAAGGGCCTTTGTCCGCGTTGCTGCTTGCTGTATCAATCCAGTATGTCAGAGTTAGAAGGGTCGTTTATTTTTCCAAAAGAACATTCAAGCGGTGCTTATTTATCGGAACACATACTTTTTTCAGAGAGAGGACCAGGCGATTTGAACACCTCATGATGGAGCGGGCGAACGAGGGCCACGGTGATAACCGGGCTTCATGCGAGGCGGGCCACGGGGCTCACTGGGGCAGAGAGGCAGTAGAGCTCGACCCGGACCGAATCGATGGCGACGTGATCGCGGAGGGACGGGGAGCATCAAGGCTGACAAAACGCGAAAGACGTCAAAACCTTTTTTTTGTTTTTTTCGGCGCAATGGGCTTGATGGATTTGTTTTTCTTTTTTTCGAGTACGAGTATGTACGAGTACTCGTACGTATGTACTTACGCACGAATGTGTACGTCTTTCTTCTTTCTCAGTTTTGTTGGTTTCCTGTTTTTCGTACTTCACAACTTGACGACCGAGCTGTGCTGTGCTTTCCCTTTCATACATACAAAGTACGAAGGATAATATACACCACCGTTCGTTGTTGTTGTACTGCCACACATACTCACGAAGGCACAAATCACACCCACCACAGCAGGCAGTGCAGCGCCTTCCTGTGAGCCGTCTTGCTGTGCTTTCTCTTTCGGTCATACAGCCTCTTAAGTTGTCCTGGAGCATGGAGCTAATGTGCATCCCGAGCATGTCATGCATGCATGTCAAGTCCGCCGTTTCTTCCCTGTGCACCATGAACCTCTTACCATGAACCTCTTGGCATTTTCAAGTCGGTGCTTTTGCTTGCACTATAGATCATGGGCCTCTTCTGCCCCTTTCCTTGCGCGAGCGTAGCGGGCGGCGTCAGCCGCCCGCGGAGCGGAGCCCTTGTACATCGTACGTCGTAGCTGTTTGCTTTGATAGCTCGGAATCCCGAAAGTGACCGCTTACTCTCGACTACCTCCCTGGGCAGGTCGTCTTTAGCCCCTTCTATCTCCTCCCTCCGCCTTATCTCGTGGGAATATGAGTGAGGAAACAAGTACAATACGATAACAATCATTTCGGCTGAATACTGTACTCTGTGTACTACTCGTACAACAGCAACAGCAGCACAGCAGTAGTACTAATAGTACCAGCAATATTATTTCGTGGTTGTCTCTTGGAGGTCCGAGATATAGCGAGGTTCTACGTACATTCTTCTTCTGTGGATCTGTTTGGTGTTTGGTTCCAGCAGCATTTCGTTTTTATAGGTTCGATCTACATACATCGTACGTCGTAGCTCTTTTCTTTGATAGCTCGGACTCCCGAACGTGACCGCGTACTCTCGACTACCTCCCTCGGCAGGTCGTCTTCAGCCCCTTCCATCTCTTCCGCCTTACCTCGTGGGAATACGAGTGAGGACACAAGTACAATAAATACGATAACAATCATTTCGGCGTAATACTGTACTCTGTGTACTACTCGTACAACAGCAGCACAGCAGTAGTATTAATACGAGTAGTACCTGGTCGTATATAGTACTGCTGTACCTGGTAGTATTTATTACTGTACAGCAGTACAGCAGTAGTATTAATAGTATCCACCGTACATGTAGGTACAGGAACTACAGCAGCAAGCAGCAGCAGCAGTTTGGACAAATGAAAACCTCGGTTTAATACGTCGCTACGAGCAAACATTTTCTCGGACAAATTATCACTGCTGTACCAGGTATAATAGTAGAAGTAAATCAGGCCTTTAAATTGCAAAATTATTTTTCAGGTGAGGTGCTCAACGACCGACTACAGATTGAATCGCATGACTTCGAATCCCACAACTACTTTTTTTTGTTTGGTTTTTTTGTCTCGGACCTGATATTGAATATTACCTGTGGTACGTATTAGGTATATGTTCCTACCCGCTGTTGACAACGATCACGATTGTAATCATGAGGGCTGTTCGCGGGTCATGACCCGACCCGTGGGTCGGGTCAGGAGGTGTTCAAAATGTCGCGGGTCGGGTCGGGTCGGGTCGGGTCAGCAAGTGTTCCAAATTTCACGGGTCGGGTCAGGTCGGGTCAAGAGGTTTAAAAATCTCACGGGTCGGGTCGGGTCGGGTCAAGAGCTTTCCAAAATCTCGCGGGTCGGGTCGGGTCATGACTCGACATCTCAAATTTTTCGCGGGTCGGGTCGGGTCATGACCCGACATCTCAAATTTTCGCGGGTCGGGTCGGGTCATGACCCGACATCTAAAAACATTCGCGGGTCGGGTCAGGTCATGACCCGCGAGGGACGGGTCACTCATGGGTCGGGCCTGAATGATCCGCGAGTTGTTTTCCGTTGACCCGCGGGTCAGACCCGTGGGTCGAACCCGCGGATTCGGCCCGCAGGACCGGATTTTGTCTATATTATCGCTTCCTACCCGAGGGCCACTCTCCTCTCAGCGGGTCGGACCCGTGCGGGTCCTAAACCTTTAACCTTACCACTTCCCGTCGTGCGGATACCCCGAGTGCATATCATATCGCGCAGAACGATCGTATTGTATACCAGGCACCTTGTACTACATACCAGGCATACTTTTGGCGAACTCCTGGCCGGATGACCACATACAACAGTACCCAGCCGGGCCACAAATCAATGCGGGGTACAAAAATATAAAAAATGGCAGAAGCAGTAATAACACAAGGCAGACATGCATCAATTGTTGTACAATTGATGCATGTCACAAACACATGGATAAATTAGTACGCTTGCCCTCGCCGGGGGCGGCATAGCCTTCCCGCTTTCCGGGGCGGAAGCAGAAGCCATCTTGAGTAAGAGCTATCAGGTCGACCCGAGAAGAAGGCGTGGTAGGCACGGCAATGTGCGGGATGTGGGTCTACCTCTCTCTCTATTCACGAAGATCTTCGGGAGTACACACCACAAATTCAATAACTAGCAAACAAATACAAAAAACACAAAGAAGCACGACACTCTAGGAACATTATGAGGGACCAAGGCCCAACCAACGGACGAGCGAGCAACGACTACCAGGTACAACAGGTTTGGACCTGCAATTTTTTATATTTGACCCGCGAGAATAATCCCGGGTCCAGTCGTTCCGACCCGTATGAAACCCGTATCTCACGGGTCAATCGGTATCTGGCGGGTCGGGTCGGGTCGGGTCAGGAGGTGTTCAAAAGCTCACGGGTCGGGTCGGGTCAAGAGGTTTGAAAATCTCACGGGTCGGGTCGGGTCGGGTCAAGAGGTTTCCAAACTCTCGCGGGTCGGGTCGGGTCATGACCCGACATCTCAAAAATTTCGCGGGTCGAGTCGGGTCATGACCCGACATCTCCAATTTTCGCGGGTCGGGTCGGGTCATGACCCGATATCTCGAAATTCTCGCGGGTCGGGTCGGGTCAGCTGACCCGGCCCGACCCGACCTGACCCGTGAGGTTTGACCTGACCCGCGAACAGCCCTGGTTATCATATCATACGTTTTTTTAATCTGTTTCTTGGATATTTTCTGCCGGGTTTCAACCGGGTTTGCCGTACCCTTGAGGGTATGTTTCTATGTAGATTGAGTCGAAAACAAACTTGACGGCATTCTGGACCGAAGTACGAGCTGGGCCAGCCAACAAACGTACAAAGCTTACTAAAGTCGAATCTCGTGAATCACTGCGAATTAGTCTACACAAATTTGAAGCGCCAACCCTCACATACCAGTGCTTGTGCAAACAAAAACGGTATATGAAAAATTATATACAATATGCTCTGGCGATTTTTTCACGTAATATATTGCATTTTTTTGTTTTATCCTTACTTTTAATAATGGTCTCTGCAACTATTGACGCCTTGGGGTCGTTCTTATCGAGCACCTTTTTTCCCAAATTTCCAAATTATTTTTTTGCGCAATTTTTAGGACTTCCAATTTTTTCATAAATAATTTCCAAATATTGGAATGCGAAGCCTTCCAAATGTTTTGCCCTCTGTTAAAATTCCAAATTTTCAAGTTAATCCTGTTTTTTCTTGATTTTCCAGTTTTTTGGAAAAAAAAGAAGAATTTTTGGAAACAAGTTGCTCGATAAGAACGACCCTTACCCCAGCAGGCGCTAATATTTACAGCACTTTATTCATCTGATTGATTCTCGAACACTTGGCATTACCTTGATCTGTTGCACTACATATATTTTTACGTAGATTTCTTAAGGGGCCCCTTCGGTCATGATGAAACAAGAGTACTTGAGTGTTGAAAAATATATATTCTTCATTTTTTTTTTGCAGCAGCAATACTATTTCTGGTATAATAACACCATATCAGTACTCCCTACGGAAAACGGCATAGCTCCGGTTCTAATGCTCAGATCTTCGCCCATCGATAAGTTGTAGAGAGCCTAGATCATGGCCGACATTTGTGTCTCGGGAGGCATATCGATCAGACGCCATGTTCGTCACGAAACGTGCCTCTTACTCGAAAACGACTCGCCATACCCCTGGTACCCAAGACGAATTTGAAAAATGTCAGTTTCTCCGGCTGCTGATACTGTTTATACTCAGATTTTGGACGAGGACGCCGAACACTAGTAGGGGAACGTACCTGAGCCTCTAGTTCGACCGCCCGTAGAGTCCTACGTGGCCACAGCAGAGTGTAGAGACCGAACAGGAGCTCCGAAACGAGCAAAATCTTGCTGCGGAGCACTTCCGTTTCGTGATGCAAACATAGCAATCCTTGCCCTCCCTTGCAGATACAAGGGTTCCCACACCTTCTAGAGACTATAACGAACAAGTTATACGTTTGACGGGCGAAGATATGAGCATTAGAACCGGTGCTACGACGTTTTCCGTAAGGAGTACTGATAGGGTGTTATTATGCCAGAAATAGTATTGAAAAATGTATATTTTTCATCACTCGAGTACTCTTGTTTCATCATGACCGAAGGGGCCCCTTAACAACACAGATCTCCGTCATGAACAAGCACCACGTCGTACGACACTGACATGTATTTTCCTATCCGGGGCATGGGTGCCGGCGAGCTCTTGTATGTATATTTTTTCAACCCTACACGCCCTCATGCGACCCGATAGGAAGAGCCTTTTATTTTCATTTGAAAAATCAATGAAAGAAAAGGCTCGCGCTTCGCGCTCGCGCGGCTCATTATAAACCTGATATATGTACGTGATCCAACAGCCGATATTATTTAGCAGTAGGTGCCACCACTACCACTGGTGTACGACATCTACACCAGAGCGTCTCCGTCCCCTCATCAGTAGGAGGGTAGGCCTGTGGTCGTTCGGGGACATCCGGGCTACATCCCCGGGTTTGCTAGGCGGATATGGATCTTAGCGTATAACGGATGTTGCTACTTGCTGTAGATCATCGCCCACAGCAGGCACTTCTTGTTCTACTTCTCCTTCCTCTTCTGGAGTCCTCCGGCGGGGAGGGGACCCTCTGACTGGGCTCTGCCCGGGTTCTGCCTGAGTTCTTCAGGGTAATAATTAACACATCTTATTTCGCCTCAGCTAGGGTGACGAACTCTCTCGAGTGGTTCAGCTTTATGCTGGCCTTGAGCTGAGCTAGGTCATCCGGGACGTCCCATAATACTGCAGTATTCGAGGGGTAGCCGGTTGTCGCAAGGGGATTTTCGTGTTTAAGGGTTTGGTGTGTATATCCTTCGGTCAGGTATCAGTCGTGGGGGTAATTCGGTCATCTTGGGTATATATCTACTGTAGTACGAATCTTCGGGTCTTCAGATATATATCTACGAGGTCTTCGTGCTCCAGGTGGAGCTAGCTTTGCTTACTGCCGCAAATTTATCTACAAAACAGGTCAGGGTTGAAAGATACGCTTCAGGATACGCTAAAATATCGACGAGATCTTCTTGGGTACAGGTACCATAGAGCCAATATCGTACCCATCGGGATATTTGACTACACTTGGGTGCGAGATATTTGTCACCGAGACAGTGGTGCAAGCTGAGGCGATCTACTCCTCGAGTGGGGGATCAGCTTGAGCAGCAGCTTGGTTGGAGCACCACCAAATATTTTGTCTACGAGCACGAGGTTTGAGTACAGCAATAATTGTCAACAAAATATATCTTGAAAGATACTGACGGGTGGAAATCGTCGACATACTGGTATCTTCTAGGGGAGAGGTGAGAGGCGAGGCCAACTAACTCCACGTAGCTGTGCCTTCGAGCTCCATATAAACATGGCAGAAACGGGAGTTAACTCTGGTGCGCGTAGGGTTGGTGTCGGCAGAAACGCTTACGACTTAGAGGTAATTGCCTCTGCTGTGACAAGTGGCATGGCTCCTGCAAAGAAATAGCTCCCAAAGTTACTGGGTGCAGGCGAAAAAGATATCCGTGTGTTCCTTTATTCGTTGGATGAGATGGAAACCTGGCGTGATTGTCCTATCCGAGATCTAGTGCCGGGGTTTTTACTACAACGAGTATATGTAAAAGCAGGATACACAGGTAGGTGCAGGTGTTGATGCTCGCATCTCTGACGAAGATTTGTTGGAATGCCTCCATGCTGGTGCGTATCCTAAACGTGCACTAGACCTTGTATCTGTGAAAGAATCGCTGAGCGCTGTAGCTCGTTCGGTTTCTGCTGCGACTGATGCTGCTGACATGCATCGGTTTGTTGAGACGCTGTTTGATGCTATGTGCAAGTTCGTTGCCGAGGTTGGAACTGTAGATTTTTTCATGGATGGCGGAAAAGTTCGAGGATCTTGGAAATCGGCAGCAGCACAGCTGTTCACAGGGATATTTTTGGATGCAACATCACCAGACGTCTTGAGGCATGCATGCACCTCCCAACTAATGGATGACGACGAGTTATACTCTCTACCCCTTGATTTATTCTTGATGGTGGAACGTGAAGCCAAAATTTGGCCGAAAACACACCGGTTACTAGTACATTCGTCGAGGTCTGTTGAACGTACGAGTATACAGGGAAACACTGGTTACCCATGGACAGGAAATCGGAATTCTCACCAAAATTTCTCTACGAGTATGGGTTCTCAATTCGGTCAGAGCCGTAATCCTGGGATTTCTTCTAATAATCAGCGAAATGACGGTTTCGACCGCCCTGCAAATTATCAGAGCCGTGCTGGTTTTTCCAATCATCACAGCCAGCAACATGTCGACCGTGCTAAAATTCTCAGAACCGTGCTGGGTTTTCTTCTAGCCACAGCCAGCGAGATGAGAACTACGACCGTGGTCACCATACAACCATGGGATCTGATACGATTTCGATGTCTGATACGAATGGATATTCTTAATTGTGGGAGTCGAGGATACGAGAGTTCCTTTGTGGATAATAGCTCTGATTTCTGTCCAACGAGAGGGGCTGGAGTCACTGAGAAGCGTGGTGGATACTTAGGTCAAATGTTTCAGCGTTAGGCCAGCCATGGAGCGCGAGGGGTCGGAGGCACGCATTTTTCTTCCGGGCGTTATATCAACCCTACTTCTGTACCCAATCAAGTTTCCGGATCGGCGAGTCCATCGATTAAACGCTTGGAACCTCAAGATATCCGTCAACACCCGCATAGTCGTCCTTCGGCTGATACCGCACACACTTTGTGTGAGCATGTCTCTTCTCATGGTCGGGATGATACCTTAATTGGTGGTACTTCAGGTGGTGGTGCTATGTTGCATCCTGCAAATAGTGATGCGGGACTGTGTACGGCTGTTACTAATAACGTTAACATGGTGTATGATCAACATGTTCCTACGATGGAGGGGCGAGGGGATTCAGCAGCGACGGACACTGCTGCTGCTGTTGCTACTGATGTTCCGGATATGTCTACAGTTGTTGATGAAACGTCCTTGTCTGTAAATGTGCGTAACCATCAGTATCGATCTTGTGAGACTGCTTTTACCCGGGATTCAATTCATGCCGTTCGTTGTGTTTCAGATCGATTTCTTATCGCTCCTTCTGCTAGATTGGCATCTTCTTCTGAGGATTCCGCAACGACGAATGATGTGGATGTATGTGAGGAGTCTGAGATTGTTGTAGACACACCTGTCGTCGTTCCTTCTGCTGAACTGGTGACTGTTTCTGAGGAGAAGGTAGCGAATGATGTGGATGTGTGTGAGGATTCTGATATTGTTGTGGACGTACCTGTCGTCATTCCTTCTGCTGAACTGGTGACTGTTCCTGAGGAGACGGTAATTGAGAGTGTGGATGTATGTGATGAGTCTGAGATGGTTATGGAAACCCCGGTCGTCGTCCCTTCTGCTGAACTGGTGACTGTTTCTGAGGAGAAGATAACGGAGGATGTGGATATACGTGAGGATGCTGATGTTGTTGTGGACGTACCTGACGTCGTTCCTTCTGCTGAACTGATAACTGATCCTGAGGAGACAGTTATTGAGAGTGTGGATCTATGTGAGGAGTCTAAGATAGTTGTGGACATACCCGTCGTCGTTCCTTCTGCTGAAGTGGTGTCTGTTCATGAGGAGACCGTAACGAAGGATGATGATGTATGCGAGGAGTCTGAGATTATTGTGGACACAGCTGTCGTCGTTTCTTTTGCTGATCTGGTGTCTGTTTCTGAGGAGGCCCCAATGGATGTGAATACATGCGAGAAATCGAAGAGTAGTATGGATATGTCTGTTGTGGGAGATTTTGATTCGTTACAGACAAACACTCGAAAGGATGCTGTTCCTTCTGGGCCCATTGAACCGAAGACAGGTACTGAACCGGGAGTTGTTATGCGATCGACCGATGTCGGGCTCGAGCATCTTGTTATTCAAATTCGCGTTCAATCAGAAAGCGGTGCAAACGAAGGAGGTTTTGAGGGCAAAGCGCATGGTGGCACTGGGCATGGTGGGGTAAAGGAAGAAGTGTTGGTCGACGGAGGGAACGGTTCGTGTGCTGGGAGAGCGGTTGTTGGTTAATCAACTGCAGATTTGCCTGTGGTCGTGTTTGCTTGTCTGGAGGCTGAATTTGTACCTCCTAGCTCGGGCCCTCTACTAGCTGCGCCTGACTGATGGCTTTAGGCCACAACAGGAAGAAGCTGGTGGGTCACTTGTTATCTGTGTGTTGCTATTTGTATGAGTGGATGTCTGTGCGTTGGTGAAGTGGTATTTCCTGGTGTGTCGAACTGAAAATATGTACGTACTGAGGTGATTCAGGAGAGATCGCAGGACATTGTTGAGTATTGCTGTGAAGGTTGCCATGTGAAATTAAAACGTTTATCGTCCAAAGTGTGCTGTGAATTATCACCAGACTTCCAATAAAATGACGTGTGGTGTCCTAGAGTTTTACCACGGATGTATGCCATTGGTAGTGATTTGTCGACACGGATGATGATGCTGATCGTGGTTACTTCTTCTCCCTTCGAGTTGTGTTTTTTTTTTTGGGAATGGTCGCCGGCTGTCCCTGTCTTCTTTTTTCTGTCGTTTTCCCCAAGTCTCTTTGGGCCTGTGGGTTCGCTCTTGGGGGGGGCTGTGGTCGTTCGGGGACATCCGGGCTACATCCCCGGGTTTGCTAGGCGGATATGGATCTTAGCGTATAACGGATGTTGCTACTTGCTGTAGACCACCGCCCACAGCAGGCACTTCTTGTTCTACTTCTTTTTCCTCTTTTGAAGTCCTCCGGCGGGGAGGGGACCCTCTGACTGGGCTCTGCCCGGGTTCTGCCTGGGTTCTTCTGGGTAATAATTCACACATCTTATTTCGCGTCAGCTATGGTGACGAACTCTCTCGAGTGGTACAGCTTTATGCTGGCCTTGAGCTGAGCTACTTCATGCGGGGCTTCCCATAGGCCTTACAATACCACCTGCATGATGTCTTAGGGACACGGCCCAAGCTGTGGTCGAACATATTCTGCCTAGTGGTAGATTGGGTTTCGTTCGGCAGAACTCAATAAACGAAAACCGAAGTCTGTCGTAGCAGCTGTGGCCGCGGCAGCAACAACAACAACCACGGAACAGCAGGAAACAGCAGCAGGAGTAGGACACACGAGGCCAGGGCCAGCGTCACTGTACGCTCGGCTCATCGGTCTAGCACTTGAACTCGATGCTCCCACACTTGGGTCTATCGCATTGTTCGGCACATAATTGATTTCTTCTGTATTTCGAAATAGAAAAACGGGTGTGAAATAATAAAAATGAATAAAACCCTCCAGTCATGTGCCTCTAAAAGCACACGCCGCCGCTCCTACTCGTAGCTCGACCAACTGTGGACGAGTTACAGCGAAATCAGCATGCGAAGACTTCGTTAAAATTTGTGCGTGCACAGAGCCCAACAGGACTGGTGTTGGTGCCGTGTACGATGAGTGCGATGTACGAACGTGGATGTTGACTGTCTCACACACACAGATTAATTATCAAATTTGCACCCTGCATGCCCTCATGCAAGCCGATTGGAAGAGCCTTTTTTTCAGTTGAAATAATTATGAAAAAAAGACTCCCGCTTCCACAGTATAAGTTGAGTTGATATAGCATCAAGTATCGCATCAACAAAAGGCTGATAAGTTGATATATATCAATTTATCATGACATATCATGTCAATTGAAATTCCGTGATAAGTTGATAGTCTCAGACATTAAAAGAGGCGTTTACGTCATTTAACATAATTATTTGTGCGGCCCACCATATGCCCCGCATCCATATGACGTGCGTCGACAAAACGACCTATTAAACTACCTAGACGAGGCGTATGGTACAACCACACACGGCTGATAAGTTGATATCAACTTATCATGATATATCATATCAAGTGAAATTCCGTGATAAGCTGATATTTTCAGACCAAAAACAGGTGTTTGCGTCATGTAACGCCATTTTTGTGCGGCCCAGCCATATGCCCCGCATCCAAAAATATCAAGATACTAGGGAATAAGTAGCCCTCCCGCCCCCACGGCGGTACGGTCAGATTGAAGCAAGTAGTAGTGGAGATGATAGAGGGTAAAAAAAAAGAAATATTGTTATTGCACGGCCAAGGAACGGGTTGGCGTGCTTATTCCACAAGTGTGTGTACCAAAATGATAAAATGTTTGGCGGAATCAATAACAAATCTCTAAGAACGATCGAGTCAATAGTAATGGTTCAATAATATTTCCGAGTATGTTTCATCTCCCAAAATGCAGGTGCAGTTTTGCAAAGGTTAACATTTATATGTATAGTTATGTTTGTGAAATTTTCGCGCTTTTCGCAACTTTTCTCTTCGCGCGAGCGCTTTTCGGCAAAACGCTCATTGGTCGAGGTTTGGGCTCGATCCGAGCACTGTAGCTCGCGTGGCGGGCGCTCAAAGTTTTTTTTTTCCCGCGGGAGTGGATAAGACGATTTCCCGAGTTTTCAGCATGAGGCCGTGTTTTGTACGTACGTGCCAGTAAATAATACTGTTCCATTTTCAAGATGTTATCTGTTTTTTGGTCTCACACATCCACACAGGCCAAACACATGTACCAGATAGACAAGATACAACATGCACAGAGCACGGCGTTACGGCGTTGCCGCCCACACCAGTAGGGAACATCGTGCGTGAGTGGCACATCCACCTGGGCTGTACTGCTGCTGTGGGTAGTTGTTTTATCGAAGGCTGCTGTCCGTAGTCTGCCACCTATCTTGCATTCTTTGCTGTTGTGCTGTGTGTTCGTAGGACATATCCAGGGTCACTTTGGACCGAAATGTAAGGAGCGTTTTTATTACGTACGAGTACGGCAACTGTTATTATATTTATGATGTTGCGGGTTTTTGCCCCAAGCACACCGCCAAACTTTTAGACATCAGATAATATGCAAAGATAACACGAAAAACACGTTGCAACTCCGCCCAGCAGCACAAGCAGCAGCAGGCAACATCACGCACATGTGGCAGGTCCGCGGTGTACTGCTTTGGCTCCAGCAGTAGTTGCTTTATCGGAGGCTATGATCCGTCATCGGTCATCTCTACCTCTCTTCTGCTGCGCTGCTGCTGTGCATGTGTGTGTATGCGCGGTGTGTCACGCACTCACTGCTGTGACACGCACGCCAGTATAAAACATATTTCGGCTCTTTGGTAATATGGTCAAATGAGTTATTTGTTTGCAGTCGTGAGTTCGAGACTCTCGTTCATATATATATATATACAAGGGGGGCTTCGCCGCGGCGGGCTGACGCCCGCCTGCGGCTACGCGCAATACCCGTAACGGCGAGGAGTAGCCTACTGAGGTAGATTAGTAGCTAAGCTTAGGGCGAACAAAGCGATTCTGTACTGCCAAGGGGTGTACAGCAGTAGTACATGACACCTAATAATGAAAAACACTCACAAACGGAGGCTAGGTTTCTTATTTACATGAGAGGAGAGGATGCGTTTTATACTAGCTTCAATATAACGGCTTCCGAATTTCTTATTTCTTGTAAATAATATTACCCTATGGTACTGAGGTGTTATTATACGTACGTACGTACGTACGGGTATATGCATGTACAGCAGTAGTAGCTGCGTGTAAAAAAAAAAGAGCGTGTGTGTTTTGTATGTGCGCTCTCCATATTCTTGATAAACGTTGCTGTAGCGCCCACCGCCCACATGTCCACGCCCGCGAGCGCACGCGAGGCCCTGCCCGGTACTATATCCAGGCACACACCGACCACTATCATACTGCTGAATACCACGCACGCATGAATACTGTACAGATATCATCGCATATTAAAAATTACCTGGTATATGATACTCTGTTACTGCTTGCAGCGGTACTGGTACTCGTACATATAGTATACGTAGTACGTGTATATCAGCAGTAAAAGGAGCCGGTACGATAAAATTCCGGGTTGGTCGTCTACATAAAAAACGGAATCTTGCATAGATAGTGCGGTTTGCGTGTAGAACAAAAAATCATGTACTGGTTGGTATGGCATGTGCACGTGACTAAAAGGGCATGGAATCCTGGAAAAATCGCAGCCCCGTGAGGCATGAGTTGGGCACGGGCGAGACCGCCCTTGGCAGAGTAGGCAGAGCAGGGATCGGCGAGCACGATGAGGGAATCTTTGATTATGCATGTACAGCAGTAGCTGCGTGTAAAAAGAAAAGAGCGTGTGTGTTTTGTATGTGCGCTCTACATATTCTTGATAAACGTTGCTGCAGCGCCCACCGCCCGCATGTCCACGCCCGCGAGCACACGCGAGGCCCTGCCCGGTACTATATCCAGGCACACACCGCCGACCACTGTCATACTGCTGAATACCACGCACGTATGAATACTGTACAGATATCATCGCATATTAAAAATTACCTGGTATGATACTCTGTCACTGCTTGCAGCGGTACTGGTACAACGTACTAGTACATATAATACGTACGTGTATATCCGCAGTAAAAGGAGACGGTACGATAAAATTCCGGGTTGGTCGTCTACATAAAAAAAATGAAATCTTGAATAATGCGGTTTGCGTGTAGAACAAAAAAGCATGTACTGGTTGGTATGGTATGTGCACGTGACAAAAAGGCCATGGAATCCTGGAAAAATCGCAGCCCCGTGAGACATGAGTTGGGCACGGCCGAGAACGCCTATGAATACTGTACAGATATCATCGCATATTAAAAATTACCTGGTATGTGATACTCTGTTACTGCTTGCAGCGTTACTGGTACTCGTACATATAATACGTACGTGTATATCCGCAGTAAAAGGAGCCAGTACGATAAAATTCCGGGTTGGTCGTCTACATAAACAAAACGGAATCTTGAATAATGCGGTTTGCGTGTAGAACAAAAAAGCATGTACGGGTTGGTATGGTATGTGTGGGTTGGTATGGTATGTGCACGTGACGAAAAGGGCATGGAATCCTGGAAAAATCGCAGCCCCGTGAGACATGAGTTGGGCACGGCCGAGACCGCCCTTGGCAGAGTAGGCAGAGCAGGGGTCGGCGAGCACGATGAGGGAGTTGCGTGTCGCCGGGTGGACGTCATCGCCAGTTATCGCGAAAAGGGCAAAAATCTACGTCTAAGAAAAGCTGTCGAGCTCTCTCCGAGCAGCAGCTGCAATTTTGTACATGTATTTATATATATTTTCACTTTAGTTTGTTTTATGTTTGTACTATGTACGTGCGTAACCCAGACACCACAGAGAGCACACGAGCAGTGCAGAGCAAAAACCAGCATGAAGCGCGTGCGGTCGTTTTGTCCGCCCTGTATTGCTGTGGCGTCCTACTATATTGTACGTAGTGTGTTTGTTCGTTTATCGGACCCTGCGATCTGTTGTTATAAGGGGTAGTCCGTAATCACAGGACATGCTAAAAAAAACTCTGGAGTGGAAGAATACCGCAGGGAAAGATAATACACTAAATAGACTTACTTACTAATATCTGGCTCAGGGATCCCTCATCCCTGCACTCTCAGAGCTCCCATTTCGAACACCGCCTCCGTTCATTACTTGCTCCTCTCTTTGTTCCCTATACACTTTTTTAGTTGTCGAGAGGCTTCTCCCTCTTTCACTTTTGGGTTCGTGTGTGTGCCCAGACAGCACGGCAGCGCGGGCGAGCCCGGCGCCATCGCGGGTATGGGAGGGCGCCGGCCAGAAGAGGGGTGGTCAGAAGGAGCGTGGTCGTCTTTTTCGTGGCTAGGCGTGGCGTGTCCACCGAGACACGAGGGAAGCATGAAGGGCCTTTGTCCGCGTTGCTGCTTGCTGTATCAATCCAGTATGTCAGAGTTAGAAGGGTCGTTTATTTTTCCAAAAGAACATTCAAGCGGTGCTTATTTATCGGAACACATACTTTTTTCAGAGAGAGGACCAGGCGATTTGAACACCTCATGATGGAGCGGGCGAACGAGGGCCACGGTGAGCACCGGGCTTCATGCGAGGCGGGCCACGGGGCTCACTGGGGCAGAGAGGCAGTAGAGCTCGACCCGGACCGAATCGATGGCGACGTGATCGCGGAGGGACGGGGAGCATCAAGGCTGACAAAACGCGAAAGACGTCAAAACCTTTTTTTTGTTTTTTTCGGCGCAATGGGCTTGATGGATTTGTTTTTCTTTTTTTCGAGTACGAGTATGTACGAGTACTCGTACGTATGTACTTACGCACGAATGTGTACGTCTTTCTTCTTTCTCAGTTTTGTTGGTTTCCTGTTTTTCGTACTTCACAACTTGACGACCGAGCTGTGCTGTGCTTTCCCTTTCATACATACAAAGTACGAAGGATAATATACACCACCGTTCGTTGTTGTTGTACTGCCACACATACTCACGAAGGCACAAATCACACCCACCACAGCAGGCAGTGCAGCGCCTTCCTGTGAGCCGTCTTGCTGTGCTTTCTCTTTCGGTCATACAGCCTCTTAAGTTGTCCTGGAGCATGGAGCTAATGTGCATCCCGAGCATGTCATGCATGCATGTCAAGTCCGCCGTTTCTTCCCTGTGCACCATGAACCTCTTACCATGAACCTCTTGGCATTTTCAAGTCGGTGCTTTTGCTTGCACTATACATGATGGGCCTATTCTGCCCCTTTCCTTGCGCGAGCGTAGCGGGCGGCGTCAGCCGCCCGCGGAGCGGAGCCCTTGTACACAGTACAATGCAGTACGTAGTGCTGGGGGTCTCTGCTGTTGCGTAGTACATGCATGCTGCCACAGGTCCAACAACACACTGCTTGCTGGTGCTGCTGCTGCTAACTTAGGAGCAGATCCACAGTCGATATAGGGAAGGCGCTGCATACACTTACGAGTACACAAAAAAAAACTGGATATCTTTCGAATCTCGTCATCTCGGGCGTCGTTCGAACAGTGGGTAAGGGGATAACAATGCACGGTGCGCTTTTTCATCCCGCATACCAAGGTCAAGTCATTTTCGGCCCGCAGATAAAGAGCAAGTAAATTTCTATCCCCCACTAAAACCAGTAATTTTCGGCCCTGACACAAAAAATAAGTCAATTTCGACCCCCCACCAAAACCAGTCCAATTTCGAACCCAACACAAAAAACAAATCAAGTTTGATCCCCCATATAAAACCATGATAATTTCGACCCTTATACTACACTGAAATCGAGTCTCTTTCCATCCCCTTCTAGAACCAACTCAACTGTGGTGCCCCTACACACAACAAAGACATGCAAAAACACACGGACAAGCATAATATAATGTTTGGCGGAATCGTTAGGAAAATCTATTAAAATATGCAGTCAATAATAAGGGTTCCACACAATTTCCAAGTATTTTTATCCCTGCGGTCATCTGATACAGTCCGTACGTTTATCAGCGGCAAGTAGTTCGTAAAATCCAGTATCGACCATAAAACATAATCTTGGATCTTGCATGTAGACCACGGGACAGCTATAAATGCAATACGAGTACGAGTATACGTATACCGGTAATGAATTCGGAACCACTTTTTTCGAAAAAAAGCAACTTCTCGACCATCACCGTAATTTTATTGGGAAAGTTGGAGTGTCCATCGCTCCCATACGAACAGAAACAACAAACACCAGTATTAATAGTATCATACTGTAGTATCACACCGGTGTACCATGCACGTATGAACCCATGATACACAGGTCGGTTTCTGCTGTGGTGCTGGTACTGCTGTATCATACGTGCGTACGTACGTACGTGTATATTTGTACAGTAGTGGTAGTAGTACGTGGTCTTATAAAAATCCGGAATCGTCGTCAACTTAAAAAACGGAATCTTTCATTATGCATGTAGCTGCGTGTAAAAAGAAAAAGAGCGTGTGCTTTTTGTATGAGCGGTGTCCATCACCATATTCTTGGTAAACGTTGCTGCAGCGCCCGCCGCCCGCATGTTCACGCCCGCGAGCGCACGAGGCCCTGCCCGGTACTATATACAGGCTCACACGGACCAGTATCATACTCCTGAATACCACGCACGTGTGAATACTATACAGATATCATGGCATATTGAAAAATACCTGGTATATGATACGCTGTTACTGCTTGCAGCGGTACTGGTACTCGTACATACGTACGTGTATATCAGCAGTAAAAGGAGACGGTAGAAAAATCAGGGTTTGTCGTCTACATAAAAACACGGAATCTTGAATAATGCGGTTTGCTTGTAGAACAAAAAATCATGTACTGGTTGATATGGTATGTGCACGTGACAAAAAGGGCATGGAATCCAGGAAAAATCGCAGCTCCGTGAGACATGAGTTGGGCACGGCCGAGGCCGCCCTTGGCAGAGTAGGCAGAGCAGGGGTCGCCGAGCATGATGAGGGAGTTGCGTGCCGCCGGGTGGACCTCATCGCCAGTTATCGCGAAAAGGGCTAAAATCTACGTCTAAGAAAAGCCGAGGAGCTCTCCCACGAGACCACCCACAATATCGTACATGTATTTACAAGGGGGGCTTCGCCGCGGCGGGCAGACGCCCGCCTGCGGCTTCGCGCAATTCCCGTAACGGCGAAGAATAGAGGTAGTAATACTAAAAAATAAGCTTAATTAGGGCGAACAAAAGCGAATTCACTGCCAAGGGGTGTACAGTATTACATACAGGACATCTATAATGATAAACAATAAATATAACCCAGGCTGGGTTTGTTTATGTTTTTTTCCAGAGGGTGCGTCCAACACTAACTTCATAGAACGGTTCCCGAATTTCTTATTTCCTTGGAAATATTAGGCTGGGTTCCTATCACTGTCCTGTACTGATGTATTTCAACAACACATTTTCATTCGTACCGTACGAGTATGTATTATTCATATATAATAAAACATATTGATGGTAAATTATACTGTATCGAAGAACACCTGGGGTGGCAGGTGTGTACAATGACGAACAGCAGCAGCAGCAAACAACAAACAACAGAAGACCATTTTAATGTACACATACATACACGCATATACAGAGAGAGCCACATGCACATACCTGGTATTATATACCTGGTACGTACTATTAACAGTGGTACCCCGAACCATGTCAGGGCGGGGCCGGTATAATAGCGGACAAAAACTGAAATAACAAATAATAACTGGGCCACGATCCACACCCTATGATATAACACAAAATGCACTGATCAGGCAAGTTGACACGCGCAGTCAACCACGTACCAACCGACCCACCGACACCCGCCCACCCACACCCACCCACCCGCTCACGTACTCACCGACACCCACTCACTCACACCCACCCACCCAACCACCAACCCACCCACCCAACCATCAACCTACCCACCGAACGCATCAAGCTACCCACCGAAACCGTACGTAGAGTAGCGCGTACGCACACACCAACCGATCGAACACGCACCAACGATTCGACCCACCACCCACAAACAACAAACAGCAGTGTGGAATCAGTATACAGCACAGCCAAGTACGTACAGCAGTAATAGAAAGTAGTAGTAGTAGTAGTAAGATAGTAGTAGTAGTAGTAGCAGTAGTAGTAGTAGTAGTAGTAGTAGTAGTAGTAGTAGTAGTAGTAGTAGTAGTAGTAGTAGTAGTAGTAGTAGTAGTAGTAGTTGTAGTAGTAGTATTTCGGAGACCCGTAGTTAATAGGACCTGCGGTATATATGCAAAAACCTAAATATTTCCCTATTTTTGATAACAATATTTGGATCCCCGTAGTAGTAGTAGTTGCAGTAGTAGTAGTAGTAGTAGTAGTAGTAGTAGTAGTAGTAGTAGTAGTATAGTAGTAGTAGTAGTAGTAGCAACAGCAGGAGTCCAGAAAGTATAGTAGCAAGTACGTACGTAAAGCGGACAAAAACAAAACGCCGGCATGGATGCGCAGCCCTTGTACGTACAGCAGTGGACCTTTTTTTTTTTCGGTCGATTTTATTACGAAACTGGCATAATCGTGAAGATCCGAAACGACATCATCACTACCGAAGCGCATTAAATAGTGACGAGTTTATCAGTACCGAGGTGAGCATACTTGCACTTCGTACGTACTCACTTTAGGTAAGCAGTACGAGTCGGGGACGACGAGTATATGATTCGTATGGTATGATACGATCGAGCAGCATCAAACCATATGACGTACGTACATACGTACATACTTGCAGGTCATACATATGACACTATTAATAGCACCGATACTACTGCAGCTGCTGTTGTGTACGAGTATGTATGTCGAGATGTACTCTGTCCCGGTGCTTATTCGCACGGCGGTACATTCGTGTATCAGAGGTAAAAAAGTACGTCGTACTCAATACAAACCAAGTATCAAATCGTCAACACTAAAACGGAATCTTGAATCTTGCGTGTAGATGACGGAAAACCCAAATGAAATACGAGTACGAGTACGTACGTACGAGTATACGAATACCGGAATAAATACTAGAAATCGGAACCACTATTTCAAGAAAAACAGCAAGCTCTCGATGTACGTTGCAGCGTGCACTGCCCGCATGCTCACGCCCCACGGGCGCACGCGAGGCCCTGCCCGGTACAAACCAGGCCAGCGGGCACGTTAACCGATAAATCGCCCGAACACGTTCACCGCCTCGCGAGAGAAAGTCCCGACACGCGCGCATGCGGTAGATATTTTCGTGGGTCTCGAGGTCCAAAACAGGAGGGAATCATCCCGCAAGGGACTGTCGGAACATTTGGCGAGCCTGTGACAAAGACGCAAGAAATCCTCAAACGAACGTACCCTCGTGAGCCTAGAGTTGGGTACGGCCGAGACCGCCCTTGGCAGAGTAGGCAGAGCAGGGGTCGGCGAGCACGATGACGGAGTTGCGTACCGCCGCCGACCACTGTCGTACTGCTGAATACCACGCACGTATGAATACTGTACAGATATCATCGCATATTAAAAATTACCTGGTATATGATACTCTGTTACTGCTTGCAGCGGTACTGGTACTCGTACATATAATACGTACGTGTATATCCGCAGTAAAAGGAGCCGGTACGATAAAATTCCGGGTTGGTCGTCTACTCGTACATAAAAAAAACGGAATCTTGAATAATGCGGTTTGCGTGTAGAACAAAAAAGCATGTACTGGTTGGTATGGTATGTGCACGCGACAAAAAGGGCATGGAATCCTGGAAAAATCGCAGCCCCGTGAGACATGAGTTGGGCACGGCCGAGACCGCCCTTGGCAGAGTAGGCAGAGCAGGGGTCGGCGAGCACGATGAGGGAGTTGCGTGTCGCCGGGTGGACGTCATCGCCAGTTATCGCGAAAAGGGCAAAAATCTACGTCTAAGAAAAGCTGTCGAGCTCTCTCCGAGCAGCAGCTGCAATTTTGTACATGTATTTATATGTACAGCAGCAATACGCAGATATTTCATAACACACAGGGCACCCCATTAGGTATGGTTTGGCCCATGACGATCGCCTCCTCGAGGGCTATCGACCTGTTGCGTGCTGTACGGGTGCAGCAGTTTTGAAAGAAATTTGGCCGTGGGTGACCTTAGACTGATTCTCATCGGACAGACAGACAGCATTTTTTGAATCGGCTCAAGAGACCGCAAGTTACACTTGTGAATCACGGCCGAGGAACGGGTTGTCGTGCTTCTTCCACAAGTGTGTGTATTCGTAACCATTTATTACTCGAATCAGCCACCGCGGCCGCTACGGCTATTGCCACCGCTGCGAGCGGCAGGGGCACGGTTGCGCAGGCGATCGGGGTCGGGTGGCGCGCGGTAGAGCCGGTCTCCCGCGGGGCATACCGAAACCGGCATAGTCGTGAAGATCTCAAACGATACCATCATCATCGTCACCACCACCACCGAAGCGTAATATATAATAACGATCTTCAAGATTCGTATTTTTTCCTCGTATCTCCGTCAAAAGTATATTGTTTCGTGCCCCAAGGCAAAAATGTCTTCCCGGCGATTCGTGTTTTGACCAATCAGATGAAAGTTCGAGTCGATTCATTTCTTTCGTTTATACGGGCCCTTTATGATGAATTATTGAACAACTTCGCGAAAGACGTTCGACGATTCCACAATGATGTTGTCGGTTTAATGTAGACTTGTACGTTACGCGAGTGTAGCAGGCAGCAAGGACATGTCCAAGTGCTACAGTAGACCAGGCGTCTGCGGGTGTGTGTGAGTGATACCACAGCCGCAGTTATAGCAGAGGAGAACCAAATGTACAACGCTTGATGTCTTTCACTTAACTTCACTCACGATAAATTCACTTGATGATGCACGTGCGGTCACTCGTCCTGTGTCGATGCAGTAGAGCCGCTAGGTAGAGCTAGTCGTTCCATCCAAGGAAAGGTAGACGAGGCACGTCGCAATCTCAGGGCAGGCGGACGAAGAACTGAGGTCGATAAGCGACCGTTAAGACGTGTACTCGTATGTATCTAAAAATATACGTTACACCAAGGGTGCACAAAAAAAGTTATCCCGCACACCACACCCCCCCCCCCCGGAGGACCGCAGTTCTTTATTCATTTTTTTCCTTTTTGGTGAATTTCTTGGCTTTTCTGTCGCAACCACCTCAGCGTCACTGCCCTCGCCCGCACCACCCTCACGCCCGCCGGCGCTTCCCGTCGCAACCACCTCAACGTCACTGCTCGCGCCCACGCTGCTGCTGTCCCTCGCCACCGGCGACTCCTTCGCGCCGTCCGTGGTGCTCACCCGTTGGAAAAAATTCAGCATGGTGCGCCCCTTCCCTGCAGCAGCTCTCCTGTCGACGTGTGCAAGTTTGATTGATCATTTTTTCCCCTCTTACCAACTCTCCAACCACAAAAGTCTTTCAAGGTAGCTTTGATTAATGAATAGAACATTTGCTGTGATTACAACCCCCACCAAGGTGGCCTCGGACTAACAACACAAAGATCTTAATATTCAGTCACAGAAAAGCAAGGCCATACGTGCTGATTGAGTCCAAATGGCCTGGAAGAACACTCCGCAGCGACGAGGAACGTAATGATCGCACAAATGTAATCATCGAAGACTGCCAAGATCTTTCTGGCGAACGCTTTGCGTGATCGTTCTGCCGCCGCGCTACTATTGCGACACGGGTTGCCTCCCAGTTCTCTGCCGCGGTGTCTCGCTACCGGTTGCTGGCTATCTAGCTCCCGCCGCGTCCCCTCTTGCTCACCGCTTCCCCTCATTCACGCCCCTTCCGCCTGTCCCCCCGCTGTTCGTCTTCGTTGCTCATCCTTTGCGCGTCGTACCTTCGTCGTCTTCCTCTTTCTCGTCCCCTCCCCGTCCCTTTTCCTTTGTCGCGACGCTCTTCCTCCTACTCTTCTCCTCCCGTCCCCCCCCCGTCCCATCATCCTCTTCTGACTCCTCTTCCTCCTCCTCCTCCTCACTCCTCCTCTCCTCCTCTCCTCGCTCCTCCTCTTCCTCTTCCTGGTCCGTGCTGAGTGGCGGTTGACTACATCTGATCGCCACTAGGTCCGTGGCTGTGGAGACCTCTGGCGGCGTGCTGCGGGATATGGAACGCTTACTCTTTCACTGCTGGGAGACGTTTCGGCGTGGTAAGCGAGTTGAGGGCTCTGGGACAGGCCGGTTTTGCGGCCCTTATGACATAAATTTTTCGCCAACCGGCTCCTTCTTGTCTTGTTTACTTTTAAAGCTGCATTTCGAATCGTCGCAGTGTTGCGGTCCGCTTTGTTCAGCAGCCAACGAAGTGGAATGCTGCCCTTCTACGTGATGGGACATGCAAGTAATTTTCACACCACGGGCGTCTGCAGGGCTGCAAAATTGCACATTTCAAGGGGCTTACGGTTAGTGCATGGGGGTCCCCTCCGCCCCCCCCGCGTCGATGACGCCTGAACTTTGACGGGCCGCTGATGGAGGCTAAAGACGAGGACTTCTATGCGAGTTCAAGCTTGTGGCGCGAGACGACAGTTGGATGTATCTGAGGTGCAGCTTCCGGATCCTGTGGTACTTCACATCCACGTTCTTGCACATCTCTCCCAACCTAGGGCCGCGAAAAGCCGCACTTGTTGGCGCTGCGTAGGCTCTGTGAGAGGAGCTTAGTAATCATAACAAATCAAGATAACAACATTGGTCAGAGTTTCTTTCAAGTACGATCCGCGCAGTACCTCTGGTGCAGTAAGCGTCAATTTTCGCGCGATACTTAACCAAATGCACTTGCTTAAGAGGGCGTCTTTTTACCCTCATCTCAGGAATGTTTGTCCGCCCATGTCGGCGGCAGGAAGTTGTTTTCGGGGCAACGTTTTGAAAGCAGAGTTGGACACTGTATCCACTTTCCCCGTGGACAGAAGCTGCCCCAACTTCCTCGGCGACCGGAGGCCCGCTCGGACGTGCCAGTGAAGGGCACCCAATGCAGAGGAACGAGGATCGCCTTTGCACGGCGTGGACGTCTGGTCGGCACGATCAGAATCGCCGGGTACCATCCGTTGCAGCGCACTTTCTCGAACGGTCTTCGGCGAAGTAATTGATGGCGTGGTGATCAGACATCGTAATGGTGAACACCAAGTCACGCCATCTCTAGTTCGTCCATCAAAGTCCCAAGTCGGGTAGCTACTTATCTTCAGAAGAGAATAGGCAAGAGAGCAGCTGTACGTATGGGCTGTGTGCAGCTTGCGGTCCTCCCACTCAAATGTCGAACCATCGCCATCACCGACTAGCCTTATCCTCAATAGTTGCCCCTTGACCACCTGACCATCTGCCGCCTCGCCGCGTTCTTCTGGTGGACCAGTTACGACTAGAACCCCGACACAGTACCTCACGGGTTCGCGACCCACCGCGCGAAGTCTGAATAGCGTCGCAAACGGGGACCCGACCTGAAACGCTTTGCCGCAGTCTTCCAAGCTAGCGCTACCCTCGGCGAGGCGTCCACCTGCCGGCGTCGTGAATGTCCGCACGCGCGCGAGGCGATCTCGGGAAGCCTTGCCGGCATGAGACCCGGTGAACTATTTCACCGCGGAGGCCTTGAAGATCTATTACGAACGAATAAACAACGAGAGAACGCGCCATGACCAACACACATGCAAAAGAGGGAGCCCGGAATTAGTAGGTTCACGTGTGAGGCCACGGGGTATGGTTGATATTGTTGCACACATCACAAACGCGTGTTATCTGTTTTATTTTAGGTTTTAGTCAAGTGAATGTCCGTTGCTTGGCACGACCAAAATAGTTGTATGTTTGGTGTTGGTGCATGTTGGTTGGTGGTGTGGTGACATGGTGTTCACTTGGTTACTTTCAATTAGTTTGTATGTTTGTTTCGTTGGGAAGAGAAACAGCTCAGAGAAAAAGCTCGCACCTTTTTCGTGCCGACTTGCACAAATGGGCTGTGGTGAGACGAGCCTGTTTCTTCCCCCTCTGTCTCCAGCGCCTCCCGGATGTCGGCGTCGTCGTTCCCACCACCATCACTTGGCAGCTCTCCCTGACCGGGGATCTCCTCCACGTCACACGCGTCGTTGCTGTCTTCGACCCGCACGCCGGGCATATCTTTGTCGGGCCTGGAGGAGACGTGAGGGGAATGGCGAGGCGATTGTATTATTCACATTGTGACCGTTAATAAAAATCAACAGGGTGAGGTGACAGGGCTGCAAATGCAGTAGGGACATCGTAGAGGGCACCCAAAACCCATCTGGCACTTGATTGTTGGCGTCATCCATAACATAGCACGTAGGCGTGGTTCGACCTTCCCACAAAATCTACCCTTGTACGTGCACGTTCGAATCGGCGACGGACGGACCAGAGACCACTCACAAAACTTACGGCGGGAAAAAGGGTGAATGCTTACCCGAAAGGAAAGAACAGGGTGATGCTCTCGTCCTTCAAGTCGTCGAAGGTGGCATGTGTCACGCTGGCGTACTCCTCATGGTCCTGTAGAACACTAATCGCGATTCTCCGCCCCTCGTTCCAGCATGCAGACAGCTTTAAGCCCCGCACGTCGCAGCCCCCGAGTGGTCCAGCTTCCTCCCAACTCCTGACGTCCGTGTGGTCGATCTCGCCGGTAACGGCCAGGCTCAAGCGCCGAGATGTCCTGGCCCAGCCCGGGTGCTTGGCGTAGATTACCTCTAGCGCGACAGCAGCGCCCAGACGGTCCCCGAGTTCCTTCCCGTCGACGTTGCTGGCGTGTGTCAGGGTTCGCACCACCGCAAAAAGGTTCTCAAGCGCATCTGTGCCAATCTGCCAGAGGAACACCGGCGTTGCCGGGCAGTGCTCCTGCACTTTCAGCACGACGGCGAAGATGCCGCGAATCGTCGCTTGCAAGTCGTGGTACAGCTGCCCCGTCATGGCAGCAGTCCGGAGAGCACGGAACAGAATGAGCAGCAAATGCGCGACGCACGACAGCCCTTCTAGAAGCTCTCCCACAGTTTTCGAAGGGTCGCACAACACGGCGAGTAGCTTTTCCGCAATAGCCGCTTTGACCTACGCCGGGAGCACAGTTCGGGCACGATTTCGGGCAAAGAGAAAATGGGTAAGAAGCCTCAGCAGGGTTATCGTTGAGAGCGACACAAATGTTGGATGGAACAGCAACACGTAAACGACTCTTTATAAACACCTTCCCGCTTTGAATCGGCTACACGATCAGCCTGAACCCACACGCCTACAACACTCAATTACACGAGATTTTCTCTGGTGCCAAATATGATGAAGAGAATAGGCTGTCGTGAGGCTGGGTGCTCGAAACATTTAAAATGCTCACCTTCAGATCGCGGTGTAGCGCGGCCAACGCCGGCTTCCCTACCAACTCGTCCAGCCGGCCCTGATCGGCTTTCGCAACTTCCACTTGCTTCGCTTGCAGTTTTAGCGCGAGCCCGACGTTTTGCCTAAGTACGGATAAAACAATACAGCACGAAAAGGCGACACATTGATGAAAAACGTTACACATGCTGGACATCTGGCAGACTTGCCGCATACAACCCACCAACACGAAATGCCGAATCGACCACTTATTCTACTCAACGAAATATTACGTACCTGTCGTCCGGGTTGAGCCACGTCCTGTATGTCTCTTTTTGTTTGCAGTCGTACCACTTGAAGAGCTCCGGAAAGCTGTCGCAGTTGAGCGCAAGTGCATCCGCCGATATCTTCACCCCTTTCTTCGAAATGTCTCTTGTGCGAAGTCGCTTCACATTGTGCTTCAGATCGAAGCACTGCACCACGCCGTCAACGCCAGTGGTGTTGTCGACGAGGTCGAAGTCAGCGAACACCTTGGAGTTAACACTGCTGGTGAAGTCGTGGAGCAACCGGCGCCTCACGCCATCCCCATCCGAAGACACGAGTACGATGGGGCCGATAGTGTCAGCGAATCGGTCCTTCCACACACCCAGTATCTGCGTCAACGTGCCAGGCGGAATATCATGATGCTTGTTGTTCAAATACACTATGTATTCATTGCCGGTCGCCCCGGTGGTCTAGTTGTAACCTCGAAGCCTCTAGCCCGCAAAGTCGTGAGTTCGAATCTCCATGGGGTGAAAAAATTGCAAATTTGCGCGGTGAAAGCGATAGAAAGCTAAAAAGCTCGTGAGTGCCAAACTTCGACTTTAGCACCATTGACGAGGGAAAGGGACGGCCGAACCCTTCTCGCGATAAAAATGATGGCAAGCACCGCAGGAGGAAGGTAGGACAAAAAATAAAAATAAAAACAAGGAAAAAGCTCCAGTATTTACCCCCCTCCTGTGTGACCCCGGTTGGTTCTAGTTGTACAAAAATATACTGCAAAGTGTAGTACCTAAATACACCGCAAGTGTAGTGTTGTGCTTCAGATCGAAGCACTGCACCACGCCGTCAACGCCAGTGGTGTTGTCGACGAGGTCGAAGTCAGCGAACACCTTGGAGTTAACACTGCTGGTGAAGTCGTGGAGCAACCGGCGCCTCACGCCATCCCCATCCGAAGACACGAGTACGATGGGGCCGATAGTGTCAGCGAATCGGTCCTTCCACACACCCAGTATCTGCGTCAACGTGCCAGGCGGAATATCATGATGCTTGTTGTTCAAATACACTATGTATTCATTGCCGGTCGCCCCGGTGGTCTAGTTGTAACCTCGAAGCCTCTAGCCCGCAAAGTCGTGAGTTCGAATCTCCATGGGGTGAAAAAATTGCAAATTTGCGCGGTGAAAGCGATAGAAAGCTAAAAAGCTCGTGAGTGCCAAACTTCGACTTTAGCACCATTGACGAGGGAAAGGGACGGCCGAACCCTTCTCGCGATAAAAATGATGGCAAGCACCGCAGGAGGAAGGTAGGACAAAAAATAAAAATAAAAACAAGGAAAAAGCTCCAGTATTTACCCCCCTCCTGTGTGACCCCGGTTGGTTCTAGTTGTACAAAAATATACTGCAAAGTGTAGTACCTAAATACACCGCAAGTGTAGTGCGCGTCTCACCTTGATCGGGGGGAATGTCGCCAAAATAAATGGGACGAAAACACAACATTCATCGAGTTGAAGGGGCAAGGTTGGGGGGGCATGGACACGAACTCAACCCTCGACTTGCCTCGACTCCTCCGCGCTGGGAAAGAGGTGTTGATGATTTAATCAACCTTTTACACTGGAGGCTTCCATCGCCACATTTTTGGGGGAACCTTCACAAGGGAAACAGTGTTATCAGCAAAGTGCCCATGAAACGCCTGCCCAGAACTAAGCTCGCTTACCGTTTCAAAGACGAATCGCTGCTGGTCAGGGTTAGACTCCTTACAGCTGGCGAACACCACCACTGGTATTGCGTGGTGTGGACGGTTCCAAGAGCGCAAGCGGAGATGACGGTGTGTTCGATCCCGATATGCGAGTGCCCCGTGTCGAGCTTGCGCGCCAGGTCTTCAAGGTTGTCAAGGTCACCAAACTTGGTGCTCGTCGCGGGAGTGTGCTGCACGCACAGCCCCAAAATCTGATTTCAAACAATGGAGGGACACAACCGGGTGTGATGTGGGAAATAGAGTCACTTTCGGATCAAGGTAACTCTTGTTCGGCACATCGCCAGAGTCATATTGCATATGAGGGCTACTTTTAACTTGAGACACCTCCCTATTCTCCGTGGAACTATGGAAATCGCGTGCGCAACACAAAAGCGAAGTTTCGAAGTTCGAAATACGCACCTCATCCGTTCGACCGTAGTATCTTGCACGCGGCTCCGTTGCCATCTCGTCAATCTGCAGAATGACTACTCTCTTCTCGCCAACGTACAGCCTCGCAAAGCGCTCGAGGTTCGCCGTGACTGCCGCCACCAGGCACTCCTTCTCAAGCGAAGCGCACACGACAAATACCATCTGCAAAGATGGGAATGAATAACGAGCGTTGCAGACAAGATCGACGGCGTCAGAGCAGCGAGCGCAAAAGGGAAACCGACAAGAACACGTGTAGCTTGATCGCACTTCAAACGACTTAAACTTCTGTTTAATGGTTGTGTGATCCTAAATGTCCAACTCCCTGTCTCTCACCGAACGCTCCCTGATCTTCGCGTACACCGTCGATGCCCCCGGAAATGCTGCTGCCTTGTGCAACGCATGCAGTAGTGCTTGTCCTCCGAGCCGCATGGAGAGGATAGCCAAGTCAAACTCGTCCTCGCTGAACCCTTTGGCACTGTACGTGCCATTTACCGCCTGCTCTAACCTATGCAAGATACCATTCATGGACAAGCCGTCTCGCCGGGCTTGGCCCATCAACCTTCGAACGCCACCCACGTCGTGGTCCGCCAAGTAAATGAAGATACTCTTGGCGAGTGCCACACGACCATGGGAAACAAGGCACTTCCTAGTTTGGTTCAGCGTGAACAGTTTCTGCACTTCAAACCTGCCTTTCCACTGATTCGACCTGCCTCGCCGCTGGTGAGGAGTCAAAAAGTCAAGCTTGAAGTTCCTTAACCTCTCGTCCTCTGGCTCCCACCCTGATCGTTCAACCATATCTGTTCGACGACGGAAGGGGAGCAGAGGACAACATCTTGATGGGAAAAAGTACGTGTGGTGGAGAGAGGCCACGACAACAACCTACGGGTTTGTTGGCACAAGTAATTGGCTCTTGACTCTTGCGCTCTCTAGTGGTGGAAATCTAAGCGTCCTCACCCCTGTATGCCTTCGTGTACTTGATGTTCAAACACGGTTCGCATGTGCCTCCTGGTTGTTCCACTGTTCCTGCACACCCTGGGCTCAGAATTCCGCGGGAGGTGGTAGCCACTGCATGAACAGATATGCGGTTCGGGTATATCCGAGCCTCCCACGACACTCCCTGGTTGCCAACACCATGGAGAGTTGATGGGTAGTGCTGGAGAACAGGCTCCCGGACACCCGTAGACATTCCCGCGCACAAAATCGGAGCGTGAACACACGTCATATCGGTGGGACCATGCTCGTCTGCAGCGTCGGGAAATACTCCATCCACCTCACTACCCGCGCCCTCACAATCCTCAAGCCCGTTCACAACGACCGTCGCAACCACCTCAGCGTCACTGCCCTCGCCCGCACCACCCTCACGCCCGCCGGCGCTTCCCGTCGCAAGCACCTCAACGTCACTGCTCGCGCCCACGCTGCTGCTGTCCCTCGCCACCGGCGACTCCTTCGCGCCGTCCGCGGTGCTCGCCCGTTGGAAATAATTCAGCATGGTGCGCCCCTTCCCTGCAGCAGCTCTCCTGTCGACGTGTGCAAGTTTGATTGATCAACCGCTGTCAGACCGAAGACAATTTTTGGCCGTGTGTGGTGTTCCACATACATTTATCAAGGCAGCCCCTCTGGTTGATACGTTGCACGAAGTACGTGCAGGGGTGATGAACAAATCACCAGTACGGAAGTAAGCGCCCTAAACAACCCTAAAATGTGTGAACGTGGATGCAACAAGCGAAAGCTTCCCTCACTTGTGTTCCTGCGAATCCTCATGCTGCCGCACGTGGGTCCGGGTCAATGCCGCTACACTGGGTCCGAAGTCGTGCTTGCACGTCTTGCAAACCCAGTTGCCTCTGCTGTTCTTCCCGGCGATTTTTGCCAAAGGCAAATATGCCCTGCTCGCATGCGAAGGGTGTCAAATTTGAAAGGGGAAGGGGACGCGGGTATAACGCCAGCTATGCGAAGGCAGCGATATGTTGGCACACAGCAGTAGTGGAATACTGCTGGGGCTGCATTTCATTCGGAATTTAGGAGAAAACTTTATTGTGCCGCGTCTGCTACTGCTGCTGAGGCTTCTGCGACTGCTGCTGCCAACTACACAGGAGGCAGCACGACACACGCGGCGGGCAGCTGTACAACACTACACACGCAGTCGCACAGCAGTATGAGGAGTGTCCAAGGTACAGTTGACTGGATTTATTTCGCCGCATTTTTCTGCGAACATGTATCAACCGAACTGAGTCTTTCATCTTCTTACTGCTGCTGCGACAATGGCTGCGAGGCACACGATATGCTTCTATATTCCTCATTTCTCTGCACTCACTCTCTGTGCTCATCCGAAGTCTCGTGCTCAATGGCTCTGCCCTCGTCCATTCCTGAACCGTCGCCGAAGTTGTGCCCGCAGCAGCAAATTAACTCTGAGCCATCCGCTGGCTTTCCGCAGACGAGTTCTAGCCAAGCAACCTTATCGAAGGGGGCCTTGGATAGGGCTCCCTCCACCACGCAGACAGTGCTCATCGTGATCACTCTCTCCCTCTCTCTCTGTCTCTTCAACGGTCGGCGCCTGTCCGCTCTTAGGGAGCTGCGTGGACTGTAGTACCCCCCTAGGCTGTGCCCCCCTTCGTATTATATAGGATTTAGTATAGGGATGTTTTATATAGGATATTGTGTGGCGTTTTGAGGGGGGGGGTGGGTCCGTCGTACCCCCCCTCCCCCCTTGAGAGGTCCAAAATAAAGTTTTGGGTGTGTGGTGTCGAATTTTGTTTTTTTGTGCGCCCTTGGTTACACAAATATGCGGTGCAACTTGATCAAAGTGCCGTGCAACCTAAACCAATGAAGTTCAACACATGTAGATAATCTTTCAAAGCGTAATATCTGACAGATGTCAGGTCAAGCAAGGAAAACTTACGCTGTCAAGGGTATAGGGCGTTTCTAACACTATAACCTAGTAGTATTGTGTCAGTCCAGGTGCTGTCTGTCACAGGGTGTAAGGTGCTGTGTCGTGACATCTTTGTTTCGAGGACAGTGAATAGGAGAGGGAGCTGAGGGGGAGAGAGAAAGGAGCTGAGGGGCAGACAGGAGGGAAGTGAGGTGAGCATGGGGCAGAGGCGCGGAGGGAGGGACGGTGAGAGGGAGGGACGGAAGGCGGGAGAGGTAGGGGGCGAGCGAGGGGGGGTGAGAGGGAGGGAGGGAGCGAGGGAGCGAGAAAGCGAGACTGGGACGGAGGGAAAAGCCTTCGCCACCTGAGCACTCTCAGCACAGATAAATGCGTGACCATTCCCAAACATGAATTTCATTAATCCGATCCCACTTGAAATTTGACACTGGCCTCGGGCGAGCGGTTGCTGCTGCTAGACCCGCCACTCTGCGACTGCTGCCGCTCGACTCGCGGACGCTGGCAGTCAACCCTGACTACTCCACACACAGGGCACCCCATTAGGTATGGTTTGGACCATGACGATCGCCTCCTCGAGGGCTACCGGCATGTTGCGTGCGGTACGGGTGTAGCAGTTTTGAAATAAATTTGTCGGTGGATAATCCCAGACTGACTCTCATCGGACAGACAGACAGACAGTTTTTTAATCGGTTCTAGACAACCACAAGTTACATTTGTGGAATAATAGGAATAAATAGGAAACAAATTGGTGGCGAAGGTTCTTAATATGAGTACAAATGGTGACGAAAATAGAAACGATGGGTATTGACTCCGAATCAATGCGGGGGGCTGGCTGCTTCCTGTGAGCACGTTGTTTGTTGTTGTCGGTTGTCTCGCGGTCATCGCGAAAGGGGCTTGCACAATCGCTCGCGAGACTGGGTGTGCTGATGATTGAGATAATTCGACTCGTGCATGCATGCATGCCGATTTGTTCGTGAAAAATAGAATAGGGTACAAATACTACTCTGCAGCATGGATTAAATGCTGGATGTGTACGTACGTTGTACAGTAGACACATTGAGCACACTGTACTACTGTACCATGGTACGAGTAGTAGATACAGCAGTTAGTTGATATGTACGCCCGTATATGTACGTCCGTATACGAGCTGGGCCAGCCAAGAAACTTACAAAGCTGCCTAATGTCGTATCTCGTGAACCCCTGCGAATTTGGCTACACAACTTGGAAGCTCTCACCCTGGCATACCAGTGCTCCAGTGCTTCGCAAAACAAAATTAATCTGAAAAATTCTAACCTTTTTCCTCGCTCTCGCCGAGATATCCGCGAAAAATCAAAAACAACATTTTTTCAGTCTAATTTCGTAATAAAAATGTAATTTTCGATCCACATGAAATTTGGTGGAGGCAATGCTGAAGACACAAGGAGAAGATCGATGTAAGTCTCGTTGCCCAATTCGCAACCCATCGAGAGATATGACCAAATCTCGATTTCGGATATAAGTCAAGTAATTAAGGAAAATCAAAATTGGTATTTCCGCCATGACCCGACCAATTTTGAGATTTTTACTGTGACATTGCAACTACGTCTTTGAACCGTACGCGCAAAGATGCTTGCCGCCTGTCCTCCTTGAGTTTTTTTTTTCAAGTCGTTTTGATCGCTTTTGCATTTTTTTCGATTTTTGGATCATCGTATCTCTCTCGAGGAAAAAGAAAAACAATAGGATAGACGGCGAGTGTGTTGATTAGTACATGATCTACACTGCGTCCAAATTTCAGGTCCAAATTCGTTAAATCGTTCAGGCATGGTCAATCATTATTTGGGCTGGCCCGGCTCGTATGCGTACGTACTTTTCAAATACGTGCACAGACAGCAGTTAATATTTTGCTACGAGGGGATGACATATTATCTTCTCTTCCCCTGGGAGGGGTTCATTGTGAGAGTGATCGAGATTTGTTGTAAAACCAAAACCAGGAAACACAACCACAACCACCACCACCACCATCGACAAGTGTCTGCTGCTGCTGGAGATCAGCTGGTGGTGGTGGTGGTGGTGGTGGTGGTGGTGGTGGCGGTGCTTGTCTTGAGGATGGTTGTTGGTGCTCTCTGGTACCTGCTACCTGGTACCTGGTATGGGGTGTAACACGTAATATGCTTGTTTTCCTCACGACCACCCCTGGTACCTGGTAAGTAGGCCATGCAACATGACCGAGCTTCGCGAACTCGGGACGGCTTCCAACACGAGCAGAGGAGGGAGGGGGTGTTATTTAGGGGCTTTCAGAGACCCCGTCAGTTTCTAAAGCAGTGGTGCTTTCGTGGCGCACGGTGACAGAAGGCGACGTACGTATCACATGATACGAGTACGACCAGAGCGAGGATGGACGATACAATCTCAGCAAATATTAAAAGTAGCAACCGCACTGCTGCAATACTCGTACGTACGTAGAGCAGCCGCGAATCGCTGTGGCCACGACGACAAGCACGGCGCACGTACATACGAGTTGTACTTCAGTATGCCAACCTGCGACGTAAGAACACGGTGCCGGGCATGCCGGCGTAGGGAGAAACGTGCGTTTTGGATGTGGGAGAAAAAGTGTTTTTTTTTGCATTTGCATTTGCTCCACTCTACGTTGCTATGATAAATTGGGCATCAAAGGTCACTTGATTAACGTATTGTTTTTTGGGCATAGACGAACTACAGTATATATAATAGATAGATCATGATAACCTGATATATCGATGTGTCATGATATATATGTTGATCTTTATCAACATATCATGATAACATCACGTTGATTCCATCCAAAATATCAAGTATCAGATCAAACCCGTATTTGGGTTGATACACAACCCTACCCTAAAAACAAAACACGAAGAACGAACAGCCTAGCGACAACGGAGATCATGGCGACAAGCGCAGCTACGAACGCCCCGTAGACTGGACAGCCAGGAGACAGAGAGCAGACAATGCGCGAACAACATGCGGCTGGTGCCAGGCAATGCAGTATCCAACGCCGGTTCATGGGGCGGTCCAAGTCGAATTGCGTGTTGATGTCAAAAACCATTTGTTGCAGCAAGCGGTGAAAATGTTTGCACAGCGCCCGTACTTTATCCAGCGCAGATCTCGCGCTCCAGGGTACGGGCGCCATTGCAGCAGCAGAGTATGGTCGGCTAGTCATGAGGGCACACTCTCCCCTTTTTTCAGGGCTGGGCGTCGCCTCTACCGCAGCTGGGTGGTGCATTACTACTCGTCTTCCACCTTGACCGTGGATTCGTTTTCGCTTTTGTTTTTCACGCGTATCCTGCGTTTGTACACCGTATTCGATTCTATTCCCATAACCTAAAGTCTGTTTGTTTTTAGTTTTTTTTTTAGGTTTTGTGTTTGTCGTTTGTACCCTTACAGGATTTGAGTCCCGTTCTGGGGACAAATTACTTAGAATTAGAGTGGTTTGTCCCCAAAACCGGACTGCAGTTCTAAAAGTGATAATGGGAAACTTTTTTTTGGGCTCCAGGAACTGAATTCTAGGCCCAATATACCCGTTTTACTCCGTTGGGCAGCCAAAAACACCGATACACTCCTCAAGATCCACCCAAGAGTTTTTCGAGGGCTTTATGGAGCAGTTCTCCGTTTTTCTAGGGTCTCGCTATTATTGTTTACGCAACTAAGTGCCCGGCTTAACGAGCAACTATTATCTGGAAATATTAAAAGAAAATAAAAACGAAAAGCAGGACTAAAGAACAATCGAGCGTCATTGGTCAAACAGCAAACAATAGCAGTAGAGATCCCGAAAACTCATTTTTTGTTTTTCGTTTTTTTATAATTGCCAGAAGGTTTACTTTTATCTCAAATGGGTGCAATATTATCTGTTTACAAAGGCTCCGCATGGGTGCCGGCATTCGCCGCACCCATGCTTCGGGTAGGACAGGGAAGGAGTTGGAATCGTTCCATCCGACATAAACGAATTACTAAATTGAAAGGAATGCCAAGAGTTTCATCCGAAGTCATAAATTATCAGGAAATAAATGTTCACAACAAAGAGAGCAAGCATACGAGTAGTTGCAACACACGTCGCTGGCGTTGAACGCGTGGTCACTAATTGGAAATCTGCGCATGAAAAGCACAAACAAAGTACAGCAACAGTTCACAGATGCACCGAGTACCTTGGAATACAGTAAGGAGTATTGGATATAAAATACTTCAGGTACTCGCAATATTTGAGCTCCATGTACTCCGAGACACTGCTGGTACTCGGAGTATTACGGGTATGCATACTCTCGATACTGCTTGTTGTACTCGGAGTATTTCGGGGTCCGATACTGCGGGTACTCCTTGTACTCGGAGCATTTGGGCCTTCATTACTGCTCGTACTCCAAGTACTCCGACTGTTCAGGCCGTCAGTACTCGAATACTTATAGTACTCGGAGTACGAAACGTACTCGATACACGGACGCCTCTATGCCATCATAACTCCTGAAACGGTCGACGAAACCATAACACGGAGTATACTCAGAATGCGAAGTATATAAGGAGCATCTTTTCATCATTTTAAAGACCCGGCCGTCATTACTCCCAGGTCCTGGGAGCATGCGACTGTTTTTTGTAGCATGCCAAAATTCACAGATGCTCTCATTACCTGTGGGAGTAAAATTAGAGTATTTTAGAGAAAAAATACTCCAGATACTTTGTGTACTCGTATTATTTCGGTGCTCAAATACTCAGAGTACTCCGAGTATTGTAGATGTTTGCACTCCGAGTACTGCTTGTACTCGAGGATAATTACTGCTCATACTCCCCGTACTTGGAGTATGTGTGCCTTTGGTACTGCTCATATTCCAAGTACTCCGAGTTTTTAGGCCACCAGTACTAAAATACTCTCAGTACTCGGAGTACGAAAATTACGTCTGTCTGTGCAACAGTGCAAAAACCACGATAACAAACAAAGGAATTGGCACTAAAATGACCACTGAACGCGGTGAAAGATACTTCGAAAATAAACCTGGTACAAAGCTTCCGTACTCGGGCTGCAGCTGCTATAAATAGCCTCGCAACTTACAGAAGCACAGCTGCACGTATACAGCAAAGCAGTAGTAGTATATTATTATATTTACAGTACAGGTGTGTCCAGTTCGCAGTTCTTACCCCTGTGGGTATTATGCGGCGAATCAGTATGCGACGAAATACAGGTCGTAGTGTAGTTCAGTATACTCGTACTCGTACGATCTTCGTGTTGCATTTGGCCTTCATCGTGCTCTATCCCAATAAGAATATCATATTTATATGGTATAGACATACTTACTTTTGTTTATCTGAGGGGTTGCTCATCCCTGACTCTCAGAGGCCCCACTTCGACACCGCTTCCTTTCCGTTTACGGACTTTGCCCCCTGTCTTCGTTTCCCATCATTTTTTGTTCGCGAGAGCCTTTTTATTTTTCGGTTTTGGGTTCGTGCGTGTACCCAGAGAGCACGCCATCGCGGGTATGGGAGGGCCCTGGCCAGTAGAGGGGGGGATGGAAGGAGCGCGGTTGCCTTTTTCGTGGCTAGGCGTGGTGTGCCCATCGAGACACGAGGGAAGCATGTAGGGGCTTTGTTTGCCTTGATGCTGGTGGTGCGAATCCAGTATGTCCAAAATTATAATGAGGAGATATTGATGCGGAGAAGGGCGCTAGCCCTTCGAAGCATCAATAGATGCTCTTCATAATGGTTGGGTATGTGCCCGTGGGGGTGTACCCCCCTGGTCGCGAACGGACACAAACGGACAAAAAACAGTTCTGAAAGCTGCCACAGCGTGGCTTTATTTACCGGATTGCTTAATATTGAGGTTTGTCTGTCCCTTGTCTGCACTTCGCACTTCGTCTGCACTTCGCACTTCGTCTGCACTTCGCACTTCGTTCGCTTTGCTTTTTTTTGGCGCGCGACGCGTACACTCAACCGATTCAGACACGCTCGGGACTGATAGAGGCCCGCTATTTGTGCCGACCGTCCTGTGCTGCTCGTGTCGAAAGCGGTGCCGAGATCGCAGAGCTAGGCCATAGTGACTGCCCTAAACTGTTGCCAGTGCCAAATTGTGTCACTGGGATTTCTCGGCAGTAGAGCAAACTAGCAGTAGTATATAGCAACGATGAGCATCACCGGGAGACATGTCAAGCAAGGCAAAACATGCGCTGTCAAGGGTGTAGGGTGGCGTGTTCCACACTAAAAACTAGTTGTTTGGTGACAGTCACGGCATGTCAAGGCTGTCAAGGGTTGAAACTGAAGACCACATTTCTCGGCAGTAGAGCAACAACGGTGATGATCGGACGAGAAGAGGAAGACCATCATCGCACACAGCACACACACCACCATCACCAGCAAACACCACAACGACGACCATCACCACCACCGCCACCACCCCTGCCCCACGAGCCGCAGGAGCACCAGAAGTTGTTGTTGCTCGTAGTGGCTGGTGGTGGTTGGTGGTGGCTTCGTCCCGTGGTTTGGTGGTGGTTCCTGGTACGCACTCGTTCAGCAGCAGCAGCATTTTGTTTTTTTTGTCCATCCCATTTCTTATCTGCTGCTGCTGCTGAGAGATGCAGAAAACAAAAAGACAATAAAACACGATTTCTGAAATGATACAGATTTTACGAAATACGAGCAAAAAGACAATACAAATAAAAACGAATTCTGAAATGATTCAGATTTCTTAGTTTGCATTTTTCTCTGTACAAGGTTTTTGCGCTGACACGCATCGCTTAACAATAAATGTTGGTGGGTGGTGTTGGTGATTGTAGGACTACCAGCCCAGGGACCAACCGACCTGATACCTGATAAAGTTTTTACAAAATACGAGCAAAAAGATCATACAACAAAAACGAATTATGAAATGATTCAGATGTATTTGTTTACTGGTACATTTTTCTCTGTACTCGTACAAGGTTTTTGCGCTGACACGCATCGCTTAATTAACAGTAAATGTTGGTGGGTGGTGTTGGTGATTGTGGGACTACCAGCCGAGGGACCAACCGACCAACCCAGTAAATCTCTCACCCACCACGCACACCCATCAATTACCTGCCGGTCAGTAAAAAAAGGTTTATGTGCTGACCCAAATCGCTTAGAATAAAAAACGATCCCATCAATGACAATTAATTGCAGGAACACAGCAAAAAGAGAAGAGCCGCCAACGCAGTAGCTTAATGCAGTTAGGAATTTGACCACTTGAAGGCGTCTGTCACGCTCCTCATTCCCACCGTTCTTGTAAGGATGGTTTATTTGTGTCAACTATTATTCAAGCGTTTCTTATTTCTCAACCAAATAGTATTCACAAGAGAGACACCTTTCCGGTTTGAACACCATAATGCTCGAGCGGGCGCACGAGAGCCACGGCGAGCACCGGGCTTCACGCGAGGCGGGCCACGGGGCTCACTGGGGCAGAGGGGCAGTAGAGCTCGACCCGGACTGAATCGATGTCGAGGTGATCGCGGGGGGGCAGACAACAACGAGGGTGATAGAACGTGACAGTCGGTTTAACGTTTTGGTTTTTGAGCGGCGCAATCATGTTATGTCATTCGAAATTCGAATTACTACGTACGACGTACGTACTGCTGTTGTTGTACGAGCTTGCCGTTTTGTTCGAGTACGAGTACGAGTACGAGTATAACACGAGTACGAGTCGAGTACGAGTACGAGTAGGAATACGAGTCGAGTACGAGTACGAGTACGAGTATAGTACGAGTACGAGTACGAGTCGAGTACGAGTACGAGGACGAGTACGTATGCACGCCTTTTTCTCTTTTGTTGATTTTTTTGTTTTTCATACTTTACAACTTGGCGACCGTGCTGGTGCTGTACTTTTCCTCTTCCATACAGTAGAGTATACAAGGTTCCCCTTCGGGATGTTGGTCACTTGAAACCCCGGGGGTGTCGCAAAGTGAAAATAGATCGCACATGCTTCAAAGGTAATTTTTAGGAGCAAATCTGTGGCATAGACTGTAAAAGTAGTAGCGACGGCCATTCCCAACGAAACAACTGTCACGAGATGATATCGTATCTGAGGTACAGTGGGCTCCCGGTGTTGAGAAACCTCAGTTTGGTGTCCAGGCTCAACGACTTGTTTTGTTTCTGAGTCGATCTTACTATTTATTGTAGGATTTAAAGTCGATCCCATAGCAGTAGTAGTAGTGGTACTATAGTTATCACGGCTGTTGTACGCTGTACAGCTGACTATACAGAAGATAGTTACGTATGACAGAGCTGTTGCCCGACAAGTCCCGCCCCGGTCCTAGATAAGAGTATTCACTCGTACGTAATACTTTTTGGGCGGGTACCCTGGTACGCGTTTAGCAGCCGAGCACTCGTCTAAGGGTGCCCGCCGAATAACTGGATATCCGGGAGCCCTGGGCCCAAATTATCGGCGAGTATAAAGTGTTATCCATACCCGTGACGGGTATTATAAATAGCGGTTTTGTTGGTTTTAATCGCTGCTGTAAGGCAAGGGTGATATTAATATCACAGGGGGAGGTTTAGGTTTTGCTGGAATCGCATACATATATCAAACACACATCACTGTACCTCAGATACGATACCATCTCGTCACAATAATTTCGTTAGGAATGGCCGTCGCTACGAGTACTACTTTTTCCTTTGAACAATATACAGCAGTCTATGCCACGGTTTGCTCCAAATTTTGCCAGAATTCCCGACATTGAAGGCCCAGAGCACGCTCCAGTGCTGTACGTACGTACTGCTGTACGTACGTACTACTGAAGAACGTATGTACTGCTGTACGTACGTACAACTGAACGTACAGCTGGACTTGCCTACCACTCTCTATCTCGTACTACAGGAGTATTGGTATGTGGCATGTGGCAAAGCACCTACGACACGGCTATATGCGATCGGCCTATCGTTTCCGTAGACAGAGGTACTGTATATATGACATGCACACCTGTCTACTCGTAGATCTTGTGTGCGTACTCCACGTAGATTCCAAAATACTGGAACAAAATTTTAAATTAAAAAAAAAAATGCTCATGTATTTTTCAATCGTCTCGTACAACCGCTACTACTACTGCTCTACGTACACAGCCTAGAGAAAGCAGACGCATGCAGCATACTATCAACTACTGCTGCACGACGCTTGATGTGTGCCTCGTTCAATGTCAAGTCGTTGTGGTCCCTGTTCTCTCGTGCATGGTGCGTGCTGTGGGTGTTCCGTTCTTATGCGGATAAAAAAAAGGGCAATGGTCATTTGGGGGTATACCCCCTGATTTTACTGCCATTTGGGGGTAGGGTCAACATGCGCCCGCGGAAAGTGCTCCCGCGGGCCCAAACAGGGCCCAAACGCCATTCCAAAGGCCTGGCGAGATGCCCGAAGCCCATGCCAAGCACGCACATGATTTGTTTTTTTTAGGCACGTCTTTGGGCCTTACAGGACGGCGGCGCACGAGGGAGCAAACTAAGTCCCCCGTTTGACCACATCTCGGTGGGGGATAACCCCACGTACCTACTAAATTTATCTACTCCCCCCGATTGACCACTTTTTTCACCCCGTTCGACCGAAACCATACCCCCGTTTGACCATCTGCGACAGCCTCAAAAACGACTACAGCAGTACGTATCCACATCACCGCCGAACAGACCGAATAGACCACGGGGCGGAACATCCAGAACTCGCGAATAGTCTGGATCGTTTGCCCCCCAAAATATCGGCGGAACAACATAAAAATCAAATCTTTATAGGCGACATACGTATACTAGCCTTTACGTATACTACTACGATCGATCACCTGATCACCTGCCATATGTTGTGCACCGTTTCGACAAGTTCATCCGCATTTTTAACAAAAACACTCTCACATAGAGGCCGTCCCGCGACTTGGAGAAAATTGCTTTTAAAGGCGACAACCTACTGCCAAGAGTACTGGGAGTATTGAGTACACAGGAACCGTTTGGAGTTTGTTACGAGAAATCGTAGCTGCCGTTTCTTCGCGGTTACCCGTAATGTTATAAGTTACCTATGTTACCCGTAATTACCGTAGTTCAAACAAATCACTGCTGAAACGTACCACGCACCGGTACGTTTGTAACCAGGTTCGTTGCGACGCGAAAAAAGCAAGGAAGTCCCTCGACCCCCAACCCGTGGGAAGGACAAACAGGATGAGGGGTCAACACGAACGAAAGGGAAAGGGGAAGAGGGCGAAAACTAACAGACAGATACCGCAAAATAGAGGCTACAGAAAACAGAGGAACCCAAGGCGGCAAGCGGCTCCGGTACTCGTCAATCTCGATCAGTAGTAGAAGTAGTAGTGGTATAGTAGTAGCAGTAGTAGTAGTAGTAGTAGTAGTAGTAGTAGTAGTAGTAGTAGTAGTGGTAGTAGTAGTAGTAGTAGTAGTAGTAGTGGTAAGTAGTAGTAGCAGTAGTAGCTGTAGCAGTAGTAGAAGTAGTATAGTACGAGTAGTATAACATAGGTTAACATATCGTGTGCTCGGTCGCAAGCGGTTTCGGGGGATGGATACGATGGGGGACGGGAGAAAAGCACCTCTCAATAACACTAACGACCGAACGTTGTTCGTGTCCCAGAGACCCCTCCCGTCCGACAAAACCAAGCACCGAGCATCCATGACGCACAGCACCCAGCAACGAAGCACCACGCACCCAGCACGAAACACCCAGCAACCCACGACCCCCTGAGATACGCCGAGCATCTCGTACCCGTATGTGTCCTGCTTCTCACACCACTTGCTTTTCCCATCAGAAGGGCCTACATTTTCTGAGAAGAGCCGATATCTTCATGTCGCCTATAAAGATTTGATTTTTATGTTGTTCCGCCGATATTTTGGGGGGCAAACGATCCAGACTATTCGCGAGTTCTGGATGTTCCGCCCCGTGGTCTATTCGGTCTGTTCGGCGGTGACGTGGATACGTACTGCTGTAGTCGTTTTTGAGGCTGTCGCAGATGGTCAAACGGGGGTATGGTTTCGGTCGAACGGGGTGAAAAAAGTGGTCAATCGGGGGGAGTAGATAAATTTAGTAGGTACGTGGGATAACCCCCCCCCCGAGATGTGGTCAAACGGGGGACTTAGTTTGCTCCCTCGTGCGCCGCCGTCCTGTAAGGCACAAAGACGTGCCTTAAAAACTAAAATAAAGCATGTGCGTGCTTGGCATGGGCTTCGGGCATCTCGCCAGGCCTTCGGAATGGCGTTTGAGGCCTGTTTGGGCCCGCGGGAGCACTTTCCGCGGGCGCATGTTGACCCTACCCCCAAATGGCAGTAAAACCAGGGGGTATACCCCCAAATGACCATTGCCCTAAACAAACAGTCGTACGTGCTTCGTACAAAAGGTTTTGCATAGTAGTTGCGAGGCGGTGTCAAGTCGGAACGTCTCCCCTGAGTCATTTGCCAGAATTCGCAACTTCGAAGGGCCAGAGCACGCCCCACGGGCCTCGGGCTAGACCCGCACTGGCACCGTGGTGCACACGCGGCCCCCTGCGTACCCCGCAGCCGATAACGCGAGAAATGACCCGCGGCCGGAGGTGAAAAGTGAAACTATTCCGGGAAAATGTCCATTTGGTACCTATACATATACTAAGTACGTCGTACTACAGTAATACTCTGTTGTTGTATACCACACATACTCACGAAAATGGCATGTCTCACACACCCACAACAGACAGCGCAGCGCCGTGCCGTGAGCCGTGTTGCAGTGCTTTTTCTTTCTAACGTACAGCTTTGTCGTTCTGGAGCATGGAGCTATTGTGCATCCCGAGCATGTTTTGCATGCATGTCAAGTCCGCCGTTTCTTTGTTGCACCATGAACCTCTTGGCATTTTCAAGTCGCGGTGCCTGCGCTACATCATGGGCTTCTTCTGTACCCCATTCCTTGCGCGAGCGTAGCGGGCGGCGTCAGCCGCCCGCGAAGCGGAGCCCTTGTACTACGTACACAATTCGATATTGTATGCTACGCATGCATATGATATCATAGTACGACGTTGTGAATTATCTGCATATTATACCGTTCATGCAGGGTACATGCATACCATTTTTAGAACTGTATCAGATACTTTCGGGGATAAAAAGACTTGGAAATAGTGTGGAACCCTTACCATTGACTGCATATATATATAAATACGTTCCTTGACGCTCGCTATGGCGCTTCGGGGCCGCTTGGGCTCTCACTTCGCTTCAGACCGGAGTCACACTCGGGACCCGTTTCGACGGCCTTGCGTTGGCTTTTTCGCCCGCTCTTCTCGAGGGTCGCGTCCCTCAGCCTCCGCCCGTGACTTTCCGCCCGCGCGCACTCTCGAGTCAAGCGCCGCCGCGAGCGCGGCGACCTTCAATCCGTGGGCACTTACAAGACGGCGGGACATCGAGACTTTTTCTTCGAGGCAGAAAGGTTCCGTGCGGGACACCGAGGCTGTTTCTCTGAGGCAGCAATATTATTTCGTGGTTGTTTCTTGGAGATCCAAGATATAGCGAGGTTCTACGTACGTTCTTCTGCTTCTGTGGATCTGTTTGGTGTTCGGTTCCAGCAGCATGTCGTTTTTTTTACGTACTCGCCGGGAGCTCCGATATATATACATCGTACGTCGTAGCTGTTTGCTTTGATAGCTCGGACTCCCGAAAGTGACCGCTTACTCTCGACTACCTCCCTGGGCAGGTCGTCTTTAGCCCCTTCCATCTCCTCCACGTTACCTCGTGGGAATACGAGTGAGGACACAAGTACAATACGAAAACAATCATTTCGGCTGAATACTGTACTCTGTGTACTACTCGTACAACAGCAGCACAGCAGTAGTATTAATAGTACCAGCAAGATTATTTCGTGGTTGTTTCTTGGAGATCCGAGATATAGCGAGGTTCTACGCACGTTCTTCTTCTGCGGATCTGTTTGGTGTTTGGTTCCAGCAGCATATCGTTTTTTTAGGTTCGATCTACATACATCGTACGTCGTAGCTCTTTCCTTTGATAGCTCGGACTCTCAAAAGTGACCGCGTACTCTCGACTACCTCCCTGGGCAGGTCGTCTTTAGCCCCTTCCATCTCCTCCGCCTTACCTCGTGGGAATACGAGTGAGGACACAAGTACAATAAATACGATAACAATCATTTCGGCTGAATACTGTACTCTGTGTACTACTCGTACAACAGCAGCACAGTGGCATTAATACGAGTAGTGCCTGGTCGTATATAGTACTACTGTAGTATTTATTACTGTACAGCAGTACAATAGTATTAATAATATCCACCGTACATGTAGGTACAGGAACTACAGCAGCAAGCAGCAGCAGTTTGGACAAACAAAAAACTCGGTTTAATACGTCGCTGCGAGCAATTTTTTTCTCGGACAAACCATCACTGCTGTACCAGGTATAATAGTAGAAGTAAATCAGGCCTCTAAATTTCAAAAACATATTTTAGGTGAGGTGCTCAACGACCGACTACAGATTGAATCGGATGACTTCGAATCCCACAACCACTTTTTGTTTGTTTGTTTTTTTTGTCGCGGATCTGATATTGAATATTACCTGTGGTACTTATGAATATTACCTGTGTATGTGTTCCTACCCGCTGTTGACAACGATCACGATTGTAATCATATCATACGTTTTTTTAGTCTGTTTCTTGGATCTTTCTGCCGGGTTTCGACCGGGTTTGCCGTACGTACCCTTGAGGGTATGTTTATTTGTAGATTGAGTCGAAAACAAAGTTGACGGCATTCTGGACAGAAGTATGTCTTGCCTATACATTTGTATGTACTTCTTTAGATGCTCAGGCTGAGCACCGACGCCTTGCCGTGGCAGGCGCTCTGGATATACGTGTGTTTTTACTTTTTTTGTAATGCATTTGGGTTTGTCAGGCTGAGCAACAACCCTGTTTTTTTATATATTACGATTTGTCTTAGTTTTGGTCTCCGCGACCATTAATGAGGCCTTGCCCCGGCAGGAGCTCTGGATACATGTTTCTACTGTATTTTTTTATTCTGCCGTTCGGTTTCTCAGGCTGAGCCACAATCCTCTTTTTTCGTGTATAACTCGCTTCTTTATTTTTCATATCCGCGACCATTAACGCCTTGACCCGCCAGGCCCTCGAAACATACGTTCTGTCTCTTTTTCCAACAATGCGTTTGGCGTTCTCAGGCAACAACCCTGTTTTTTCAATATCATTGTTTTGCGTTATGTTAGGTCTCCGCGACTATTGACACCTTGCCCCTCCAGGCGCTCAGGAAATATGCTCTGGCGATTTTTTCACGTATTATATTGCATTTTTTTGTTTTATCCTTACTTTTAATAATGGTCTCTGCAACCATTGACGCCTTAGGGTCGTTCTTATCGAGCAACTTTTTTCCGAAATTTCCAAATTATTTTTTAGCGCAATTTTTAGGACTTCCAAATTTCTCATAAATAAATTCCAAATATTGGAATGCGAAGCCTTCCAAATGTTTTGCCCTCTGGTAAAATTCCAAATTTTCAAATAAATCCTGTTTTTCTTGATTTTCCAGTTTTTTAGGAAAAAAAAGAAGATTTTTTGGAAACAAGTTGCTCGATAAGAACGACCCTTACCCCAGCAGGCGCTAATATTTACAGCACTTTTTTCATCTGATTCATTCTCGAACACTTGTCATTACCTTGATCTGTAGCACTACATACTGGTATGTTTTTACGTAGATTTCTTAACAACACAGATCTCCGTCATGAACGAGCGCCACGTCGTACGACACTGACGTATATTTTCCTATCCGGAGCATGGGTGCCGTCGAATGCCGGCACCCATGCGGAGCCCTTGTTATTTATAGATTTTCCTAACGATTCCGCCAAACAATATATCATGTTTGTCAGTGTCTTTATGTATGTCTTTGTTGTGTGTAGGGGCACCACAGTTGACTTGATTCTAGAAGTCGATCGAGATTGACTCGATTTTAGTGTTAGGGTCGAAATTATCTTGGTTTTATGTGGGGGATAAAACATGACTTGGTTTTTGTGTTGGGTTCGAAATTGGCCTGGTTTTGGTGCGGAGGGTCGAAGTTGACTTATTTTTTGTGTCAGGGCCGAAAATGACTGGTTTTAGTGGGGGATAGAAGTGTACTTGCTCTTTGTCTGCGGGCCGAAAATGACTTGACCTTGGTATGCAGGGTGAAAAGGTGCACCGTGCATTGTTATCCCCTAGCCCACTGTTAGACCGACGCCCGAGATGACGAGATTCGAAAGATATCCAGTAGTGTGCAAGTGTGTATGCAACGCCTTACCCTATATCGACTGTGGATCTGCTTCATAGCTAGCAGCAGCAACACCAGCAAGCAGTGTGTTGTTGGACCTGTGGCAGCATGCAAGTACTACGCAACAGCAGAGACCCCCAGCACTTTACGTACTGCGTTGTACTTCGTTTTTGGTGCATTTTTTTCCCCTGGGGTATTCTTCCACTCCAGAGCTTTTTGGAGCCTGTCCTGTGACCACGGACTACCCCTTATAACAACAGATTGCAGGGTCCGATAAAAAAAAGCACATAGAGTACAGTATAGTAGGACGCCACAGCAATACAGGGCGGACAAAACTACCGCACGCGCTTGATGCGTTTGCTTGCTCTGCACTGCTCGTGTGTGCTGTCTGTGGTGTCTGGGTTACAAACGTACATAATACAAACATAAAACAAACTAGAGTGGAAACAAAAGGAAAATATATGAACGAGAGTCTCGAACTCGCGACTTCGAAAAAAAAAACGGGCATCGCAATTATTTGACCATATTTACAAAGAGCCAATTTGTTTTTTGACTGGCGTGTGTGTGCACACCAGTGCGTGACACACCGCATATACACATGCACAGCAGCAGCGCAGCAGATGAAGAGAGGTAGAGATGACCGAGGAGGGATCATAGCCTCCGATAAAGCAACTACTGCTGGAGCCACAGCAGTACACCGCGGACCTGCCACATGCGCGTGATGTTGCCTGCTGCTGCTTGTGCTGCTGGGCGGAGTTGCAACGTGTTGTTTGTGTTGTCTTTGCATGTTATCTGTCTAAAATTTTGGTGGTGTGCTTGGGGCGAAAACCCGCAACATCAGAAATATAATAACAGTTGCCGTACTCACACGTAATAAAACGGTCCTTACATTTCGGTCAAAGTGACCCTGGATATGTCATAAACACACAGCACAACAGCAAATAATGCAATATAGATGGTGGACTAAGAACAGCAGCCTTCGAAAAAATAGTACCCACAGCAGCAGTACAGCCCAGATGGATGTGCCATTCACGCACGATGTTCCCTACTGGTGTGGGTGGCAACGCTGTAACGCCGTGCTCTGTGCATGTGGTATGTTGTCTATCTGGCATGTTTCTGGCCTGTGTGCACGTGAGAGAGAAAAACACAAACAAAATGTAAAAACAGAACATTATTATTTACTGGCACGTATGTACAAAATAAGGCCTCACGCTGAAAAACCAGGGAAATCGTCTTATCCACTCCCGCGGGAAAAAAAACTTTGAGCGCCCGCCACGTGAGCTGCAGTGCTCGGATCGAGCCCAACCCTCTACTAATGTGTTCGGCCGGGCCTCCCGTGTCGGGGTACTTAGCGTTTTGCCGAAAAGCGCTCGTGCGAAGAGAAAAGTTGAAGTGCGAAAACTTCACAAACATAACTATACAAAGAAGGCTCCCCTTCGGGGAGTGGGGTGGTCTCCGTTGCGTGACGCAAGCTGGCATGCGACAGGGACAAAACTACCACTCGTCATTAATAGCGGTCACTCTCCAATATTAGCGGTACGCTATGATATATGACTGGGTGACACACAGAGTATCCCCTTGCAGGTTTGTCTATTAGGCATCCTTGGTGTTACTCACTTTCATTAGAATGGAGCGTAGAAGAGAAGAAGCGTTTTTTAATTCCCGAGCCATTTGACATCTGCCCCGGGACGGGCTTCAAATATGGCCCTCGGATCCTATTAATAACCGAATTAACTGTACATACAAGGTTACCCTTCGGGATGTTGGTCACTTGAAATCCCGGGGGTGTCGCAAGTTGAAAATAGATCGCACATGCTTCATAGTTCCCTTTTTGGAGCAAACCATATGGCATAGACTGCTGCTGTATTGTTTAAAGGACAAAATAGGAGCGACGGCAATTCCTACCAAAACAAATGTCGCGAGATAATATTGTATCTGAGGCACTGTGGGCTCCCAGTGTTAAGAAACTTAAGTTTGGTGTCCAGGTTCAACGACTTATTTTGTTTCCGAAGTCAATCTAACTATGTTGTGTAGGATTTAAAGTCGATCCCGCAGAGGTGAGCTGTGTTTCTAAACCAACGTTTTCTATTGTTCGTGCCAATCTGAGCTCATTTTCTTGGCACATAATTTATGGAATAAATGCAGACACCCACTACTACTACTGCTGTGTTTATTTGTGTTGAATGGTGATTTGTTATGTCGAGTAGATTCACGAAGAACAACCCGTGAATCTTGACGCCATTTTGTGAATTGACCTGAACAAAGCGAAGTCACGATCTGCGACATTTTTTTCGTCGTGGCTATTCTATACTGTTTTGTAGTAAATGCGCCTGATGAAGGTACTTCGTGTGTAATCCACGCAAGCAACCCAACGGCATATTCAAAAACCGGTATAAGGTCCTATACAGCTGACACTTCTGCGTACTCCGATTGTGGCCAGCAAGCGGCTCCCCAAGGCACCCGCTCGGCGCTGGCGAACTAGTAGCACACGGCGGCCTCGAAAGATCGAGGAGAAGGCGGCACAGCGCAAACAAAAACCCCGCAAAATATCCTGAAAATCCGGGCGCGGCCGGGCAAACGACCTGAGGTTTTGCTGGAATGGCATACATCAAACATGCACACACGCATACACAATAATAGACAGAACACAGCAAATCAATGCTTCGTAGCTGTCACAACTAGCCTGCTGGATCCCCCCCTGCTACTCGTAGCTGTCCCGCGCACACTGCGGGTTCTGCAGCTTCTTCTGCTGTAGGACTGCTGGGCAGTGCTGTTCGACAAACGGCGGCTTGGCTGCTTCGTAGGTTGTAGCCTAGACTACTGTAGAGACATGTACCCGTAAAGAACAACAGCAAGTGGAGCTACTGTACCAAAATACTCGTGTTCGTACGTACGTAGATCGGCCTATCGTTCGAAAATTGAGAGAGGTAGATATCATACTTTGAAGTCTGCATGCTGGTTCATACGTACTGGTAGATCTGTGTTTGTGCATTCTACGTAGATTCCCAAATATTGGAACAAAATTACGATATTACTCAAAATGCGGCTGTGAATTTTCAAGCGTGCCGTACAACTGCTACTGCTGTACACAGCCCAGAGAGAGCAGACGCATGCAACATGGTATCAACTACTGCTGCACGATGCTTGATGTGTGCCTCGTTCAATGCCGGTGTGGTCCTTGTTGTCTCGTGCGTGGTGCGTGCTGTGTGTGTTTCAATCGTGCCACGGGTAAAAAACGAAGCATCAACGTCAATAAGATGAGAAAACAGTCGTACGACAGGTTTTTCATAGTAGTTGCGAGGCGGTGTCAAGTCGGAACGCATCCCCTGAGTTATTTGCCAGAATTTGCGACTTTGAAGGCCCAGAGCACGCCCCACCGGCCTCGGCCGGGACCCGCACTTGCGCCGTGGCGTACACGCGGGCCCCCTGCGTGCCCCTCAGCGGATAGCGCGAGAAAAGACCCGCGGCCGGAGGTGAAAAGTGAAAGTATTCCGGGAAAATATCAATTTGGTACCTATACATACAAGACTCCCCTTCCGGGAGTGGGGTGTTCCCCGCGGGGTGACGCAAGCTGGCATGCCACAGCGGAACACCGACCAACCGTCATCCAGCGGTAACCGTAAAAAACGGGTGTTGCTAATGTACGCATTTAAGTTTAGAAGCAAATTGGCGTTATGCCGCATGAAAAAGAAACACGTATTTTTCTAACAAATCGCGACGTCACCTGTTTTTCTCGTGTTTGTCAAAACTTGTCATTTCCACGATTTGTGGTAATTATCAGGATTGGCAAAATTGTCATGGTTTGTCACGTTTCGTGGCATTTTTCGTTCGTTAGGTATGGCCATCCTTCTCGTTTACGTGTAGCAAACCGAAGGAAAAAGACGTAATCGCATCATGTACATCAGGCAGTATACAGCAGTAAGTAGTAGTAGCAGCGAGCAGTGTAGCAAGCAGCAGAAGCAGCGCAGGCAGCACTATCATACATATTTACAAGGGCTCCGCATGGGCGCCGGCATAGGGCAATTTACCTGGCACATCAGTTATTTCGTACCATCCTCAATATTTACGACAATGTGATGGTGCTCGGTCGTGTTTCGATACCTGACGTGCAGAATCAAGGCAATGCCAAGTGTTGCAGGAAGAAGGGAATGCTGCGTGTTAAAATATTCAGTTCGCAGCCTCATTTCTCAGTCTCAACAGTAGTCAGTCCCAGAAATGTGATCAGTCGCTTTCGGTGTTCCGTGGATTGTACGTAACCCAGACCCCACCTATATAAGACGGACAGTACACAAAACCAAGTGGTGGGTGATTGTTAGGCTGGTGTGGTCTAGAGTTCCAGCACTTTCTTCACCTGACTTTCTTCGGTGCATATTTTTCTACTTATTCTACAAACAAGTTCCCACCACTACTGTACGCGAGTACTGTGTCTCATATGCCACGTGTGCGTGCGTGTGCGGTGTGTGCCGTGTGTCATGCCTGTGTGTGCAGCGTGTCCCGCTTGGAGTATTTTTTCAAACTGTTTTTGTCGGGAGTCCTCGGTTTTGTGCGGGATAGGCCTTTCTTACCTTGAGCTCCACAACAATTATATATTGACAAATTTGTTCGGCGGGAACTCTAAGAACGGTCTTAGTAACGGCTCCACCATATTTCCGAGTATGTTTTATACCAAAAAATGCTGGTGCAGTTCTAAGATAGTCTACATTATCTATGAACCGTAATACGCACATTTTTCATAACGTCGTATTTATGTACTATACAATATGATATGCGTATGATACAATATGGCATGCATGCTGTTGTAGTAGGCTTTTGATTCGTCCTTGCGCCACTCCCCTAGGCACGTCCCGGAGGGGAACCTTGTATAACAAAGTAGGATTGTGATTTTTTTGCCCGGCGGCGCGTTTTCGTTCTCGGCCCTCGCGGCCGATCTCGCCGCCGCTCGGGTCGGCGGCCGGGGGATCGACCGGGGAGCGCGCCTCCCGGGCCTCGCCCTCGCCCAGGGCCCGTGGCCCGCGCGAGGAGCTCGCGAAGCCGAACAAATAGAGTCGGTTTCACGGGGTACCCCGTCCCACTCGGCCGAGCCGAGCAGGGCAACGTGAAACCCGGTCTCGGCGTCAGATTTGAAAGGTGATTTTGCCGTGTCGGCATCAACACGACAAACAAAGGAGGGCACACCGACGTGACATCGAGCGGCATCGAAAATCTGCACGCATGCAGCAACAGCAGCGACGCGAAAGCATCTCTGACGTTGTGCAGTCGTATGGTTATAACAGGGGGCCACGAGCATGCTGCTGCATCAGGTGTGCCCACTACGAAACGAGGGACCTCATCGCATCGAGTTTTTTCCCGCACCAATTTGTCCGAAAAAGTAAGAAACGTTTCGTACATGTTTTCATATCCTAACGTTGGTAACATTTCCGGGCATAATGGTACATGTAGGGTACCAGGTAACCTGGTGCGTATCATGCGTCCTCTACGTCGTCAGATGCAACCACAGCAGCAGCAGTGTCATGCTCGTAGGGGTGTCAATCTACTGAGTGGTGCCGCTTCTTGCTCTCGCTCTGCTGTATTGCGGCAGTATGGTCTGATAGGTTGGGCATCGTGGTGCTGCTGCACCTAGCACCACGTGTGCTTGATCAAAACGAATGATCTCACCGCATGGAGTTTGTTAAAATTTGTTCGGAAATGTAAGAATCGTTTGATGTATATGTCAATATACAGGCGGTCGTAATATTGCCGGACAGATTGGTATGTACACGTGAGAAGTATCAACCTATATACCAGGTACCAGGCATGTACTCCAGTACGTCCTCGATAACAACAGCTATAAGCAGGCGTAGTATGATGATACTCCAAATTATACAACCACAGAGTGCTGCTGCTTCTTTCTGCGGCTTACGCTGGATGTGTATGAACACATGAGCACGCACCAAAGCGACAGCATGTATCATGTACGTGTGTTGTTTCAGGGTTGTTGTACAAGCATACATAAGCACACATGTGCGCACACACCAGGTGCGCGTACTCTACAGCATTACGACGTATTACACCAGTGTTGCTGCTGCTTCCTGATTCAAGTAGTAGATACATAAGAAGTGGTGTTTCCTGCTGCATACTGCTGTTGTTACTCCTGTTGTTGTACGATAGATCGAAAGCGACAGCATGATGTACCATGTACGTGTGTTGTTTCACGGTTATTGTGTCAGCATACGCACAAACGTGCGCACACACCAGGTGTACATACTCTACAGCTTTACGACGTACTATGGCAGTGTTGCTGCTGCTTCCTGCTGTAAGACTTACCAGGTACACAGTAAGCACGTCATGATTCTTGCATACTGTTGCTGTTGTTGTGCGATCGATCGAAAGTTTGATCCTCACTTACGTACTGCTGTACTTCTGCAGCACATGGTGTGTGGGTGAGTTGGTGGGTGGGTGTGGGTGGGTTGGTGCGTGCTTGAGCGCTGTCCCTGATTTGTGTTGTATTACCTTTACCCGCCAGTACGATACAGCAGCCCCATGCTCCTCACCTACGCACTACTGTACTGCTGTACTGTTATAGCGCGTGGTGTGTGGGTGAGTTGGTGGTTAGGTGGGTGGATGGATGCTTTGGTGGGTGGGTTGATACGCGGTTGAGTCCTGTCATGTCTGTGGATGGGAACTACTGATGTGCTGCCCCCGATTTTTGTTTTGTACTTTTGTTGGGCCGCTACAAGGGCTCCGCACAGATGCCGGCGACCGGATAGGATTTTTTTCATAGTTGGTATAACCTCTTGCACCTACAGTACCTGGCCATCTGCCCCAAGATACGTACCGCTATTTGTTCTTGTCCGCTATATACCGGCCCCGCTCTGGCATACCACAATGATAATTTTAATATGATGTACGAATATACCACAAGAACGTTGTGTTTTTTTCACTTGGACGGCGGAAAATGTACCCTTTACTAACAGTAGTAACATTTAAATAACCTCAGCTGCTAGCTGCACTGCTGTGCTGTACGCTAAATGAAGCAGCAGTGTGCTGATTCTACTGCTGAACGTTAACTGCTATGTCGCAGCAGTAGTTGTTGGTGCTGGTGCTTGCTGCAGGTACGTAGGTACTACAATTAGTAGCTCTGCTTGTGCTGCTGCTGCTTGCTACACGGCCCGCTGCTACTGCTTTTTACTGCTTGCTGTACTGCTGCTAGCATATACCAGGCACTGTTTTTGCTGAACGTAATGCGAATATATTTTTACTACCGTTTGCTGTACGTATACGAGACCGAAATGCTGATTACTGTGGTATATACCGCCATGTCTAACAACCGAAACATGCCCGGAAAAACAACGTGACATTTTCGCCGATCGTGATATTGTTTCACAAACTATGAGAATGGCAAGTTTTGGCGAACACAAGAAAAATTGCCGTCGCGATTCGTGACGAAAATAACGTGTTTTGTTTGTGGTAATAACGCCAATTTCCTTATAAATTTTAATACGCGTACGTTAGCAAAAACCGTTTTACTACAATTACCGCTGAATGGAGAGTACTCGGTTTCCCGTTTTCTATGATTACAGCTGGATGGCGGTAGCTCGGTTTTCCGGTGGGACATGATAGCTTGCGTCACCCCGCGGGGAACACCCCACTCCCCGAAGGGATACCTTGTATGTATAGCTATGTTTGTGAAGTTTTCGCACTTTTCGCAACTTTTCTCTTCGTACGAGCACGTTTCGGCAAAACGCTAAGGACCCCGACACGGGAGGCCCGGCCGGACACATTGGTCGAGGTTTGGGCTCGATCCGAGCTCTGTGGCTCGCGTGGCGGGCGCTCAAAGTTTTTTTTCCCGCGGGAGTGGATAAGACAATTTCCCGGGTTCTCAGCATGAGGCCGTGTCTTGTACATACGTGCCAGTAAATAATACTGTCCTATTTTTCGGTGTTGTCTGCTTTTTGCTCTCACACATCCACACAGGCCAAACACATGTACCAGATAGACAACAGACAACATGCACAGAGCACGGCGTTACGGCGTTGCCGCCCACAGCAGTAGGGAACATCATGCGTGAGTGGCACATCCATCCGGGCTGTACTGCTGCTGTGGGTAGTTGTTTTATCTAGGGCTGCTGCCCGTAGTCTGCCACCTATCTTGCATTCTTTGCCGTTGTGCTGTGTGTTTATGACATATCCAGGGTCACTTTGGACCGAAATGTAAGGACCTTATTTATTACGTCTGAGTACTGCAACTGTTAATATATTTCTGATGTTGTTGCTGGTTTTTGCCCCAAGCACACCACCAAACTTTTAGACATCAGATAACATGCAAAGACAACACAAACAACACGTTGCAACCCCGCTCAGCAGCACAAGCAGCAGCAGGCAACATCACGCGCATGTGGCAGGTCCGCGGTGTACTGCTGTGGCTCCAGCAGTAGTTGCTTTATCTGAGGCTATGATCCGTCATCGGTCATCTCTACCTCTCTCCTTCTGCTGCACTGGAGCTGTGCATGTATGTGTATATGCGGTGTGTCACGCAATCACTGCTGTGCACACGCACGCCAGTATAAAAAATATTTTGGCTCTTTAGTAATATGGTCAAATGAGTGCGATGCCCGGTTATTTGTTTGAAGTCGTGAGCTCGAGACTCTCGTTCATCTGTATATTTTTTCTTTTTTTTTCACTTTAGTTTGTTTTATGTTTGTATTATGTACGTTTGTAACCCAGACACCACAGACAGCACACACGAGCAGTGCAGAGCAAGAAAACGCATCAAGCGCGTGCGGTAGTTTTGTCCGCCCTGTATTGCTGTGGCGTCCTACTATACTGTACTCTTTGTCCTTTTTTTTATCGGACCCTGCGATCTGTTGTTATAAGGGGTAGTCCGTGGTCACAGGACAGGCTCCAAAAAGCTCTGGAGTGGAAGAATACCCGAGGGAAAAATAATACACTAAATACAAAGTACAATGCAGTACGTAGTGCTGGGGGTCTATGCTGTTGCGTAGTACATGCATGCTGCCACAGGTCCAACAAGACACTGCTTGCTGGTGCTGCTGCTGCTAACTCATGAGCAGAACCACAGTCGATATAGGGTAAGGCGCTGCATACACTTACACACAAAAAAATACTGGATATCTTTCGAATCTCGTCATCTCGGGCGTCGTTCGAATAGTGGGTTAGGGGATAATAATGCATGGTGCGCCTTTTCACCCCGCATACCAAGCTCAAGTCATTTTCGGCCCGCAGACAATGAACAACTAAATTTCTATGCCCCACTAAAACCAGTCATTTTCGGCCCTGACACAAAAAATGATTTAATTTCGAGTCTCCACCAAAACCAGGCCAATTTCGAACCCACATAAAACCATGATAATTTCGACCCTTTTATTACACTGAAATCGAGTCTATTTCGATCCCCTTCTAGAACCAACTCAACTATGGTGCCCCTACACACAACAAAGACATACATAATCACACTGACAAGCATAACATGATGTTTGGCGGAATCGTTAGGAAAATATATTTAAAATATGCAGTCAAGAGCAACAGTTCCACACTATTTCCAAGTATTTTTAGCCCCAAAAGTGCGCAGGTCATCTGATACACAGTTCTAAAAAATAGTATGCAATTCATGACGTCGTATTATACTATGATATAATATGCATGAGAAGGATACAACATCGAATTATGTATGGTTTTCAATTCGTTCTTGCGCCACTCCCCTAGGCACGTCCCGGAGGGGACTCTCGTTCGTATATTTTTCCTTTGTCTTTCATTTCAGTTTGTTTTATGTTTGCATTATGTACGTGCGTAACAAAGAAAACACACGAGCAGTGCAGAGCAAGAAACAGCATCAAGCGCGTGCGGTAGTTTTGTCCGCCCTGTATTGCTGTGGCGTCCTACTATACTGTACTACTGCTGTGTGTGTTTTTTCTATCGGACCCTGCGATCTGTTGTTATAAGGGGTAGTCCGTGGTCACAGGACAGGCTCCAATAAGCTCTGGAGTGGAAGAATACCCCAGGGAAAAATCATACACTAAATACAAAGTACAACACAGTACGTACGTAGTGCTGGGGGTCTCTGCTGTTGCGTAGTAAATACATGCATGCTGCCACAGGTCCAACAACACACTGCTTGCTGGTGCTGCTGCTGCTAACTGTGCAGCAGATCCACAGTCGATATAGGGTAAGGCGCTGCATACACTTACACACTAAATGCTGGATATCTTTCGAATCTCGTCATCTCGGGCGTCGTTCGAACAGTGGGTTAGGGGATAACAATGTACGGTGCGCCTTTTAACCCCGCATACCAAGGTCAAGTCATTTTCGGCCGGCAGACAAAGAGCATGTAAATTTCTATCCCCCACTAAAACCAGTCATTTTCGGCCCTGACACAAAAAATAAGTCAATTTCGACCCTCAGCACCAAAACCAGGCCAATTTCGAACCCAACACAAAAACCAAGTCATTTTTGATCCCCCACATAAACAACCATGATAATTTCGACCTAACACTGAAATCGAGTATATTTCGATCCCCTTCTAGAACCAAGTTAACTGTGGTGCCCCTACACACAACAAAGACATACATAAACACACTGACCAACATAATATAATGTTTGGCGGAATCGTTAGGAAAATCTATTACAAATATGCAGTCAATAGTAAGGGTTCCACACTATTTCCGAGTATTTTTACCCCCAAAAGTGCGCAGGTCATTTGATACAGTTCTAAAAAATAGAATGCATGTACCCTGCATTGTACGGTAATATGTAGATAATTAATAACGTCGTGTCATACTATGATGTCATATGCACGCCTAGGATACAATGTCGGAGTCTGTATGGTTTTCAATTCGTTCTTGCGCCACTCCCCTAGGCACGTCCCGGAGGGGTTATATGTATCCTATATTTAGCTAAAGTGCAACTGGTGCGATATACGTTCGTTTGTATGGAAGCCCCTACTGTCGTAGAGTCCCAAAAGTCCCAAGCGATGTGGTAGCTTTGACCCGCTACCGAGGGCTGCACTTTTGCTTTCTTATATTTAGGGCAAGGAGAGAGCCCTCCACGTTGGGTTAGCAGCGTGGAGAAGAGATAGATCGTGTGAGGTTCGGGCGGGCAAACAACGCCCGTCTCGACTTCAAGGAGACTTGGTTATTAAGCCGAGTTCTCCGGTTCTCGGAAAGATACTCAGATGTGATAAAACTTCGGGTGCATCTTCCATGGGTACACGTGCAACGACCATTCTACGAACTTTCGTCCCCAAAACCTGTCCTCCACAGCACCCCCCTCTTTATGCGCTACAAATCCATCTCTGTTAAGGATGAATTTTGGCGATGATTCAGTAAGGGAATGATACTTGATATGGTGGTAAAGGTACTTGGGTCATTTAACAAAGTATAATTGTGATTTTTTTGCCCGGCGGCGCGTTTTCGCTCTCGCCCCTCGCGGCCGAGCTCGCCGGCGCCGGGCGCGACCCGCGGGGGGCCGACCGGGGAGCGTGCCCCCGGGGCCTCGCCCTCGGCCGTGGCCCGTGGCCCGCGCGGCGCGCTCGCGAAGCCGAAAAAATAGAGTCGGTTTCCCGGGGTACCCCGTCCCACTCGGCTGAGCCGAGCAGGGCAACGTGAAACCCGCTTCTACTGTGAAAAACGCCCCGCCTTTGCCACACCCTGTAGCCTGTTCGTAGCCCTATACATGACGGACAATCACGATCCCTTCAGCCTTTATGGGTTTCGAAGAGGGCACATGCAGCAAGAGCACACGCGCACGCCACAACAAGGAGGGCATCGATCGGACGACACGTCGACCATTCTTCGAACATGCGTTCATACAACAGCAGCACAGCGTGACAGCGTTGGGGCATATTATCGGTCACTGTGCAGCAGTGTGGCCTGATGTATGTGTGTTTCATGGCATACTGCTACATCGCCAGGTCTGCGTGGATACATACCTGGTACGTGTTTATCTCCCCGCGCAACACTGGTTTCCGTTCGCACACACTGTGCTGCTGTACTCGTAGACTGTACACCTTTCGAAATACAACAAGCACGTACGTGTTGAAGTATACCAGGTACGTATCATGCATACTCTTCGTACGTACCAGGTCGTGATACAGCAGCGAAAACAGCAGCAGTACTCGTGATCCTACGCTGCTGCTGCTTGCTGCTGTGTAGTATCATACGTCTACACACAGGACGTGAGGCTCGTGTGCTGGTGCATCACATGTCTGTCGAAACGGTTGCACTCTTTCGTATCATATGATAGTGATCACCATCGAAGCTCATTCTACACGATTCGTCGGATAGGAAAAATTAAAATTGCGAAACGAGGGATATCACCGCATCGAGTTTTTTACCGCACCAATTTGTCCGACAATGTAAGAAACGTTTCGTATTTTTTTTGAAATCCAAACGGTGGTAACATTTCCGGGCATAATGGTAAATGTAGGGTACCTGGTAACCTGGTGCGTATCATGCGTCCTCTACGTCGTCATATGCAACCACAGCAGCAGCAGTGTCATGCTCGTAGGGGTGTCAATCTACCGAGTGGTGCTGCTTCTTGCTCTCGCTCTGCTATATTGCGGCGTACCAGGCATGAGACAACAGCTAGCAGGCGCAGTATGATGATACTCGAAATGGTACTACTACAGAGTGCTGCTGCTGCGGCTTACGCTGGATGTGTATGAACTCATAAGCACGCACCAAAGCGACAGCATGTATCATGTATATACGTGTGTTGTTTCAGGGTTGTTGTACCAGCATACATAAGCACACATGTGCGCACACACCAGGTGCGCGTACTCTAGAGCATTACGACGTAGTACACCAGTGTTGCTGCTGCTTCCTGCTGCAAGTAGTGGATACACAAGAAGTGGTGTTTCCTGCTGCATACTGCTGTTGTTACTCCTATTGTTGTACGATAGATCGAAAGCGACAGCATGTATCTGTACGTGTGTTGTTTCAGGGATATTGTGTCAGCATACGCACAAACGTGCGCACACACCAGGTGTACATACTCTACAGCATTACGACGTATTACGGCAGTGTTGCTGCTGCTTCCTGCTGTAAGACTTACACAATAATAAGTACGTGGTGATTCCTGCATACTGCTGTTGTCGTTACTCCTGTTGTTGTGCGATCGATCGGAAGTTTGATCCTCACTTACGTACTGCTGTACTGATGCAGCACATGGTGGTGGGTGAGTTGGTGGGTGGTTGGGTGGGTAGTTTGGGTGGGTGCGTGGGTGGGTTGGTACGTGGTTGAGTGCTGCCGTGTCTGCGATGTCCCTGATTTGTGTTGTATTACCTTTCCCCGCCAGTACGATACAGCAGCCCCATGCTCCTCACATACACACTACTAACTGTACTGCTGTACTGTTATAGCGCGTGGTGTTTGGGTGGGTTGGTGGTTAGGTGGGTGGATGGATGCTTTGGTGGGTGGGTTGATACGCGGTTGAGTCCTGTCATGTCTGTGGGTGGGGACTACTGTGCTGCCCCCGCTTTTTGTTTTGTTCTTTTGTTGGGCCGCTACAAGGGCTCCGCACAGATGCCGGCGACCGGATAGGATTTTTTTCATAGTGGAACAACCTCTTCCATCTACAGTACCTGCCCATCTGCCCCATGATACGTACTGCTATTTGTTCTTGTCCGCCATATACCGGCCCCGCTCTGGCATACTACAATGATAATTTTATTGGGGCAGTAACCAAAAACGGGTATACCCGGTCGGTTTTCACTCAAAAACGGGTACAGCCTGGAATCAAGTAAAAAACACGCCCAGCGAGCCACGCGATTGGCCAAAAGAAAATTGTACCCATTTTTGAGAGATAACGTCCCGGGTACAACTGTTAATGTCTATTATGCTTGGCTTTCAACCGTTTTTGGTTATTTATTTTGCTCTAACCACTTGCCTACAGTGTGCCTCGCTCTCCACTGCGTCTGCGACCGCTCTTTCGTTGTTTCATTTTCTTCCAAGCTTTTTCACAATTCACTTAAACTCTATTCAACCATTTTACGCACCTGGGTGCGTACGTCTTCGGAGTGATACGACCATCCACCTACGTATATATGATACGACTAATGTATTTTGACTGTACTCGTAATATTACCGCTGCTGTAGTATAGGGTGTATTTCAGGTACCCCCTGAGACCAAGTAAATCACACATACATGCTTGCCGCCAGAACCCTCTGCCTCTAACACCCCTGACCCCTGACCCTGCTCCCGATTCCACCCGGACCTGAGCCCTCCAAACATAATCTGGACACGTTTAAGTGTATTGTTAGGCGCCGACAAGTGTGCCTGGTTGTCACTACCCCTCAGAAACGGGCACGATGTGATTTTGGCCAATCTATCCCGTGATGGCTCGTGGGATGTGGTGTTTTGACTCGATTCCATGCTGTACCCGTTTTTGACTCCTACCGGCGCGGGTGTACCCGTTTTTGGTTATGGCCCATTTTTATATGATGTACGAATCTACCACAAGAACGTTGTGTTTTTTTCGCTTGGACGGCGGAAAATGTACCCTTTACTACGAGTAGTAATAATATAATAACCTCAGCTGCTAGCTGTGCTGCTTTGCTGTACGCTACATGAAGCAGAAGTGTGCTGCTTCTATTGCTGAACGGTAACTGCTATGTCGCAGCAGTAGTTATTGGTGCTGGTGCTTGCTGCAGGTACGTAGGTACTACAATTAGTAGCTCTACTTGTGCTGCTGCTGCTTGCTACACTGCCCGCTGCTACTGCTTGTTACTTGCTGTACTGCCGCTAGCATATACCAGGTACTGTTTTTGCTGAACGTTATGCGAATGTATTTTACTACCGTTTGCTGTACGTATACGAGAACGACATGCTGATTGCTGTGGTACATACCGCCATGTCTAACAACCGAAACATGTCAGGAAAAACAACGTGATATTTTCGCCGATCGTGATATTGTTTCACAAACTATGAGAATGACAAGTTTTGGCAAACACAAGAGAAACTGCCGTCGCGATTCGGGACTAAAATAACATGTTTTTTTGTTGTGGTAATAACGCCAATTTCCTTATAAATTAAAAAAATACGCGTACGCTAGCAAAAACCGTTTTACTACGATTACCGCTGAATGGAGAGTACTCGGATTCCCCGTTTTCTACGATTACAGCTGGATGGCGATAGCTCGGTTTTTCGGTGGGACATGCCAGCTTGCGTCACCCCGCGGGGAACACCCCACTCCCCGAAGGGGAGCCTTGTATGTATAGTTATGTTTGTGAAATTTTCGCACTTTTCGCAACTTTTCTCTCCGCGCGAGCGCTTTTCGGCAAAACGCTAAGTACCCCGACACGGGAGGCCCGGCCGGACACATTGGTCGAGGTTTGGGCTCGATCCGAGCTCTGTGGCTCGCGTGGCGGGCGCTCGAATTTTTTTTTCCCGCGGGAGTGGATAAGCCGATTTCCCGGGTTCTCAGCATGAGGCCGTGTTTCGTACGTACGTGCCAGTAAATGTTTCACGTTTTTTGTATTTTGTGAGGCCCTGTTTTTGTTCAGTCGTGCGTTTTTTGTGCGTTTCTTGCCGAGAGCACGAGGAGCACACACGAACAGCAGCAGCACCGCAGAGAGCGTGTTACAAACAGTACAACCTCAATGTTACAACCCTGCCGCCCAGCAGCACAGCAGCACAGCAGTAGCAGCAGCAGCAGGCATGATACCATGCATGCGCGTGCCTTAGTTCCGTGCTGTACCGTGACGAGTTGCTTTTGTCGAAGCCTGCGAGTTTTCCGAGTCATGGCATCATACCTACCTGCAGATCGATGCTCATGTACGAATCTCTCCGCTGTCCCGAAATGTAAGAAACTTTTGTTCATTCAAAATATATATAAACTGTCGTTACTCTTCCGGACACAGTGGTACACCACTGTTGTGCGCATCGGAGGCAGATCTGTGGTGTGCTCTGTTGTTGCTACGAGTAGCTGCTTTCATAGCAGCCAGCAATCCGTCACCAAACCACACCACCACCACTCTTCTGCTTGCTGCTGCTGTTGATGGGCTCCATGTGTCATGCGTGTGCTCTGCAAGCTGCATGCCGACACATGCGATGATACTACGTAGTGTTCGGCGGTCTGGCTCCAAAAACGAGAACAATATTGATGTTTCTAGCAAGTAATCACGTGCATATGATAGCATGTGACGCCCGATTCCCCACTTGCAAATAGAACCATAGTTCAAATCCCGAAGATGCTTTTTTTTTGCTTTTTTTTGCTTGCAGGTATAGAGTACGTCTGTTCAAATGTTTGTGATTTACTCGGTACCAGGTATAGAGTTGTACGTATCCCTTTCAGCAAATGCCCGGGTATACTCTCGCGAGTACAACTATTAAATACCAATACCCTGTAACTCTTTGTCGTTACAAGTCACGGGCACGAGTATAGCACGTCCATACACACGTGAATTTAGTTCCCTCTGTAATTGTATTGAGTTTAGTATGTACTACGAAAACCCAACATTGAGTTGTACGTAGGATATGGCATTTTTACATAAAATGGTTCGCACGAAGCCGGCGTTAGGAGTATACACATCTGACTAAAAGCTTAACTGAAAAGAGCGGAAATACTCGCTAGTACCCGGGTAGTGTTTTCACGGAGATTTGGCGAGTACTCGTTGGCCGCGAGCACTCGAGTCGCAGGGGCACAACCGATTTATTGTGTACCGGTAGTTGTCTCTGTGTGAGTGTTTTTGTTTGTGAGCGAGAACTACTTACTACGAAAAAAAAATCTCATACTTTGTTCGTAGGCGTAAATACATACGTATATCACCAAAAACAAAGTACTGTAGATTTCGACCCCCACACAAAGATCAAGTCAATTTCGACCCCGCGGCACTAAACCACCCCTCCACAAAAACCAAACAGTTGATTTCGACCCTATTACTGAAATCAAGTCATGTTCGATCCCCACTCTAAAATCAAGTCAATTTTGATGCCCCGACACAAAACCACGTCAAGTTCGACTACCCACACAAATACCAAGTCAAATTCGATCCCCAGGCTAAAACCAAGTTATTTTGGATGCCAACTCTAAAATCATGTCAACGTGGATGCCCCGACACAAAAAACAAGTCAAGTTCGGCTACCCGTACGAAATTGAAGTCAATTGCGATCCGCACACTGAAGGCAAGTCAATTTAAATGCCGACACTAAACCAAGTAATTTTCGAACCAGATACATGAAACAGCAATATGACGTATGTACATACCTGATAAGGTAGGGAAGTAGATACAGAAAGGAGCGAGACTTCATTCATTTATGTATACGTATAGGTTTCTTTTTAGTTTTGGTAGATATTGATTTTCTTCTTTAAGGGGATGCCTGTGAGTGATCAATGTTCTCATGGTGCATATTTTTGGAGGGCAAACGGAATATTACTAAAGCTAAGTCGTTTTGGAATCAAACATTAAGGCCAAGCCTATTTCAATCCCTACACGGAAAACAAGTAAATTTCGATCCCAAAAACTAAAAGCAAGTACATTTTGATAAATTCATCATTTCCTGCCCGCGCACAAAAAAACAAGTCAATTTTGAACCCACAAAAACAAGATCTTCGGCCCGCTCACGAATACTAAGTCAATTTATATATACCAAGTATTCTGTTAGGCGTTCATGTTTGTTCTTGCGCCACTCCCCTAGGCACGTCCCGGAGGGGAACCTTGTAGTACGTAGTATTTGAACGTTCGCTAAACTTTCTTGTGTTAAGTGTTCGTCTCCTCACTGTTGTGTTGAACAAATACAGGCCAGTATAAGAACTCCATACACTAGTTAGATGGCATGTTAACAGCTTCGTTTACATTCGGAGTTTTATATGAGTGCCCCCATATATATTTCAATGTAAAACTAAGTGTGGCCGCACGAAGTAAACATTCCCATGGTAGCTGATAGAGAATGGGCGAATTGTTTTGTTAAATGGAACTTCTGCTACCCTTAAATTGATTTGAGGTGTGCTAGATTGTACAAATTAGTATCTCAGTTATACTTTGATCAATGCATAATCTGGATATGTTGTCTTTTTGAGTTAAATTGTATTCTTGTTGCTGGTGTGTTCAAAAACACAAGCCAGTTTTCTAGAAATTATCAACATCTTATAGACGTGCGGATTAGGTTCGCGTGGACCGTACCGCTTGAGTATTGATCTGATACACCTAGAATATTTATCATTTTATGAGTTTTTTGTTTATCTAGTATGCCGTGATCAATGTAGGACTACGTAGCAAACGGTGATTGTGTGGTTGATTTAGTGGTTTATGGTTTGGTTTGCTTAACCCGATCCCATTAACGATCTAGCCACCTACAATTTCATGACTTGTCTCCCTGTCCACATACGCCCAAACGTATGTTCTTTTATCACCGTGGTTAATCTTGTTCCATTTTCAAGATTATACATAAATTTTGTTTTCGTGTCCTTTATATCTGCTGCTGAGCTCCCAGTATTTTTTTTATTGGTTTTGTAAAGCGCTTAACTGGATTATTGCTCGTTTCCTGGTTTGATCACTGGTTCGTAACCTAAAAATAGTTGGCAGGATCATTGTGGGAAGCGATTAATCAGAGACCATGAGCGATTCTGTATGCAACAATAAGTTCGTGACATTGTGGTACTTCGTCTGCTCGATATTCAATATCTGGTTCAGGGCCATAGCTTTGCAGAAGTAAACGGTACTTGTAATTGTGGGTATTTCTTCTGCCAGGACCACGCATGTGGCCGACTACCCTGTCAACGATATATGACTCAATTCTTGGTAGAATTTGGTCTTGATGGTCCAGTGCAGGTAATGGGATTTGTTTTCCCCAAAAGAAATTAGCCAGCTTGTCAAATTGAGGTGCTGGGAGTTTCTCCCGCCGATGGTACGGTTTGATGTGAGCAAGGTGTACTGATACTTCTCGTGTCTCGTTCGTGCGTCGTGCTCGATACACTACTGGAGAAAGTGGAGAGCAGATAATATAAGGTCCTCGCCACGGTAACAGTAGTTTGGGATTTGGACCATCTGTATCCTGGAAGGGTCTGTATACCAGTCAGTACCTTCTGTCCAGGTTTGAAAACAGGATACGGCGCAAGTTTTTTTTTTGTTAGCCGCCTGTTTTGTTGCACGTTCTGTTAAGTTACGACGCGCTAACTCTAGGGCGATTTGTAGGTTATCTCGGGTATTTTGCGCAAACACTTCTTCTGTATCTGCTGTACTTCCTACATGAGGAATACCGAGTATTATGTCAACTGACAATCTGGCTTGTCTACCGAACATTAAAAATAACGGTGTTTCATGCATTGTTGCACTGAAAGACGTATTGTGAGCTAGTTGAACAAATGGCAAGAGAGATTCCCAATTATATTGTTCAATCGAACTATGCATCGCTAACATTGCATGCATTGTTGAATGTACACGTTCAGATACAGAATTACCCTGGGGTCGATAGGGTGTCGTCCGGGTTTTCTCATATCCAAGTATACTTTGTAACTGGAAACTTATTTTATTCTCAAACTCCGGCCCTTGATATGAGTGCAAAATTTCCGGTGGGCCGAAAATGCTTGTGATGCGATCAATAGTGGCTTTTGCAACTGTGTCGTCAGCTGATTTGTTTGGAATTGGTGTCAGTAATGTGAACCTTGTGGGGTGGTCCATCATAGATAGGACTATTTTGCATTTGACACCGGCGGCCGATACAGATTCTGATTTATACTCGACTACGTAAGTCGATAGATTTTTTCTTGGAACGGTCGCTCTACAGGTAGATGGCCTGTTGGTAATTTAGGTCTGTTGTGAGCTGGTTTTCGACGTTGACATGTTTGACATTCTTGGCACCATATATGTACGTCGCGATTCATAGTCGGCCACCATAATTTCTGGCGGATTTTATCGTACATAGGTCGAAATGCAAGGTATCCTCCTGATAGAGCATGGTCGTGATACGCATGTAATACTAGTCCAATGAGGGCATTAGGTAATACGAGCTGATCGCGAAACGTGCTTCTTTTGCGAAGGTGACCTGGTAAGTACGACTTGAACAACAGTCCGTCTTGTACTGAGTAGTACGACATAGTCGTTACCGTCTCTTTGTCAGGCAGGTATGCATTAGCGTCAAGTATGTAGTCGATATACACTCCGTATTCTACTCGTTGCGTTTCTCGTAATTTTTCCTCGTCAACCGATTCAAACAAGTTTGTCGCGCTTATAAACACTGATGCGATATTGAATAACTCGCGATCACCTCGGACGGGTTATAATTCATCGAGTTTATCTGCGGACACTTGGTATGGTTGATAGAGAATTCCCGTTCGTAGTGCAGGATCTTCGGGAACGTTTCGGCAAATCGGTGCTAATTTTGGCTCAGTCATTTCTTCTTGTTGTTCAAAAGCAAATAACCGTGATAGACATATATACGTTCCTTGGCGCTCGCTGTGGTGACCTTGGACCTCTTGGGCTCTCACTTGGCTTCAGACCGGAGTCACACTCGGGACCTCTTTCGACGGCCTCGCGTTGGCTTTTTCGCCCGCTCTTCTCGAGGGTCGCCCCCCTCAGCCTCCGCCCGTGACTTTCCGCCCGCGCGCACTCTCGAGTCAATCGCCGCCGCCGAGCGCGGCGACCTTCAATCCGTGGGCTCTTACGAGACGGTGGGATATCGAGACTTTTTCTTCGAGGCAGAAAGGTTCCGTGCGGGACGCCGAAGCTGTTTCTCTGAGGCAGCAAGCTTATTTCGTGGGTGTTTCTTGGAGATCCGAGATATAGCGAGGTTCTACGTACGTTCTTCTTCTGTGGATCTGTTCGGTGTTTCGTTTTTTTACGTACTTGCTGGGAGCTCCGATATACTCGTACATACCTCGTACATCGTACGTCGTATATAGCTGTTTTCTTTGATAGCTCGGACTCCCGAAAGTGACCGCTTACTCTCGACTACCTCCCTGGGCAGGTCGTCTTTAGCCCCTTCCATCTCCTCCGCCTCACCTCGTGGGAATACGAGTGAGGACACAAGTACAATACGATAACAATAATTTCGGCTCATTACTGTACTCTCTGTACTACTCGTACAACAGCAGCACAGCAGTAGTATTAATAGTACCATCAAGATTATTTCGTGGTTGTTTCTTGGGAGATCCGAGATATAGCGAAGTTCTTCGTACGTTCTTCTGTGGATCTGTTTGGAGTTTGGTTCCAGCAGCATTTCGTGTTTTTAGGTTCGATATATACATACATCGTATCACAGGTCGTAGCTCTTTTCTTTGATAGCTCGGACTCCCGAAAGTGACCGCGTACTCTCGACTACCTCCCTGGGCAGGTCGTATTTAGCCCCTTCCATCTCCATCGCCTTACCTCGTGGGAATACGAGTGAGGACACAAGTACAATAAATACGATAACAATAATTTCGGCAGAATACTGCTGTACTCTGTGTACTGCTACTCGTACAACAACAGCACAGCAGTAAGTAGTATTAATACGAGTACGAGTAGTACCTGGTCGCATCATATATAGTACTGCCGTAGTATTACTGTACAGCAGTACAGTAGTATTAGTATCCACCGTACATGTAGGTACAGGAACTACAGCAGCAGCAAGCAGCAGCAGCAGTTTGGACAAACAAAAAACTCGGTTTAATACGTCGCTACGAGCATTTTTTTTCTCGGACAAAACATCACTGCTGTACCAGGTGTAGTACAAGTAAATCAGGCCTTTAAATTGCAAAATTAAATTTTAGGTGAGGTGCTCAACGACCGACTACAGATTGAATCGCATGAGATCGAATCCCAGACCAAACGTTATCGTACCACTTTGTGGCTCTTTTTTCTTCCCGACTTTTATTTCGGCAAACAAAGATAAAGGCTGTGCAGCAGCAGTGCCTATGGTCCAAAGCAACATAGTACTTGTATGTATTCAAAATATGGTACGTATCGTTTGTGTATACGTACTCGGTGTACGTCATACGTACATACTATCATACTATACGTATCGTTCTCGTATATAGTACAAGGCATGTATTATCGTATACATTTGCGGAACAATAAAAGAGCCAACCAAGATAATGGCGTATTGTGCCTGGCATCATCTCAGGGGTCAGATGATGACGAGACACCCCTTTTTGTTGGATTTTTCAATCTTGGGGAACATAGTGGCCAACTTTATGCTCCATACGAGGGGTACACCCATTTTCTTTGGCACTATGTTGCTGATAAGATTATGAACGAGCCACAAAGTGGTACCATAACCTTTGGTCTNCCGCGGCGGGCTGACGCCCGCCTGCGGCTACGCGCAATGCCCGTAACGGCGAGGAGTAGCCTACTGAGGTAGATTAATAGCTAAGCTTAGGGCGAACAAAGCGACTCTGTACTGCTAAGGGGTGTACAGCAGTAGTACATGACACCCAATGAGAACATTCACAAACGGAGGCTAGGTTTCTTATTTACATGAGAGAAGAGGATGCGTTTTACACTAGCATTCTCAAACCAGCATAGTAGTCACCAGTCTAAAACCAAATGTATTCGCCTGTCAAAAGTGTCCCAAATAACTACTATAGTGTAGTATGGGAAAGTGTAAGATCATCGGCAGTCTAAACCAGCACAAGCTGGTAACATCATAACTGCTGTACTTTAGTATGGATATTTCATTTAAAAAACGGCGCAGTTATTGCTGGTCCCGGAACAACATGAGGTCTTCGACGATTCCATTTATTTCGCCGGCCACAGAGCATGGATTCGCAAACAGGCTCTTCCACGGCCTTCTGCGGGATATCTTGTTGTGACTACCGAGCTCTCGTACGGTAGCCTGCTTTCGTCGGGTAGCACGGCACGGTGAAACCGTGGGTCTTCGACGATTCCATTTATTTCGCCGGCCACAGAGCATGGATTCGCAAACAGGCTCTTCCACGGCCTTCTGCGGGATATCTTGTTGTGACTACCGAGCTCTCGTACGGTAGCCTGCTTTCGTCGGGTAGCACGGCACGGTGAAACCGTGGGTATGACGCGCTGGAGAGCCACGGGGATATGTGCGGGCCTCACGAAGCCTCTTGTACTGCGCTCCCACCTGACCGAACCGGGTGGATACTTCGCCCAGGTCCTTCCTTTTGGTCTCCCATAGGTGCTTACATAGCGCAATGTCAGCTGTTGGTCGACAGGATGGGTGGTGCTCGCCCGACACTTGCTGGGTCAGGGCTGACGAAATGACAAAACTCGGTTGAGTACGAAAACGGGAGTTCCACAAACCGATGAGATTTATCAAACAGGGTTGAAGTTGTATTGTCCCAGACCCATAAACAGGAGAAAGGGAAATGTACCGGACGGTAACCACAAAGGTGTACAGGGGCAGGGAGCTGCGTACAGGTTTCAGAGGTTGTACAGGTCTCAGAGGTTGTGTCGCGGTCTTGTTTGTCTGTGAAATATACAATTCTCGGTAGATGTGCCACGGTCTTGTCTGTGTGTAGATGATGTGTTGTCCTCGCACAGTTTGTGTTTTCATTGTACATATTTGGCTTCTTGTGTCTACTCGAGTTTCGGGTATGTCAACAAGCGGAAACAAGGACGGCAGCAACAAGGCGGGTGGTCCACGCCGTCACAGAAGTGTTGCCTTTGTTGGTTGCCCGGAGAGGCGACCCACTTCCGACGCTACCGACGCAGAGGCCCCGCCCGATCCTGATACTACACGTATGGCGTTGGTATCTACGGGCTCTGATGACGTCGAGAACACGAGAGACGCGACCTCCACGCAATGGGGAAAACGGTCCGCCGGTCGCTCTAGGTGAGCACCATACACCCGTTCGCTTGTGAGATGCTTGTCTCCAGTACGACGAGATACACAGAGGGTTATGCCGGCTTCCCTCCGATAGGACAATACACCTGGTACACGAGTTGCGTGTTTAAATAATACAACAGCAGCAGCAGTACTCACAGAGGGTTATGCTGGCTTGTTTCGGGCACGAGTTGCGAGTTGAAATAATACAGCAGCATCATCGGCACTACTACACAGTAGTACTGCTCTGTTATAGCGCTTCTTGATTTTCGTAGTCCCGTCCCCTCTATCTGTATGTGTTCCTTTCTACTACGGCCGCTACTTTTCCCGTCCTTCCGGACAGAGTTGTTTTCTCCCTTGTAGCGCGTTTGTGACATGGTTATGTCCGGTACGACGAGGTACACAGAGGGTTATGCCGGCTTGCCTCGGATAGAACAATACCCCTGGTACACGAGTTGCGTGTTTAAATAATACATCAGCAGCAGTCCACACAGAGGGTTATGCCAGCTTGCTTCGGGCACGAGTTACGTGTTGAAATAATAGAGCAGCAACAGTACAAAAGGAAGCTACTACTGTGTAGCCATGAAGCCACCCGATAATTTTCAGTTCTTGCTGCCCACTCCTCGTGTTTCGATACCTGACGCATACGGGCAGAAGGGTTGCAGCAAGAAGACCACGCTGCGTGTTGAAATACTCAGCAGCAGCAGCAGTAGGACAGGATAGTATACCTGGTACATGAGTTATTTTGTACCATCTTTATTTTATACGACAATGGCGCTTGCTCGTGTTGCGATATCTAGGCAATGCAAAGTGTTGCAGGAAGAAGATAATGCTGCGTGTTGAAATAATATAGCTGGAACAGCAGTACTACTCGTACCAGGTACAACTGTACTACCAGGTACTACCGTTAAAAGGAAGCTAGCTATGCCTCCACCCGAGTAGTTTCAGTTTTTGTCGCCTAATCCTCGTTTTTGGATATCTGACGCGTCAACCTTCTGGTGCGTCACCCTGCCTTGTGGTTGTTTATGATTTCAGGTGTCGAGCACTTGATGATGACGACAGATGCGAGCGTTGCGTTTATCGCCGCGATGCCACTCGTGCCGCTCCTGCTGGTGGACAGGGGGGTGTTCGGCGGCCCATTGTCGGTCCCATTTATGTTGGTCACACAGGGGTTCCACCGGAAATTCCCGATCTAGTGGCGCTTGGTTCCCGCCCATATGTTATACCAGGAGATCGCGGCTACTTCTTCCGTCCTTCCGGACAGTGTTGTTTTCTCCCTTGTAGCGTCTTACCTATCGGATATTTTCTTTCTTTGTCTTTTCGCTTATTTTCTAGCTTCAGGCTGTTGTCCTTTACGCACGCCTCCCGTGCTTCCGCTCTTTCATTGTGGAGGCTTGTCTCTGTTTTGTTTGGGGGTTTTCCTTCACTAATTTTTTCCTGCACTCTGTTTCTTCGTGGGCCGTTATTTCTTCTTCTTCGTTAATTTACATATTTCCCCCCGTTTTAATCGGCTCTTTTCCTTGTCGCACATTTGGCCGTGTCGCCACTGACCTACGACGATTATTGTCTCGATTTGTAATCCACGTTAAGCATCTCATGACGATTGACAGACTGAACTGTGTCACCCACGGTGTCTGAACCGTGTCACCGTCTTTCGTTAATTTAAACACTTTTTTCGTTTCTTCGGTATTTTTCCTTCACTCTACGCCGTCTTTCGTGCGGTCGTTACGCCGTCCTTAATTTCAAGTATCTTCCGTTATCAATCGTTTCGTCGACCTTCCTTTTGAGTGCTTAGATTATGTCTTCGTCGGTCTCTTTTTCGCTTGATCAGTTCTCGTTAGCGAGCGATTTTCCTTTTCTTCCTCTCCTACATCGTCACCACCACTTCTTTTCCAGTTTCCCTTATACCTTTTCCTTTTTCATAGAGTTAGTTACGGGCCTGGAGACTAGCAACGCGAATGATACTAATTCGCTTGCGTTACTAACCCAATACATACACATATAACGCCAGTACGACGAACAGTCGGGTTGCGGATACCATACGTAGTATTTCGAGATCGAACGGTAACAATGGCCGCCTGAAACTCACGAGCGACTGAAAACGCAGCCGACCTCAAACTAGTGCTGTGGGCCCGCCATCAGCTACCCAAAATAGCTCGTGAGTTACTGTGGCCGGTGTTTTAGGTAGCTCTGAGACGAACTACGAGTACCGATCGACGCGACGATAAAATGAAACCTGGCATTTTTCTTACAGATTTTGTAAAATTAATCAATAAACACTTTCGTGAAAAGGGGACAGGGGACGTCACGAACGTATTTGCATCTGATGCTGCTGTGCCGTACGTACGCGTATCACACACAGTCACTAGTGGCGGTCACGCAATGGTGCGGCCCATATTAGTGCAGGGTCCCACTTAAGTGCGGTGAAAATTCGCTTGGCACGACTTCCTCCGACGGTAGTTACTTTTAATAGTGAGGATGGCGCACTCCGAATTGCCGAACCGGTCCCCCAAACGTTCGGGGCCAGGTAGCGCTGGCCCCGCGCTATCGCGGGACCTTCACACTTCCATATCACTAATTGGAACAGCCCTACAGGACAGAAGACCGCAGTACAACATTATATGCGTCCGCGCAACGACAGTACGCCCGTTCCCAACTGGAGCTCGCCGAGTTATCAACGCCTTGAGGTTCGGGGTGCAGGAGGCAGCAGCGACAATGACACGGCATTGTGCTACGTGTTGACAGATTTGTATTCTCGTTTTTGTTTTCTGGTCTGGCTTATTGTGTGGTTGTTGTCTCGTATCCCATACGGTGGCTTTTCACTTGCTTATACCCGTCAATTTCCTTGTACTCTCAGTTTAGGCCGCCAATACATATTCAACGGACCCTTCCTGCAATGCATCGTGCTCTCGTATGCATCGTACCTACCAGGTACCCCATAATAAACAACAAACAGTAGATATTGTAGACAAAGTACAGTAGTAGTACTACTGCAGTATCCTGTTGATGAACTTCGGCTTTCTATCGACCACACGTGACCAGAACACGGCAGCAGCACGAATCCCAGGGGGAAACAACGAGAGGGGGGGGGGGGGGGTCATATCAAAACACAAACCGGAAATAGACATGAAATTACTAAACTAACCAGTTTTTTTTTCCCATATCAAAACACAAACCAGACATAGACATGAAACTACTCAACTAACCAGTTTTTTTTTCTCATATCAAAACATAAACCGGACATAGACATGAACTTACTAAACTAACCAGTTTTTTTTCCAAATATCAAAACCCAAACCACACACTTAGTGTATATCTTCTCCCATATCGTACCAGGTAAGAACAGCAAAACCTTGAAACATAGACAAAAAACCTAGCATGAAGGAGGACCACCTTACATGCACGCACATAGATACAGCAAGGTCACCCCGACATGTTCAATTAACATGAAGGTTGGGGTCTCGTGGTGAGATACCCGGAAAAATTACCGATTTCCATTGGGCGGTGGAAATCTGGTCCGCATCGTCCTAACCCCTTAAACTTGGGGCATATACCATGCGCCAAACGAACGAGGGGGGTGGATGATGCATGCCATTAAGTCAAGCCTATTAAACTCATGAACCAAACACCTCACCAATGACCGACCACAGACCAAAGAGACGGAGCACCAAGCGGTACGTAGATATCTTGATATCTTGAAGGATAGAAGCCGGTACAAAGTGTAGGGGGATCGTTGGCCAAGCTTTCGGCAGCGAAGGTCTACTCGGGAGCATTAGTGGGGTAGCTACCCATGGTGAAACGTACATACGATGGAGGAAGCGACGTACGGGGCATCCCGATGTGTGAGTAAGACTTTGTGTTATGCAAGCCGTCCTTGAACCTTGCACGGTAAAAATGACCTCCCTGGAGGAAAGTAACCAGTACAGCAGCGGGGCAAGAAGTATAGAAGATACGGTCGTGGGACGCCAGGATGGTTACCATGCAGATCGCCTGACACAAACGTGGGGTACTTGTGTTAAGGGTGTTGAACTTGGCTCCAGGCTACGAGCCCGTGTTGGAGACACTATTTAGTGTGGTGCGCCGGCAAAAGAACTGAAAGACACCAGACCCTCAACGAGTACTAGGATTGGGAAGTCCCAGTAACTTGAAGATTTCCCACTACAAACATGAACAAAAACAAGCTGGAGATAGTCTCGGAAGAGATTCAGAGAAAAACGGTGAGGCAGGGTAGGTGGAGTAAGAAAGACTGGAAGGGTAAAGTACTAGTAGTGCTGGTATTCGGAGTTCCTAGCGACATGACGAGAATAGAGTTCAAGAGGAAGTGCGACGAAGTAGGACTATACTGCTTTGCATTAGGACAAGTAGAAAGGGAGGGGAGCATTTTCGAGTCACGCTAAACACAAAAGCGAGTATGGAGTGGCAGAGATTAGAGGACAGAACATGTGTCGGCATGGTTAGAAGACTAGGGTGGAGGGTATGTATAGCTAATGAGATAGCGAATCTAAATGAGTCCTAGGTTGAACGGAGGTAAGGGGAGGCAGGAAACAGTAACTGCCCAAAGGGAATGGGAGAGAAACACAGTGGCGTAGAGCAAGACCGAAACGGAAACAGTAAGAACGCTCAAAGAAAAGAGCACACAAGTAGCAACGAAGGAGGAAAGACGAAAGAAAAAAGGCGAGCGAACAGTGAAACGAAGAAGAAGCTGAGAATAGGACCATGGAACGTATGTGGATTCGCCACGGAAGAGCGCGATAGGATAAAAATAGCCAAACAAGTAAGTGAGCGCGACCTAGACATAGTGGGAATTCAAGAGTCGTGGGAAAAAGAGGGGGGGGGGAAAGGTGCACAATTGGAGAGTACGCATGGATAAGAAAAAAGAGGAAGGGACATAACAAGAAGAATAGAGGGGCGGGGGGAGTTGGGTTCCTAGTCAAATAATACCTGTGTGGCATAATAGAAGTGATCAAAGACCCGAAATTCGACGAAAGTATCTGGATAAAGATACCAGGGGAGAGGGGAGCGAAAGATTATTTCTTAGGAAACATCTATATGCCCCCAGAGTCGAAGAGTACGGTAAAAGATATACAGAAGAAGTTCGGAGAAATAGCAGTAGATGTACAAAAGTATAAAAGACAAGGAGAAGTAGTACTAGTCGGAGATTTTAACTCAAGAATTGGGAAGGCAAGCAACCCGAACGATAACATTGGACAGTATGGGGAAGTAACAAAGAATAAGAACGGGGAAGAGATGCTGAAGTTCCTTAAGAACAATGAGATGAAGACTCTGAACGGTAGAGCAAACAAGCCAGAGCCAGAATGGACTAGACAGTGCATACAAAAGGGAGAAAGCTCCGTTCTTGACTTTATAGTGGTAGAAAACGGAGTAAGGAAACTGAAGTACATGTATGCGCGGCGGACGTAGGAACTACGGATCACTGCCTAATATGGACAGACAGCCAGCAGACGAGAGTTATCAAAAATAGGCGCGGTAGGAAATTGTACAGATGGCGAATAGATAAACTAGAAGTAAAGGAAAAACGGGAAGAGTTCCAAGAAGAGATGACTAAAAATGCAGAGCATTTTTCCGATCTGCTGGAAAACATAGGTACGACAAAGAACAATATAGAGAGAGATAGTGCAGGAGCGAGGATAATAGAAGGATGGGAGAAATTGGTCAAAACCACAGCAAGTAAAGTAATAGGAAAGAAGTTGATAATATGCAATAGAGCAGTAAAATGGTGGGATGAAGAAGTAAAAGAGGCTATAGGAGTAAGGAGAAAGGCACACGCAAGATACGCATCGAGCAAAACTACGTCAGGATGGGAGGAGTATGGTATTGCTAGAAATAAAGTAAAAAAGGTGGTTGAGAAGAAGAAGAAAGGGGTATGGAAAGACGTAGTTACTATTAATAAAACGAATGAAGACTTTGATGGCGGGATGAAGCAGATGTGGGTAGGGATAAAAGGGATACTAGGCAAGACAAGCAGGAGAGGCAGATACGGGGATAGCTACATTAAGAGCACAGAACGGTAAAATGGTTAGTAGTTCGAAGGGGAAAAGGGAAGTACTTGTAGACATTACCGCAAGCTAGGGACGCCCACAACCAACGAAACGTTCGACAAAGAATTTGAGAAAGATATCAACGCGTGGGCGGAGGCGAACGTAGATGCATCAGAAAGGGAAGACAGTGGTCTCAGAAGGGTTACAGGGAGAGTTCACAAGAGAAGAAGTTAAAAGTGTGTAGCTAAACTTAAGAATAGAAAGGCAGCAGGGGCAGATCAAATACTTAATGAATGTATGAAGTACGGGGGAGAAGGAATGCTTCCATGATGGTAAGTTGTATAACTGGATATGGAAAAACGAGTACGCACCTAAGAGATGGAGAGAAGGAGTAGTAGTAAACTTGTTTAAGAAAGGAGACAAGGCTGACCCGGGTAACTATAGGGGAATAACGCTACTAAGCACTGTAGGTAAAACGTTCTGTAAGATTTTGAACGATAGAATGGGAACAATGATGGAGAAGGAAGAAAAAATTAGCGAAGGGCAAGCAGGATTTAGGCCAAACCGTAGCTGCGTCGACCATGTGTACACACTTAGGTAAGATAATCCAAGGCAGGAAAGACGCGGGGCTAACAACGTACTGTTTCTTTTTAGATGTACAGAAGGCCTACGATACAGTATGGAGAAATGGGCTGTGGAAAAAGTTGTGGGAAATAGGGATAAGAGGAAAGATGTGGAGAATGATGAAGAAGATGACGGAATGTGCGAGAAGTGCTGTGATGTTGGACGGGGAAATATCGAAGTACGTTGATATCCTACAGGGAGTTGCCCAGGGATGTACGCTATCACCTAACCTATTCAAGGTATACATTAATGACATGATAGTAGCAGTAGAAGCAGCATCGCAGGGAGTCACGGTGGGGGAAGATACGGTGTCGGGATTGATGTTTGCTGATGATTTCGTTTGCATATCAGAAACACCCGAAGGACTGCAGAAACAAATAGAGAAGGCAATCGAGTACACCAGGAAGTGGAGAGTGACGGCGAACGTAAAAAAGTGCGCAGTAGTTGTATGTAACGAAGATAAGGAGAGTCCGGTAACTTGTAAGTGGAAGTGGGGAGAAGATGAATTACCGATCGTAGACCAGTATACGTACTTGGCGTAGAAATCTCAAAAGATTGCTCTTGGGATGCACACATAAATAAAATAATAGGCAAGGGTAAGGCACACGTAGGCAAGATGGAAGCAGTCCTAACAGACTCGCACCTTGACACTAGAATTAAGAGATGTATACTGATGAATGTGATTGTACCAAAGCTAGAATATGCAGGAGAAGTATGGGAAGGGAACGCGAAGCTCGTAAAACAGCTGGAAACAGTACAGATGACAGCAGCTAAAAAAGTACTAGGATGCTCAAGTACGACGAGTAATACAGTATTGAGAGCAGAACTGGGAATGTACCCACTTAAGACAAATAGAGACGTGCGTAAGTTGAAATGGCAATATAAAGTAAAGAACATGCCAAATAAGAGGTTGCCAGCCATAGCCGATAAAGCTGTATGGGAGAAAGTAACCAAAGGGCGAGCTGGAATAAGGTGGGATAGCGTAGTCGAGAAAGTATGGAAGGAAATAGGAAACCAAAAAGAGACGCTGGCCATAGAGAAATTTAGCGGATACAAGACAGAAGTGAAAGAAAGGATAGAAAGAAGGGAAAGGCTAGCACTGAGAAAGAAGGTGGAAGGGGAAGAACACTTAGAGATGTACGGGGGGTTGAGAGAAGGAATAGGAATGAAAAGGTATCTGCACGGCCCAATGGACTTCGCGAAAAAGCTGAAACTGCGATTTCGTGTAGGGGACCTGGACCTGCCAGAAAGAAGAAGGAGGTATACCAGTAGCCGGGAGGAGGAGGAAGTAGAGGCACAGATGTGCCCATGTGGCAAAGCCATAGAGAGTAGAGTTCACATAGTGGGAGAATGTGAAAGGTACAAGGAGGAAAGGGATGTGCTAGAGGAGGAGATGAGGAAAATAGACGAGTGTGACATGGAGCAGTTTGGTACACTAAATAGTAGCGAGAAAACGATCGCTATCTTAGGAGATAGATGGTGGCCACAGGCGGCGAAGCAGGAAGGGGATAAGATTAGCAAAAGGTTTCTCTGTAATATATGGAAACAACGTAATGAGCGCCCAAGTGTTGGAGGTGTCTCTATTAGGAGTAGGAACGGTGCTCCGTCTCGAAAGGGATGCGTGGTCAATGGTCAAATGACTAAGGCAAGCAACAAATGAGTACGCCCCCCCCCCCCCCTCCGTCTTCTCCCCCTGGCGTCCCCCCCCGCTCCTGATTTCTCACCAGTTCGTCGAGATAAACTTAACTTGGCCCGAGATCGCCCCTTGCAACTATTACGGGGTGGGCTAGTGTAGTAAATAGGACCTACGGCACACACAAAAACCTACATATTTACCTATTTTTACTCACATTATTTGGTCCTATTAACTATGGTCCTCCGAAATAAGACACCTATACATATACATATGTACCACCATCAGCGAAGTTCGAGCTGTGTGGCAAGAGCTCTGCGCTCAGCCTCCAAAGGCCGTCATCGCCCCGTGTGCTGAGACCAGTCTTCGTCAGGCGACTCCAGGACAATCATCACCGGTCCCCGACATACTCTAGTCTATTCACGGAGGACCATAGTAAATAGGACCAAATATTGTTAGTAAAAATAAGAAAATATATAGGTTTTTGTGTGTACCGTAGATCCTGTTTACTATGGTCCCCTGTAATAGTATACGATAGAGGTACCAATATGTTCCAAAATATAAGGAACGTTTGGACTGAATATTAATGTACAAAACATCCTTATATTTCGGATCAAAGTGGTAGCACTTTTTGGCTGATTTTACACGTTGGCCTGAAAAAACATCGGTCCCAAACAAGGGTCACCAAAACCAAAAACCAAAAGCGACCCCCCCCCCCCCCCCCCCCCCCCCCCCCCCCCCTCCCCGATTTTCCGTCGTGAAAAAAAAGTACCCGGTATTTGTTTTGTGTTGCATTTGCTCTTCTTCTTCTTCGCCGCCGACGATTTTTGTAACCGCCTGACAAGTATTTTCCCCCTTCTACATAGATATAGATAAAATGAGCATTGACCACTCAGGTGATCTTGGACCTGTTCGGCTCTGACTTCGCTTTAGACCGGACTCGCACTCGGGACCCGTTTTGAAGGCCTCGCGTTGGCTTTCTCGCCCGCTCTTCTCGAGGGTCGCCCCCCTCAGCCTCCGCCCGTGACTTTCCGCCCGCGCGCACTCTCGAGTCAAGCGCCGCCGCCGAGCGCAGCGACCTCGAAGTGCGTGGATCTTGAGGAGATATCTCGGCTCTACTGGCCGCTGAGGATGATATGCGTGGTGCTGTTGCTGCTGAGAGAGATATTTGTGGTGCGAGTCTCAACTCAAAATATCTCGCCTCAATTAAAAACTCAAAGATCCACGGATGAATGAAAACTCGGCTGATTTTTTTTCGGGTGGATTCAGTACAACAGTACTGTAGCTTATTTTTCAGCGTAGAGATATTACTGCTGTGCCTGGCTGTAATACGTACAAGAACAAACAGCAGTACGTAAGAGTAGTACCAGGTACGAGTACTGTATGTACGACGTAGCGAGTAGCTGGTGTGTATAGTATTGCTGAGTGCTGTTGTGTAGTACGTACTGCTGTACAGCAGTACTACTGTTTGTTGTATTAATAGTGTACAGTGCTACAGTAGATACGAGTCTGCTCAGACACACGAGAGTCAGAGAATAATTGAGATTTCCCCCCCGTTGCCTCGACTTCGCATATCCATGCGGAACCGCTTGCTCGGCACGGAGTGTTTTTGCCGCACGTGCCAAAACTGAAACTGAGCCCGCCACCGGGACCTCGACTGGTGCATTTCTGACAGAGACTGAGAATGAAGTTGCGAACTGAGTATCAGCAATTACAGCAGTAGTAGCGTTTCCTTCTTCCTGCAATAACACCTGGCATTGCCTTGATTCTGCACGTAGTATGTGTCAGATGTCAAAACACGAGCGAGCGCCATCAGATTGTTGTTGTCGTAAATCTCACAAACTATCCTGAGGACTGAGACTATCCAGGGAACACCGAATGCGACTGATTGCCTTTCTGAGACTGACAGATGAGACTGAGAAATGAGGTTGCGAACTGAATATTCCCTTCTCCCTGCAACCCTTGGCATTGCCTTGATTCTGCACGTGGGCGTCAGGTATCGAAATACGAGCGAGCGCCATCACACTGTCGTAAATAGCAAGGATGGTACCAAATAACTACAGCAGTAATGTACCAGCCCACCCACCCACCTGATCTTGAGCTCGTGCACGATCTCCTTGACTAGTTCAGTCTCGCAGCAGTTTCCGGGGACGATCGGGGTTCTGCCTTCTGCCGACAAGGATGAGAGGTTGGACGTGAAGCCGATGAAACAGCAGACGTTCGATTGCTCCACGTTCCCGAGCTCTCCGTACGGCCTGTCGCAAAATAAGTGTCGATGCGTATGGACAGAAGAAGTTTTAAGAGGGGCGGCGTTTGGTTGTGGTCGGCGTGCTGTGGTCGGTGGTATACAGCGTGTGGAATGAGACTATTGTTTTTGTCATGTATGTATGTTGATCCTATTGATGCTGTTGTTGTTGTTGTTGTTGTTGTTGTTGTTGTTGGTGCTGCTGCTGCTGCTACTGCTGTTGCTGCTATCATTGCTACATACTGCTATATACTACTACCGCTACCACTGCTGCTGCAACTATCATACTACTACTACTGCTGCTACTACTACTACCATCATACTACTACTACTACCACTGCTGCTGCTACTACTATTAATACTATCATACTACGTAGTACTACCATACTACTACTACTACTACTACTACTACTACTATACACTACCAATGTTTGGTCCTATTTCGTATGGTCCCCCGGAATAGTGGTCCTTCTATAGTGCCGGTTGCCCGCTATATATAGTGCCTGTGAAACCGCGTGGCACAGATGGGATTAACCAGTGTATGGTAGTGTGCGGAGGATATAGTGCCGGTTGCCGCTGTATATAGTGCCGGTATAGTTGTCTGGCACATATTATACCTGCACTATAGAGGGACAACTACTATTAATATGACGGAGTACCATAGTAAATACTAGTAAATAGGGGACCTACGGTAGACACAAAAACCTATATATTTCCCGATTTTTACTGAAATATTTGGTCCTATTTACTATGGTCCTCCGTAATACTACTGCTGTAGAAAACAAATTAGCTACCAGGCACATGTACATATCGTATCATACCTGTGGGCGACGGCATGGCAACCGCAGCAACAGTCCGAGGTCAGAACGGCCTCTTCCTCTTCCAAGACCAGAATCTTCTTGCCGAGCACCCCCGGGCAAACCGCGGCCCACGTGAGCGGGCACGTCGCGATCAAGCAATACTGGCAGTACGTGTCTGTCACCCACATGAAGTGTTCGTCCAGATGTCGGTAGTTGGCACGGGAGAGACGTGTGGCGCGCGGGGGGGGGGGGGGCGCGGGGGGGGGGGGGGCGCGGGGGGGGGGGGGGCGCGGGGGGGGGGGGGGCGCGGGGGGGGGGGGGGCGCGGGGGGGGGGGGGGCGCGGGGGGGGGGGGGGCGCGGGGGGGGGGGGGGCGCGGGGGGGGGGGGGGCGCGGGGGGGGGGGGGGCGCGGGGGGGGGGGGGGCGCGGGGGGGGGGGGGGCGCGGGGGGGGGGGGGGCGCGGGGGGGGGGGGGGCGCGGGGGGGGGGGGGGCGCGGGGGGGGGGGGGGCGCGGGGGGGGGGGGGGCGCGGGGGGGGGGGGGGCGCGGGGGGGGGGGGGGCGCGGGGGGGGGGGGGGCGCGGGGGGGGGGGGGGCGCGGGGGGGGGGGGGGCGCGTACTCAATTGTTGCTTGCCTTAGTCGTTTGACCATTGACCACGCATCGCTTTCGAGACGGAGCACCGTTCCTACTCCTAGGAGAGACACCTCCAACATTTGAGCGCTCATTACGTTTTCCCACAATACGTATATTACATACCTGGTAGCAACGTTGTGCTTATCTTACGAATCCTCTTCCTATTTCACCGCCTGTGGTGGCCACCATCTATCTCTCCTAGGATAGCGATTCGTTTTCTCGCTTCAATATAAGGGGTGGGGAGGGGGGGGTTGGACATGCGACTGCTCCTACCCGTGGAAGAGCAATGAATGCATTGTCCTCCGATATGTAAGACTTGAAGCTCTCAAAATATCAAGGGTAACTCTTGACGTTCTTGTTTTTGAAGATGGTAATCATGTTGTTGTTGTTGTTGTTGTTGTTGGTGTTGTTGTTGTTGTTGTTGTTGTTGTTGTTGTTGTTGTTGTTGTTGTTGTTGGTATTGGTGTAGTTGGATGTTGTTGGTGATGGTGGTGTTGGTCTTGGTCTTGGTGGCGTTGTTGTTGTTGTTGTTGCTCTTGCAGCCGCGGTACTACCGCAAACTACAAAACCATAATTACATGTAACGAATTTGGGACTTCAAAACAAAACAAAAAAATGCGACCCTAAAAAAAAAAGAGAGGCGATCCCGGCATTATCGACCACACGAAGCGAAAGCACCCCGGGCTGCGTGGGTAGGGAGGGGATAGGGGATGCATCGGGAGTTGCTGTAGTAAGTGGACCTCAACGACAAGCGCGCAGCACGGTGTTGAATACTAATAGTAGTACTATTGCTGCACACTGCTGTGTATATATGGTTCTAATGGCTACATTCTCCCGTGAATGGCGGGTGGCCTTCGGGAACAATAAGGCCGAAAGAGATCTCGACGCGCCCAAAAGTACTACCAGTATGCCCGGCGACGGCAGCAGTGGTCACCCAAAAGCCCACCTGTGACATCGTACGTCTTGCGCTCCTTGGAGGCTGTCGAAGGGTCTCCGCCGAACATTAGCAACCTGTTTGCTTGATGGTATGGTCTGTTTTTTGTTTCGTTTAAAAAAAAAAACAATAATAATTTAGGTTTCATGGGAACGGTACACACGCGAGCGGCGGGAAAACGTCGGTTGCTACACGCACATTATGTCATACATACACAGAGTTATAAATACAGCAGTGGGTACTACCGACATCTTGTGTATCTGGTATATAGACAAAACGGGATGATGGTGTTGGTGTTGTTGTTGTTGTTGTTGTTGTTGTTGTTGTTGTTGTTGTTGTTGTTGTTGTTGTTGTTGTTGTTGTTGTTGTTGTTGTTGTTGTTGTTGTTGTTGTTGTTGTTGTTGTTGTCGTCGTCGTCGTCGTCGTCGTCGTCGTCGTTGTTGTTGTTGTTGGTGATGGTGGTGGTGGTGTTGTCACCTGTGCTGTTGGAGTCGTACGTGGAGTACAACTTACGGGAGACCATAGTAAATGCTAGTATATAGGACCTACGGTACATACACAAACCTATATGTTTACCTATTTTTACTAACAATATTTGGTCCCATTTACTAGTGTTTACTATGGTCCCCCGTAATAGTGTGGTCAGGCGGATGCGCCATGCTGGGACGTTTCGGCCCCGTCTCTCAGCGTAGGCTGGCCGGGGGGAGGGAGGGTGTACTCGATATTCATGCATGGCCGTAGTCGTATGACCATAGGCCTTAGGATCTCTACAATGCCGGGACGGAGCACGTCGGGTTTTCACCGACCAGGAAGACATCGCTTGCACCAAGCGCTACGCGCCGTGAGGCGTGGGGCGAGTCCCCCATGAAGGGTGAGCGGCATCCTATTAATATCATACTAAGAACCGCTTGTGAGGCGGACTTTCTTGCATTGGATGACAGCCTCGAATTGATTGTTTTTTTTCTGGTAGGGGAGGGATGGGGGGGAGGGGAGGGAGGGGTTGCCACAATGGGTGAAAACCGTCGTCTCGCGCCGGGCCGGGCCGGCCCGCGCTCGCCACGCCGAGAACGCAGCAAGAGCGAGTCGGAACGGGGCGCCAATTCGGGAACTGCGTAAAAGCAATGGGGTTGGAGCATCCTCCTTGCACCCTGAAGAGCCCCGCCGTATCGCGAGGTCAAGCGTGTGGCCGCCGCAGGTATTTGGCGTGTGTAGGCGGGGCAAGGGAGAGGGACAGAGGGGTACGGGCACCTTCGCCGGATCACGCCGTCGCTCGGTCGATCACGCCGTCGATCCTGTTAACCCTTTTAGTAGTGCTGCACTCTAATTCCAAGGTAAACCTCAATCTAACTCTAATTCCAAGTGCTTAGTCTTCACAATGGGAGTGCTGTCCCACCCTAAGGGCTAAAGGGGGTTGACTATTCCCACGTAGACAGTGTGGGGAAAACAAGCACGAACGCCCCTAAAAAAGGTGGCGCATAGCTGCCAAACCTGCGGCACAACAGGGAAAGAGGGAAAAATGGGCATAAAATGGTACCAAAGTTTGCTTATTTGGGCACTTGTCATCCCGAAAAAAACAGCGGCGGAGAAATTGCACGCACATATATTTATACGTGCAAGGTCATTCAGATTTGTACGTAAATTCAATACTATACATAATGATTATATGTATGTATAGCAGAAGTTGTATTATATTATTTGCCTTCCGACAGTGTGCAGGGCATTATTCATTCAGAATGAAAAAAAGCTGACACAATTCGTCGAATACCACCAATCTCATTCAACCAATTCTCCTCCTCTGCGTGTACTCAATAAAATACGCACCCTTTACCCAATTATGTAGACATTCGAGGGAGGTCGATTTTTTTTTTCCGACACCTCACGTCGAATTGTTCAACTTTGACCTTTTGGCAGGGGGGGGGGGGGACCTGGGACGCATGGAATGTCGAGTGCGTTCTTTTCTTGCTTCGGCACATTGTATTCGATCGACAAGCTTGGTCGGATCAACATGCAGGTTCCTTTTCCTTCTTAGCAGATAGATCGATAGACCCCAGGTAGGTATCTTCGACACCTGTGTATACCCTTGCAACGATAATCGATCAGGGAAACCAACTGCTGACCCTGCCTGGTGTCATTGGCAGCTTGCCTTCCCACACAAGTCCCACATGCTTCTGTACACACGTCGTGTACGTCACTAAGTTGTCGGCGACATCGCGAACAGTGTTCGACACTCACATATATTACATCGTGGCAAAGCAGAACAAGCATTTAAGGTAAAATATGTCGCACGAGGGATGTTTGTGTGGTGTCATGTTACGCTATTTGACTCGATGTGAGGGTTTGCGCCTCTCCGGTACTCTGTCACACACAAATCACATATGATACGTACACCGATCACGCTGGATACACTGAAAAAACAAATGTTGTAGGGTAAAACATAATTTTCGAGCCCTCCGGGGAGGTGTATGATATCCAAATCCCCGACCGCCCCTGAGACATTAGAAAAAATAAAGAACCCAAGCTGTGGGAAATGGGCCTTTCTTTTTTCTTTTTGGAGACCAAAGGGGTCAGGCTCTGGGCTACGTCGCGACGTACATGATAATGTCACTATGATATAATATAATAACGATTACATTTCATCCCTGCGTTTTCCGAGCCCGACGCCCATTGGTCGAGGGGGGCCCCCAGCCGGCCCCCGGCCAATCAGGGGCCGCGGCGCACGCGGCGGGAGTTGCCCCTCGGGGAAACCCCCCAGTCCCGCCGCACCTGGGGACGACAGGTCCCCATCCCCGGTTCGGAAATCCCTCCGTATCTCTACAGCTCCAACCACCCGGGGACGAAAAAAACGACCCCCCGGCTCGAAACCGCTCTGCACGGTGTGGAAACCCCAGCCCGACATATGCATCGCTGATTCGCTGGGGCTCAAAATAAATCCAGCGCCACCCGGGGACGATAGGGCCCCATCCCCGGATCGGAAACCCCTCCATACATGTACAACTCCAACAGCCCGGGGACGAAAACCGAGATCTCCCGGGTCGACACCGCCGCGCACGGTGTGGAAACCCCAGCCACACTGGCCGATCGCTGATTGACTGGGGCTCGTATACAAAGCCATCGCTACCCGGGGACGACAGAGTATCATCCCCCGATCGGAAACCCCGCTATACATCCGCAACTCCTCACCCGGGGACGATTGGGCCCCATCCCCGGTTGGAAATGCCTCCGTATCTCTACAAATCCGACCACCCGGGGACGAAAAAACGATTCCCCGGGTCGAAACCGCCCCGCACGGTGTGGAAACCCCAGCCCGACATACGCATCGCTGATTGACTGCGGCTCCAAAATAAAGCCAGCGCCACCCGGGGACGATACGGTCCCATCCCCGGCTCGGAAATCCCTCCATACAAGTACAACTCCAACAACGCGGGGACGAAAACCGAGGTCCCCCGGGTCGACACCGCCGCGCACGGTGTGGAAACCCCAGCCACACCGGCCGATCGCTGATTGGCGGGGGCTCGAAATAAAGCCAGCGCCACCCGGGGACGATAGGGTATCATCCCCCGATCGTAAATCCCGCCAGGCATCCACAACTCCTCACCCGGGGACGATTGGTCCCCATCCCCGGTTTGGAAATGCCTCCGTATATCTACAACTCCGACCAGCCGGGGACGAAAAAATCAATCCCCCGGGTCGAAACCGCCCCGCACGGTGTGTAAACCCCAGCCCGACATACGCATCGCTGATTGGGCGGGGCTCGAAAATAAAGCCAGCGCCACCCGGGGACGATACGGCCCCATCCCCGGTTCGGAAATCCCTCCATACAAGCACAACTCCAACAACGCGGGGACGAAAACCGAGGTCCCCGGGTCGACACCGCCGCGCATGGTGTGGAAACCCCAGCCACACCGGCGGATCGCTGATTGGCTGGGGCTCGAAATAAAGCGAGCGCCACCGCGGGACGATAGAGTATCATCCCCCGATCGGAAATCTCGCCATGCATCCACAAATCCTCACCCGGGGACGATTGGTCCCCATCCCCGTTATGGAAATGCCTCCGTATACCTACAACTCCGACCACCCGGGGACGAATACAACGACCCCCCAGGTCGAAACCGCCCCGCACGGTGTGGAAACCCCAGCCCGACCGGCCGATCGCTGACTGGCTGGGGCTCGAAAATAAAGCCAGCGCCACCCAGGGACGATACGGCCTAAGCCCTAGCAGTTAAGACACGCCAAAAACGGGTTAAAACAAGTACCCTAAGGCCCGCCGCAGGCGAAAAAAAATGGGGTAAGACACGCTTTAAGACATTTGTCTTAAACGCCTTTTATTGTCTTAAATGTCTTACTTGGATAAGGCATTTCCCTTAAAAAAATGGCTTAGACGTGTCTTACTGCGTTTTCTCGCCCTAGCAGGCGTTTCTATCAGGTATACTAAAATCCACAACCTTTGTCAAGCGGATTTCGCTCGAAATCGGTATGCTATCATCCTTGAGACAATACATAACGACGGATATCCTCACCATTGCCTAATTCGTCGTTCAGAAAGAGATATATATGGTGTGCATACGACCCCCTACACAAAATGAAAATATTACGATGATAAGCACAAAATCTAGGATTCTCACGCCGATTTTATGTTTTGGGCTTGGCGTTTGCCCACGTGTTCTCAAAGGGAAAAACAAGGGATTGAGCACTGCTCCCTTTTTTTTCTTTTTTTCCCCCGTCGGTTTTGGCCAAAAACAACAATAACCCTAAAAATGTGCGTAGTCCACGAAAACAATATGAAAATAAAAAGCATTAATGAATGGCTTTGGAAGTCTTGGACGAAGCATGTGCCTATCCTCGTATCTCACACAGGAAAAACGGCGTGATAAAGCCGGGATACAATTGAAAAGTGCACTTCATAGGGGCTGGCCCAGCTCGTACATAGCGTTGTACAGATTGTACATCACAATCCAACGTCGAAGCTTGTATGTTCACACCTCCATCTGACGATAGCAAGCGGTAAAACAGCTCAGCATACATAATAAGCAGCAGTGCGGGTGCGTGCATGCACCAGCAGGAAGGAACACATGAACAGCAGTACAATGACAGCGGACTGCAAATATTCAGTGTATATACGTATCGCTGTGTTGTGATCGATGGTAAGGTATTCGTGGTTGTTGATTTATTGTAATATAGCCGTTCTCTCCTCTCAGCTCCAGCAAAACCAAGGTAATTCGTACTCACATTCAGTGAGATCTAGAATGACACTGTTTGCCTTGGGGTCACGGGTAATTTTGGTGCGAAAAAAATGAGTTATTGCCTCTTTTCGAGTGCAGGGACGCTGGCCTACGAAAATAAGACACGTAAGGGACGAAACAGCGTCTAAGACAAGCCCCTGCTGAAAAAGGGCTCTAAGACATTCGTTAAGACATATCTTAGCCGCCCCGGACCCCGTTTTTAAGGATTTCGCATCTAACGGCGTTATTGTGGTGCTCAAAAACTGCCATATTGTCCCTTTTCGAGCGCAGGGACGTTGCCTTACGAAAATAATACACTTAAGGGACGAAACAGCGTCTAAGACAAGCCCCTGCTGAGAAGGGGCTCTCAGACATTCTTTAAGACATGTCTTAGCCGCTAGAGCTTAATACGGCCCCATCCCTGGTTCGCCTTTCACGGTGTGGAAACCCAAATACCACTGGCTCGTAGCTGATTGGCTTTGTGGGCTGAAGTTCGTGAAGCCAGCATTCCTCACCAATGGGAGCAAAGAGGTTCAGCAAGTTCGTTAAACCCGAGCGGGTGTCATTTCACATGGATTACCATCTACAGCCTTCGCTTGGCGCAGCCCAATAAGAAAAAATAAGGCGCGCGAAGCGCGCCGATTTTTGCGCTTGTACTCATCCATATTTACGAGTAGTACGTACGTAGTCACATAGTGATACAGCAGTACGTATGCATATAAGTATTGTACGTGCCCCCTCATAGACTGCGTACTCATCCGCCACTGCCACCGTTGCGCTGGTCTCACTGCCGCCCTCTACTCACAGAGTGGTGGAAGTGTGGAGGGTACCTGGGGTACATTTTTTACATTTATTTTACCCATCCGCCGGAGGATAAAAAAAAGAAGAAAAAAAAAGGAAAGAAACACAGGTTGAAAGAACGAAGAACAATACGTAGCAGCAACAACAACAGGGGGGTTAACACAGCAGCCTCGTGTATATGCCCACACACATGCAGGGCTCACCTAAAATACACGTCCCGCGTTGGCAAGGTGCAGAAACCTGGGTCTGGGTCGACAACAAGTAATCGGCGGTAAGATGGAGATTTCTTTTGTAAAGAAGTCGAAGGCTACCACCTTGAGGGGTTATACCCCAAAATTGTAGGACAGGCATCCCCGTATGAGACACGCCACCGAAAATAGATACAACCTTCTCGCCGTCGTCGCAAAGGAGCAGGGGGTGCGAAGATAAGATATAATAACGCGCGACGCACTGCTAACCAATTGCTACTAACCAAAAGCTCCGAACCTCAGAATAGCGTAGAACCACCATTCCTCTGCAGGTAGGGCCCGCCTGTGTTGCAGTCGGTAGTCTGTGCGTGATTTCCGACAGGAGCCCAACAACGATACATGATCATGATCGACTCAAAAATCTAAAATTATTGCAATCTCTTCATCGCGAGGTTGTACCATACTGCGGCATATCATATCCCCGCTCTCTGAGCGTACTCGATACTCGAGAAGGTAAGACTTGGCGCTGACCAATGCTGTAGGCGACCACTACCGCTTTGCCGTGTAATATATGGCTCGAGCAAGCCCGAGATGGAGGCACGCATGCGCAAGCCTGAAGAGCGACAAGGCACCAACGTTGGTTTTGTCGTTTTGAGCACAACAAGAAGAGCGGGGGGTATAACAAAATACGTGAGACTGCTTGCTGCTTTTTGCTGTTGTTGCTGTTGAACGTTGAAGAAGTAAACAGCCCCACCAAACAACCGACAGACTGATGGGATATGTATACGAATACGTACGCATGTAGAGAGCGGAGAGAGCTGGCATCACAGGGCGGGGGCCCGCCCCGCCCCCATACCCTGACTTGACAGGCACCCTTTCACCCCGAACATGGATCATCTCGATCGTCCTTTGCTACCAACGTTGTTTTGTTGATTGATATCAGATGTTGAATGACTCTGCTGTATACAGACACGTACGAGTAGAGTGGCAGAGACAACGCGTACACACAGAGTTACACACATGCGACAACCGATAGATACAGTGCGGCAGAGTCACAACATACATGTACAAGGTAGGTATGCTCGCAGACACAGATAGACGACAGGTTCATATTCATACGTAGCAGGTCACAGCAGCTCTGATACGCAGCAGCAAGCAAAAAATGGATCTCACCGCAAGCACAATCCAAGCACAATTGTAGGGCAAAAGCAGCAGCGGTTCATCTCATGCGGCCCGCGGCGCACCGTAAGCCGTAAGCCGTAAGCCTCAGTCGTAGCGAGTGACCTTGGTGTATCGCTTCGTATCCTGCGTCTCAGTGTGATAGCCCCATCGCCTATATCTATATGTTTCATGCATGAGATGGTGAAGCCGGAAGCCGGACAGAACGAACAGCGAAAGAAGACGGTCTCTCCTCTCCTCTGCATTATTCATTGAGCAGACCAAGCTCTTCACATCTGGAACTAAAAATGTTTTCTGCCGGTCCGTTCAATGGTGTATCCGTATCTATCGTAAATCGTAACGGATATGGAGTCGATCTTTACTTGAAGTTCACTGAAACGCTTTTCTCGTACACTAGTAGTTAGTTCACCTCGCAGCAGTGACTTCGTGCTTACCTCAAATAATCTTGGACTGTCTTGCCTGGTCATCAGCAAGCGAGCCTGGCCGTACACACTACGAGTAGCGACGAGCTGGTACAACACGTCATAATCGCCAACCCTCACTATCATTGTTGTTGCCGCTACGTTTGGATCTCTTGACGTTCGTTTTCGTCGTTATCTTTTTGCATTTTTTGTACAGTGCTCGCGGATTCCGACGTTAGTTCGTAGCGTATGCTCGTACATATATATGTCGTAGGGCTTGCCGGCAGGCAGTGAGCAATGAGTCAGTGTGTGATGGTATTCGAAGCAGAGCGGAATACAGTAGAGAAAGACAATTCGTGCCCGCAGTTTTATGTTTATATGCTACACTACAGTACTACTGTACGGAGTACTCCTGTTTCCTTTACAATCAGCAGTGCATTTGTAGAGCAGCATGCAGTAGTGGGGGTTGCTAATCGTCGTATCCCCCCCAGCCCCCGCCCCGACTCCCCGAGCACTCATACAACACACAAAAGAAAAGAAAGAAAGGTAAAATTTGCTCTTTTCGTTTCGCTAAAAAATGAGCGTAAAGAAAAAACGTGGGTTTCATAGAACACGCGCGCGGTCTTCGCCTGCGTGTGATAACCGCCCCCCCGCCCCAACAAAAAAATGTCCTGGCGGGTTGAACAAAAACCTCCACTTGAATGCACCTACCTGTCACATGATCGAGCAGGCGCAGTTTCTTCCCCGCATAGATAAATAGGCCGACGTAAGACATAATATTTCTCCCCCCTCCCCCCCGTCCCCTATTCTACGCTCCGTCTCGAAAGGGATGCGTGGTCAATAGTCAAATGACTACTTACCGTATATGACAGTGTATGACACAGTCCCTGAGAGAATTTTCTATCGATAGACAGACGCGGTTTCCCCTAAAAGTCAGGGGGGCACAAATAAAGAAAACGGCGGCTTTCGGAAAAAGACGCGTGCTACGATAGAGGTATACCTTTTTTTGGCTGAAACGTTTTCTGAATAACCTAATAAAGGTTCCTTAACCCAAAATCGTCAGAAGTTCATAATTATTATTCTTGTGTTGCAATTTGTTTTCATTGTATACTTGGGCTATGTGAGCGTTCACCTGGTACAGTAGCCCTTTTGTTTTCCTCCAAAATCTGTTTTTGAGGGAGCTACGTATGGAGCTCCTTAAGTGACCACCCTAAGAATAAACATGTGGTGCACCTATCTACCGTAGCATGCGTCAAGACCTCGGAGATATCGTTTGTTTGTTTGTTTCACCCCCCCATCCCATTTATTATCTTCGCACTTCCGTCTTTCTCCCTCCCTATATAGTCGTAACTCAGATCCGGGGTCACAAAGTAGGCTCCTCTCCCTCCCTCCCCCACGACGGTTCTTCCCTTCATTTTTATCGCGCAGAGGGTTCAGCCTTCCCAACGCTCGTCGATATTCATCGAATTTTGCTAACTCACGCTCTCGCGCTTTCCGCTAGTTCAAGCTATTTTTTTGCCAGAAAAAGTCCCTACGAGCATGCACTCGTGGGGGGCTCGAACTCACGATCTCGACGCTAACAAGCTTCGTGATTACCTGCTAGCCCACCGGGGCGACCGGGGCACACGCGTCGCTTCGCGTTTAAACTTCAACGAACGGTTTGGTCGAGGAAATCGGCATTGAAATTCTTCAGAGAGGGTGTATTATACACCGTCATATACGGCAAGTAAGGCAAGCAACAAATGAGCACCCCCCCCCCCCCGCTATTCTGGTGGGTGGACTGAGGTCGACCTCGATTACGGAAACATACATCGGGTTCATGACGGACGGACAGCTAAACCCGACTTCCTTTGTTTAAGACGCACCCCACCAGTGACTTATGGGAAGATACGGTGTCGGGATTGATGTTTACTGATGATTTCGTCTGCATATCAGAAACACCCGAACGATTGCAGAAACAAATGGAGAAGGCAATAGAGTACACCAGGAAGTGGAGAGTGACGGCGAACGTAAAAAGGTGCGCAGTAGTTGTATGTAACGAAGATAAGGAGAGTCCGGTAACTTGTAAGTGGAAGTGGGGAGAAGATGAATTACCGATCGTAGACCAGTATACGTACCTTGGCGTAGAAATCTCAAAAGATTGCTCTTGGGATGCACACATAAATAAAATAATAGGCAAGGGTAAGGCACACGTAGGCAAGATGGAAGCAGTCCTAACAGACTCGCACCTTGACACTAGAATTAAGAGATGTATACTGATGAATGTGATTGTACCAAAGCTAGAATATGCAGGAGAAGTATGGGAAGGGAACGCGAAGCTCGTAAAACAGCTGGAAACAGTACAGATGACAGCAGCTAAAAAAGTACTAGGATGCTCAAGTACGACGAGTAATACAGTATTGAGAGCAGAACTGGGAATGTACCCACTTAAGACAAATAGAGACGTGCGTAAGTTGAAATGGCAATATAAAGTAAAGAACATGCCAAATAAGAGGTTGCCAGCCATAGCCGATAAAGCTGTATGGGAGAAAGTAACCAAAGGGCGAGCTGGAATAAGGTGGGATAGCGTAGTCGAGAAAGTATGGAAGGAAATAGGAAACCAAAAAGAGACGCTGGCCATAGAGAAATTTAGCGGATACAAGACAGAAGTGAAAGAAAGGATAGAAAGAAGGGAAAGGCTAGCACTGAGAAAGAAGGTGGAAGGGGAAGAACACTTAGAGATGTACGGGGGGTTGAGAGAAGGAATAGGAATGAAAAGGTATCTGCACGGCCCAATGGACTTCGCGAAAAAGCTGAAACTGCGATTTCGTGTAGGGGACCTGGACCTGCCAGAAAGAAGAAGGAGGTATACCAGTAGCCGGGAGGAGGAGGAAGTAGAGGCACAGATGTGCCCATGTGGCAAAGCCATAGAGAGTAGAGTTCACATAGTGGGAGAATGTGAAAGGTACAAGGAGGAAAGGGATGTGCTAGAGGAGGAGATGAGGAAAATAGACGAGTGTGACATGGAGCAGTTTGGTACACTAAATAGTAGCGAGAAAACGATCGCTATCTTAGGAGATAGATGGTGGCCACAGGCGGCGAAGCAGGAAGGGGATAAGATTAGCAAAAGGTTTCTCTGTAATATATGGAAACAACGTAATGAGCGCCCAAGTGTTGGAGGTGTCTCTATTAGGAGTAGGAACGGTGCTCCGTCTCGAAAGGGATGCGTGGTCAATGGTCAAATGACTAAGGCAAGCAACAAATGAGTACGAAAAAAAAACTGGTTAGTTTAGTAATTTCATGCCTATATCCGGTTTGTATTTTGATATGAGGAAAAAAAACTGGTTAGTTTAGTAATTTCATGTCTATTGTTCGGTTTGTGTTTTGGTATGAGGAAAAAAAACTGGTTAGCTCAGTAGTTTCATGTCTAAAGTCTGGTGGCTTGTTTTACAGCGTCGTTGCCACTCGACGCCAACCCATAGTTGTCTAGCAGAATCTATTGGGGGGGGGTGGATCTAGGCTGCTGTTGGTCCGGGCGATTCTATGTGATTTGCGACCAAAACCTTTAATGTGGTAGTACATCCCTTGTTAACACCCCCCCGTTGATATCACACCGTCGGCAATTTGGCCGGGATCTATTAATATTGCCTCGGAAACCTTGATACCGTTATCAATGTGGCCGGGGTCCGTTAACACGTCATATCCATTATTATTATATTTAGCACACCTTCTTGTTACGACACCCCTTAGCTGCGAGGCTCCCGTGCATGGTGCTTGACACCGTGGGTACGTTTGATATTACACGCCCCCACAACATCCCCCTCAGTGATAGTATTTATGAATGTCAAATTATATGACCGGAGTGTGCTGTAATGCGTGTTATACGGTTAAGACCGGGATCCGTGACGATATTTCCCAAAAAAGTGTCCGGTCTATTGACAAAAATGTTCAGAAAAAATGGGAAAAAAAGCACTTGAAAATTATTTGCCACCGACCCTATTTAACTTGGTTTTAGACTACATTGAAGGATGGCAGTGTATTACGAATAACTTGACACTGAAAACGAATCAGGCTATGACGTTTGATCTACATGTGAATAGGGTGGGAACCGACAGGATGGCAGGATGCTTTTGGATCTGCAGTTGATTTTCACGTCTAACAGAGGGTAATTATACGGGAAAACGTTTATTTTGGGGGGATGAACGTATCTATCTCTCTGGGCAGACCAAATTGAAATGGCTGCAGATTTCATGGGTGCCTTGCCCTTTACTAGGAGTTGGCGCAAGCGGCAAAACAAACCACGCTCGAATTAATGAGATAGCTGGCGAGGAATTGTGCGCAGAAGTTGGTGCTCTTCCTGGGAAACTCGTGGGATGAAAAAAAGATAAAAACTGCAAGCAGGATCATCGGGGCAAAAAAAAAACACAAACAAATTGCCTTCGTTGTATAGGGCGAACGGCGCCAGATCCGGGCGCGACCGCACGCCTAGCTATCATTCTCGTCGCACCTGGTGCCATCGCGGCAGCGAAGGGCGACTGTGGTCGGGTCTTATGCTGCGGGAAGCGAGTTACCCCTTGCTTTAAGATGCGAACGCAGCAAGACTAACTGCTGTCTCACGAGTACGGGAACATAATCGCGTTATAATGTCTACGATACCTCTCTGTCCACAAATATAAGGACGGTTTAAGTAGATATAAATACATGTACAAAATTGCAGCTGCTGCTCGGAGAGAGCTCCACACCTTTTCTTAGACGTAGATTTTTACCCTTTTCGCGATAACTGGCGATGGCGTCCACCTGGCGACACGCAACTCCCTCATCGTGCTCGCCGACCCCTGCTCTGCCTACTCTGCCAAGGGCGGTCTCGGCCGTGCCCAACTCATGTCTCATGGGGCTGCGATTTTTCCAGGATTCCATGCCCTTTTTGTCACGTGCACATACCATACCAACCAGTACATGCTTTTTTTGTTTTACACGCAAACCGCATTATTCAAGATTCCGTTTTTTATATGTAGACGACCAACCCGGAATTTTATCGTACCGGCTCCTTTTACTGCGGATATACACGTACGTACGTATTATATGTACGAGTACCAGTACCGCTGCAAGCTGTGATAGAGTATCACATACCAGGTATTTTTTAATATGCGATGATATCTGCACAGTACTCATACGTGCGTGGTATTCAGCAGTATGACAGTGGTCGGTGTGTGCCTGGATATAGTACCGGCCAGGGCCTCACGTGCGCTCGCGGGCGTGGACATGCGGGCGGTGGGCGCTGCAGCAACGTTTACAAAGAATATGGTGATGGAGAGCGCACATACAAAACTCACACACACGCTCTTTTTTTTTTACACGCAGCTACTGCTGTACATGCATAATCAAAGATTCCCTCATCGCGCTCGCCGACCCCTGCTCTGCCTACTCTGCCAAGGGTGGTCTCGGCCGTGCCCAACTCTAGGCTCACGGGAATGCGGTTTTTCCAGGATTCCATGCCCTTTTAGTCACGTGCACATGCCATACCAACCAGTACATGATTTTTTGTTCTACACGCAAACCGCACTATGCAAGATTCCGTTTTTTTATGTAGACGACCAACCCGGAATTTTATCGTACCGGCTCCTTTTACTGCGGATATACACGTACTACGTACTATATGTACGAGTACCAGTACCGCTGCAAGCAGTAACAGAGTATCATATACCAGGTAATTTTTAATATGCGATGATATCTGTACAGTATTCATGCGTGCGTGGTATATTCAGCAGTATGATAGTGGTCGGTGTGTGCCTGGATATAGTACCGGGCAGGGCCTCGCGGGCGCTCGCGGGCGTGGACATGCGGGCGGTGGGCGCTGCAGCAACGATTATCAATAATATCGTGATGGAGAGCGCACATACAAGACACACACGCTCTTTTTTTTTTACACGCAGCTACTACTGAACATGCATATACCCGCTTACGTCTACGTACGTACGTATCATAATACCACCTCAGTACTCATAGGGTGATATTTACAAGAAATAAGAAATTCGGAAGCCGCTATATTGAAGCTAGTATAAAACGCATCCTCTCCTCTTCATGTAAATAAGAAACTTAGCCTCCGTTTGTGAGTGTTTTTTATATCAGGTGTATGTACTACTGCTGTAACACCCCTTGGCAGTACAGAGTCGCTTTGTTCGCCCTAACCTTAGCTACTAATCTACCTCAGTAGGCTACTCCTCGCCGTTACGGGCATTGTCGTAYGCCGCAGGCGGGCGTCAGCCCGCCGCGAAGCCCCCCTTGTAAATACATGTACGATATTGTGGGTGGTCTCGTGTGAGAGCTCCTCGGCTTTTCTTTGACGTAGATTTTTGCCCTTTTCACGATAACTGGCGATGGCGTCCACCCGGCGGCACGCAACTCCCTCATCGTGCTCGCCGACCCCTGCTCTGTCTACTCTGCCAAGGGCGGTCTCGGCCGTGACCAACTCTTGTCTCACGGGGCTGCGATTTTTCCAGGATTCCATGCCCTTTTTGTCACCTGCACATACCATACCAACCAGTACAGTGATTTTTTGTTCTACACGCAAACCGCATTATTCAAGATTCCATTTTTATATGTAGACGACCAACCCGGATTTTCATTGTACCGGCTCCTTATACTGCTGATATACAAGTACGTATTATATGTACGAGTACCAGTACCGCTGCCAGCAGTAACAGACTATCATATACCAGGTAATTGTTAACATGCGATGATATCTGTACAGTATTCATACGTGCGTGGTATTCAGCAGTATGATCGTGGTCGGTGTGTCCCTGGATATAGTACCGGGCAGGGCCTCGCGTGCGCTCGCGGGCGTGGACATGCGGGTGGTGGGCGCTGCAGCAACGTTTACCAAGAATGTGGTGATGGAGAGCGCACATGCAAAACACACACGCTCTTTTTTTTCACACTTAGCTACATGCATAATCAAAGATTCCGTTTTTTCCATGTTGACGACGAACCCGGATTGTTTTGAGACCACGTACTAGTACCACTACTGTACTGCCGATATACGCGTACGTACGCACGTACGCACGTATGATACAGTAGTACCAGCACCACAGCAGAAAAAGACCTGTGTGCCATGGGTTCATACGTGCGTGGTACACCAGTGTGATAATATAATACTATTAATACTGGTGTTTGTTGTTTCTGTTCGTATGCGAGCGATGGACACTCCGACTTTCCCAATATAATTACGGTGATGTTCGAGAACTTGCTTTTTTTCGAAAAAAGTGGTTCCGAATTCATTACCGGTATATGTACGAGTATACTCGTACTCGGATTGCATTTATAGTTGTCCCGTGGTCTACATGCAATATCCAAGATTATGTTTTATGCTTAACACTGGATTTTACGAACTACTTACCGCTGACACACGTACTGATTTTTAAAGCTTACTGCTGATATACCCGTACGCACGTACGTATCATAATACCTCAGTACGAGAGGGTGATATTTACAAGAAATAAGAAATTCGGAAGCCGTTATATTGAAGATAGTATAAGACGCATCCTCTCCTCTCATGTAAATAATAAATCAAGCCTCCGTTTGTGAGTGTTTCTCTTTAATAGGTGTCATGTACTACTGCTGTACACCCCTTGGCAGCACAGAGTCGCTTTGTTCGCCCTAAGCTTAGCTACTAATCTACCTCAGTAGGCTACTCCTCGCCGTTACGGGCATTGCGCGTAGCCGCAGGCGGGCGTCAGCCCGCCGCGTCGAAGCCCCCCTTGTATTACCATAAAAATGTCCTTACGTTTACGGATAGAGGGATACGTATGGATACTTCGTGGATACCGCTCTGTCCCGAAATATAATGACCTTTTTCAAAATAATATTTAATAAAGCGGTGCTTATATCTCGGGACAGCGTGGTATCAAGTCCTCGTATATATGTATGTACCCGTACAGCTGCAGTGTCAGCGCCACTGAAATAATGATGGGTGTGCCAATCCAAGCCGCATGCACAACAGCAGCAGTAACTTGCACGTGAGCTAGAGGTTGGGCAGACTCCTATGGAGAGTGCCGTCGGCCTCACAGAGTATCGGCGAGGTACATCCTGGCAACCTAAGAGGTATCGCGGTGTACTGCTGCTGCTGTACTGTACCACCAGTATACGTGTGAGGTACGAGTACCAGGTATCACATGCAGCAGCAGCAACAAGCATGGTCAGCCTTCGACTTGATCCCCACGTACGCGGGGGAGTAGCATTGCCGTACTGCCGGCCCGCCAAGCTCGAAAGGGCCACCCGAAAAGCGTGACCTGCTCACGCTTGCGCGTCTGTGTATACGCTCCTACTCTGCGCCCCGGGCCTGGTCATGCGCACATCCAAGCAACGAGGGTATAGTAGCAACAACGTGGCTGCGTTTGTTTGTAAGAAAAACTATCTCGGTGCTCTCTATGCAGGCTTATGTTTTTCCATTTTTTTTAGAATGCTGTGGTATGAATAGTTTTTCAGTAGTGACGTATGTCTTTTTTCCCCTTCGCGGATTGGTTTATTTCCTAAAGAATAGTTTTTTCAGCTGCCGACCACTAGTGAACTCGGGACACGTTTTCCCTTTTTTTACGTCTAAATCAACGCCAGTCCCTCCTCTAACCGGTGTGTTGCGATGCCTCCACCTTTCCCTGAAATTATGTGCCAAGTGAACTCTGAACGAGACGAACGGCCTTCCTGTATTATTTCACGTACATTACAAATATTAGTTGAAGTACATGCGTGCACGCTTGCATTGTTCGTAAACTTCGAAGCAGCTGTATAACCGAAATGTACTTCATGCTCTCAACACCTTCAGCTTCCCATGATTTGTAATATGCCAGGTATCCTTGTTTGATTTACATCTACTAATCCCGTGTCTCGTGGTTTGATCTCCGCTGTCTAACTCGTGTTCGTGCCAATGCAAATTTTGCTGTCGCTCCCGGTTACCCAGAGCTTCAAACGAAGGCGCCTGACACGCAGAGTTCGTCATGACGCCCGTCCTGCTTCAGCGGATCATGGCAATAATGCTGCTCATCTCTGGCCTGGCAGTGAAAGGGGTTTTTCCTTCCAACACCTTGCCGCGAATTGCCGAGGCAGGGCATATTGATGAAACATGTCCACCGTGTGACCTCCTCTTCAGCAAGCTAGAGACAAGCGAGAGTGGCAGAAAACTGTCCCAATACGTTAAGGTGCAGGAACGTGGCGAGCCTAAGAGCGGTACCGGCATAATATACTCCTGGGCAACGGCAGCGCTGATGCATGCGTGCGACTATCTGCAGGAGGTTTTCGGTAAGGAAACGTACGAAATACGAAAACAAATGTTTGGCACTCAGAGGTAAAACGTGACGAATAAGAACGATGGTTACAGCGTCAGCCACATATATAATAGACCGGGTTGCGGAGGCAGGGTTTTTTTTCGAACTGCAATTTGAGGAGCTGCACGACACGCGCGCAGCACGGTAATCGTCGTACTGTTTTCCTCGCAGGATTATACGTCCGCTCCTCTCTTGTGTTTTTACCTCTCTCCGTCTGCATCAAAGCGGATAATCCCAGTATCAAACAAGCGGTCATCACACACACATATATATATGCTACACACCAACTGTCATTGGGGAAATAAGCAGCCCGCGTTGTGCGCCGTTACCGTTTTGTGGACGTGTCAATTACAACGTGCACCGAGCGAAGGCTGGTTCCTGTTTATGCAATTAGTTCTTCGGGCATTGTAATGTTTGTTTCCGACCCCGTTCTACTGTATATTGTTGTTGATAACGGTACCCTTGGTGATGTTGGCTCTCAGCATGCGCGCCACAATAGGGGTAGGCAGCACTGTTTGGCTATCATATTCCTAAGATAAGCTATGAGGGCTGACGGGTTCATCAGTTAAGACGCGTGATGCCATAGGGGTAGCATTGTTTGGCCGAACCATTTCTGACTGGCACAGGGGTACTCCTCAACTGAAAGGGCCCACCCAGTAATGCTATTGGTATGTTTTGTTTTACAATACTGAATCTATTATTTGAGCGATACTTACCACGTGCCGAGGTTAAGAGTCCCCATTTTTATCGAAATCGGATGCGGGGAAAGGTATACGTCTCCTCGAGTCAAAAGCTCCAGGACAGATAAGTGCTACCCCTACTGTAGCACACATCTCAACGTTGTCAAGAAATCGTGTGTCTTATTCCACTAGTGGTTGGATACGTAGGATATAACGGGCTTGATCAGGTTACGCATTCGTATTTCTCAACGTCAGGCTTTGGGTGGGCCCACGCTTAAGGGATCATGCGCCGTATGAGGTTGAGCAAACCCCTTTATGGAATTATGTCCTGTTGTTCATAAACACGTCCTACGAGGTTTGGCTGTTATGCCTTCACCATTATCTAACATGAGGACTTTAGATTATTGTGCTTTGTACATGCATGCATGCAGTCAGTTACGTCGATGCGTGCAATCTGTTTTTTCGCCCAGGTGAAGGGTGCTGTCGGTTTGACCTCACAACCCAAAACGAGGATATCGACGAGCCATTGGATCGGTACCCTGTTCGAAGCATTGTCTTTGAGCCAGGTCTAGGCACCAATGATCCAAGGTGTTCCTGCAACACGATCGACAGGTGAAGTGTGGCGCGTATCGACAAACTTGACGACCGCACTGGGCTTTGAATTTCACCTTCGTCGACATACCCAACCTCTATTGCCTCCTCAATCTTGTAATACCATGTACAACGTAAACGAAACACATAAAGTAAGAGGTATATATAACATACTACAGCACAAGGCGCTTCGCTCGCACAAGGAATCCAATACAATTTGAGTGAAGCAGACACAGAGGTCCACGACGATAGGCGCAAACCTATGTCTTGCGAATGTCAAGAGTGCCATACAAAAACACTTTGTAAGGCGGGAATTTGTTTTTTTATTCGGTCGTTTTAGTAACAGAGTGGGCTGAAGAACTGTTCGACAACATCCTGGCTCTTGCCAACTCTGTTAGCTTGCGTTCTCGCGTCGTCGCCCTTTGGTCGGCACTGCTTGCTTCGCTGCTTTGTCTAGGGCCGATTTCGCTGTGATGTGCTGCGCTGTCCGGTGTTGCACTTGCGGTAGATGTCCGACGACAACATGATCGTACGTGAAGTAAGTTATCCCACAAAACATTACCTGTCAAACAAGAACGCTCACCAGCGAGCGATACGAGAACGCGTTGTTCAAATGAGAGCTCTGGAAGTCTCGAGGGGTGTCACTGGAACCCGCTGAAGCAGATACTCAAAATTTGAAAGTCATGGGTGCCAGCCGTATGCTACGGCAGGGGTGCATCTAAATTTCGTGGGGCTCTGCACGTGCGGAGCTACATACCTCACCCAAATGAATGTAGAATACTAAATGATACGCTTCATGTGATGGTCAATACCATGGCCACTGTTTGTATACAACGAATTTTAGGGTGATTGCAATTGACCCACTTCGGTTTTATTTTTTGCTTCAGAATTTTCCCGACCCACGATGATAGAGAGTTTCCCCGGTCAAAACATAATCAACGAATTGTCCTTTACATTGGAAATATTTTCCAAATGTGATTGCGCCGCGTTTTTTCGCGATTTGTTTTGGTAAAAGTGTTTGTTGTGATTCCCAAACGTTTGACATGTTTAAACGAGCTCCGAGGTTTTTGTTTGTTTTTGTCCTTTAGAACAACTGCCAACTGCAGTTGCGTGTCCAGCGCCGAGTGGCCCGATCGGCGTCGCTCCTTGTGTTTGACTTTTTGGTCACAGTGATACAAACCGCAGCGTCAGACAATGCAAACGAATGCGGCAGCTACCACGCCCCCAACCAGCAGCAGGTTGATCCTACTACTCAAGCCGTCGCCACCGCAAGCGGTAAGGCTTGTCGTGGCTTGTGGGTGGTGTTCTAGCGAGCCACATGCGCATGGAAATGCTGGCGTTAAGCTCAACGGGTTTACCGTGCGTGGGGCACAAAAGAGAGCTGCTTTTGAGAAGTCGCCTCACACCACTGACGATTGCAGAAGCTACCGCGCTCGTCACTGCCTCGCCACAGCAGCGTATGTTTTCTTCTAATCGTGTCGCAGCTGCACCAAGCGTGCATAGCTGTTTGTATTGTCTTGTGTCTGATGTCCTAGCCACTTAGCTCGGTGGTTACGAAAAAGTTGCTCCGAGCTCAAGACGTTGCTGTGCTGTGGGCCATAACGCACAAAGGACAGCTGGCTTTTGGAGGTCGCCTCACACCTCTCGGGATTACAGAAGCTACCGGGTTATTTACCGCCCAGGAACAGCAGCGTCGCGTTTCTACTACTTAGTTCGACGCTGTACCAAGCAGGTAGGGCCGTTGTTGTCTCGAGTGCCGTGTCCTAGGCAGTTTGGTGCTTTCAAAACCAGTTCGGTATGTACGTTTCGGTACTCGCGTTTCTCTCCCGCTGCTTGTTTTGTTTTGGCGGCATTCGAACAGACCACAGCGGTGGGGCGTTTAACTTCGAGCAAGACAACATACATTTTGTTTTTCAATTATTAACGTTTTTGTGGAAACCGGGGAAACCCTATAGTTGTTTATTGTCTTAAGGCTGTTGGTGACAATGTCTGAACTGACACTTTTAACCTAGTATCCTTGGATTTGGTTGGTCTATAGCAGGTTGTTAGCAAACGGGGCAAAGTTTCAATGGCCGCGGCCCCCCGAATAGCTGCAAGTGGCCGAATGTGACAGTACGTAGGCGCCAGTGTTTATTTGTGCCTGTGCCGCATGGATTGCCTGTGCTGCTACTGCTGTTCCATTGTTATGTTGCTCGTCTTGCCACGAAACCCCTGGAACGCCTCGGGACTTGTCGCGAAAGCTGGGAATCTCAGATGCGGTAGGCTACTTCTGCCGTAGGTAGTGGGGTGCTGCCCATGCCCCGACAAGGTATTCTGGTACACGAGCACCAGGTGCGGCCTCGCCGAGGCATTGCCTACCATGTGGTGCAACAGCTGATCGTGACCACGCACCCGCCAGTGGGTTTGCACCGCGTGCAGCGCAGCCCGCGTCTACTCGCGGCTGCTGAATTCCTCGATCATATCAAATGTGGTATCGTGAAGGAATTGACGATGGCGGCGGGCGGGTGGTCTTCCCATTGAAAGAGTAGATAGGGTTGGTTGTATTTACCCTGTCTGCTGTGTACATACCCGTACGAATAGCCAGTATAATGGGTGTCTCTCGTCTCATTGTTGTTTTTCGGACACCCAGACTCTTCCGGCGCCTGTGTTCCCAACGAAAGTTATCGCTTTTTTTTTCTTGAGTTATCTTTTGTTGTTATCAATCTAGTTGGGTTTTGAAGTCTGATGGTTCTCCCTATCTATTATATATAGTTAGTATGATGCCCACTACTACTATACAATATGAAACCTAAGTTACTATTAAGAATAACTGTGATTCTCGAAAAACGGTATTGATAAACGAAGGGGCTTTGGTAATTCTCCACGCTGTCAAATCAAAGGGGGTGCCTTCAGAGGTTCTTTGGGTCGGGGTGGCAGAGACCGCAGTTCAGGTCAAAAAGTCGAGGAGAAGAAACTCCGTCGTTTATTGTCGCCACCAAAATGGAAAGCAATTCCAATCACTGAAAGAGATGACTCTGGCAGCCTAGTCTCACAGTCACAAGCAATCTACGTGCGCTCCTCAAGGAGACCTATTGTATACACTACAAGAGTCGTGCACTGACGTTCTTCTACGTCAAACTACCCGCATTCTCGCTGGCTGTAGATCGGCAATTTACGAGTCTACGACTCAGACCTGGCAAAGAACACCCTTCGTACTCGTATTCGACTAGTCCCCAACTAATGAACTCGCTGTCCAATCTTATAATACTTGTTTTTTGCACACTCCTTTCCTCAATATTGATAGTCTATTCGCAGCACGTAGTTGCTCATAGACCATGACAAGAATCTCGGTGCAGTTTCTCCCTCGTGAGGGTTATGACATTTCTTGCATCGGTGTACCGACACCCTTGCAGTTATCCCGCGACCCGATTCATTTGTTCGTACCTGCATCAAAAGTGACCTTGGTCCCACCTCTCTCCAATCACTCGCATTCCCTGGTCCTACGCACAACATCTTGTATGATCCGGTCCACAACGGTTCTCTGGCCAAGCTGCCCTCAGCTGGATTGAACACATGTGTTCCTCCTCCCGTTATCCCGTACATCCACGCCCTATCTCCCGCTACGAGTTTCACTCGATTGATCATGACTGCATCAATGTTTTCATTGGCGGCTTGGGGTTTCGCTTTGGTTAGTCGAACTTTCTCTAGTACTATTGAATACGCTTGCACTTGCGTGTCCCTCATGAACATAAAATAAACAAGCTGGTCTCTCTTCCTTCGCTCTGGTGGCCCTTCACGCCAATACCCTCTAAAAACGTAATCAGTAACCTTGGATACCGTCTTATGTGTACCTCGTTTGGAGTCAGGCCTATTCCCCTGCGACGTTCCTATTGTTGTGTGCAGCTATTGCGTGTGGCAGTACTGGCGCATGCGACTGTAAGCGTCCACCACGATGAACGTTTCTGAAGTTGATCATTGTGTTAGTGTCGCAATCGAAAGAGTGTCATTCGCGTTGCCTGTCTCCAGTCTTGATTAATCTAGGGATGTACATATGCAGAATTGTCAATTTGCAGAGTCCATGAGGTACGCAAATAAACGGTCGCCCAGACGTCCACACGTATATCCCTGAACTCAGCAGGAGCCCAGGGCTAGCACAGCTGCGCACCCGGCTAGATAGGTGGACTCGCAGAAGCACACAGGTAGTAAAAGACGGAGTGAAATTATTTGGTGTTATCCCAGCAGGTATCCATGTCGCTTGCATGCCTACATATCAGTAGACTAGGATATCCTAGTGCGTACTGCATGAACCTACTGCTCATGTACGTACGTACACTGAAACGATAACTACTGCTGTATACGTACCTACTGCACCTACTCGACTACCTACTGATGTACGTCCGAACCTACTGCGCATACCGTGGAGGACAAGCTGCTGTTCCTACTGATGTACGTACCTACTGTACTTTCATCCTTAACCACTGAACAAAACTGTTGTACGTACTGTACGTACGGTACTTACAGCCGATGATGGGTGTAGGTGTCTACTCCTGTAGTACCTACTACACGAAGAAAACAAATCCGAATTCAACGAAAACAAACTGGCAGGGGAGGATAAGGATATACAAGAAGTCGCGACATCCGAACGACGGCATAACCGGGAGACATTATTCGCTCAGTGTGTAGGCCTCTTGTAGATAATCCAGGATTCACCAGAGTGCACGGACTCCATAGTCTTGATAAGAGCTCGAAGCCGGGACGATCTGAGAAAGCTATTATCCCAGCCGTAGTACCATCCTTCATTTCAACGGCCACCGCTGCAAGGTGCTCGGAAGTGACACTACCAAGAGTGGAGGCGACACCACAATAAATTCTGACGGCGAGCATATACGGCACAACAGCAGTCGGAGAAATAGCACTTGAAAACACAAAGCAGGTGATAACGGTCTCAAGTGCAACGAGTAGGAAGGATTCACGGCAGTATACAGTAGTAATAAGGACGGGAGACATGTCACAGGCGCAGACACTCGCACGAGGTCGTTGCGGCTGCTCGCTCAGTCGCATGACGCGTGGGGTGGGGCGTGGCCAGTCATGTGAAACGACAACCGAAAATCGGTTTGTTCGGTCGTTCTGTTTCGGTTTTTTCCGACCGGCCGTTTTCCCCCTCACGTCCCTCAATAACGCCTACATATCTACTTGGAAACCCCGTTATGTATGGACGTGGATACGCACACAGCACACCGCACACAACACACAGCAGCACAGCAGCAGCAACAACAGTCGCACAGGGCACAGGGTACAGCGGTACAGCCGTGCGTCGCGACACTGCGAAGGACAACCATGTCCGGTTCAGGGAGCAGTGCTGACTCTGACCTTGAGCCGGAGGCAGAAACGGGTACTCTGTTACAGCAGCGTCCGCCTCTCGGGCCAGTCCCGAGAGAAGGCTCAACTCATTGCTGTTGCGTTCGATGGAGATATAGAGTTTCCTCCTGAAAGCCTAACGGAACCCTCGTCCAGAGCTCTCGAATGCCCCGAATGTCCGGGTGTGGGACGCGTAGTGCGTTGGTTAAGTGTAAGCCAAGCGCACACCGGACAATAGACAGGCAAGTGGTAGGCAACGCTCATGCACGGTATGTGGACAGGTGTGGGCACTGAGGTGGACACTTGGGTGGTTTGACTGGTTTCTTTCACTTGGGTGGTGTTTAGTAAACACCAGGTGGGAGAAGATAGCCACTATCGACCTTCAGGTGGATACGGGGTTTCCACAACAGAATAGCGTTCCTATGACGGGGAACCCATCCTCAACCTCCATCGCTCGAGCGGGGAGCTTCGTACAGCTTGAATCCCGTTGTGACGATGAACCCTCCGCCTAGTACTGGCCACGACAGTCGCTTACGCATCATAGTATTGTCCTCTGGCTCACAACCGCTGCAACACCCCCCCTACCCGACGCATACCTATCGTCGGGTCAAAACGGGCATCCCGATTACGGCCCGGTAACAGCGTGTGTGCCCTCCTCCTCCATCCGCGTCGTCGGCCCGGCGTTTGTAACACCTCCACCGTCCGACGTGTTGACTATCGCCGGCCCAGAGCGGGCTTCCCTGCAGTCTGGCGCGCCTTGGTTCCTCGGCGCCCCCGTCGCTGCAACACCCCCCCAACCCGGCGCGTGTGAGCGTCGGTACCAAGCGGGCATTCCGTGCGATTAACCGATATCCCCTTCCTCCTCGGCTACCCGTCGCTGCGATTCCCCCCCAGCCCGGCGCATGTGAGTGTCGGTGCCAAGCGGGCATCCCGGTTAAGATCCGGTGACAGCGAGTGTGATTTCCTCCTCCGTCCTACGCCGTCCGCGGGAAGTTTGGTGGTGTGGCGACGGAGATCTTGTACGATGGCGGGACGTGCGTCCGTGCCGGTCCTTGTCCATTCCTGAGACAGCCGAGCTCGATCAACCGATGCGTCGTACTACTCCTAAGCGTTTCTTGCCGATTGTAAAACTCAGCCCGCGCGTCATGAATCTATCTGCTCGACTCTTGTTATTGCTGCGTCCACGACGCCGTCCCCGGAGAACATTCCCACTCGCAACCGCTGGGTGACGTGTTCGATCCAACAACCACGTGTAACACAAAACACAAAACAGAGACGGGCCCTTCTCCCCAGCACGAACCCGAGACGGTGCTCACCTTCGCCGACCCGTTCGACAGTAGCATGGCAGGTGCTTACCTTTCACCGTCGAAGTGGTACCGCCAAGCCTACTTGCAACATGCACGGGAGATGCTTACCTCATCTCCCGATCGGCGGCGATTGACAAAGTGCTCACCTCACGTTTCAACCGAATACCGCCGAGGTACTCTACCCAGCTGCTATTGATAGACCGACAAACTCCGGAAATCTACAGAACCCAAATCACAATCAGTCCCAGGTACGCTGGGGAATATCAGCCAGCCCTTCGGACCTCACACCCGGACTCCAGATACTGAAGCTCTCAACAACCAGAATCCCGCTTGCCAGATTCCCAACACCCCGAAGACCCCCTGGGTCGCTGTTGATGGTGTTGTACAGGGTCGCGATTGATGCTGCCAACCCGACTGGTTCCTCGCGTCTTCGTGACGACCGGTTCTTCTACTGTCTTCGAGATGCTTGCTGTTTAGCTTGCCCTTCCGTCCCTGTGGACTTGTAGACCCTCCCCGCGACGCTGGTTCGGACAGCCGTGGTGCTTCTCAGTATCCTAGCGCCAGGCCCCACTGCAACACCGCCCCTGGCCGACGTATAACTACCGTCAGCGCAAAGCGGGCATCCCGGTTATAGGCCGCTGACAGCGTAGGCGCTCTCCTCCTCGCCGTCCCACCACTGTGACACCCTTCCAGCCTAGCGCACGTGCGCGCGAGGGCTACCGTCAAACCCACCTGCAACACGCGCGAGAGATGCTTACCTCATCTCTCGATCGGCAGCGATTGACAAAGTACTCACCTCATTTTTCAATATAATACAGCCGAGATTCTCTACAGAGCAGCAGCTTTACAGGTCCTTCCATATTCTTCAAATTCTCGAAAGTAAAGCAGGTCCTGGTTACGGTCGGCCACGTGAGTATCAGCCAGCCGTCCGGATGTCATACCCGGACTGCAGATACTGGAGTTCCCGACAACCAGGATCCAGGTGCCAGAGGTTCGACTTTCAGAAGACACGCGGGTCGTGTTTGATGGTGTCGCCAAACCGACTCAGTTCTTCGCTCTCCATTGACGACCCGCTCTTCCACTGTTGTGTAACCTTGCTGTTTGTCTCGTCCTCCCGTCCATGCGAATTCGCCCTCGTTCGCGGAGTTTCGTGTGTCACGATAGTTGGGACAGAACGGTGTGGTCGGGAAAACCGGGAGGGTTAAACCTGCACACAATATTCTCCCGTCAATGTCCTTCATTTCCTCACGTTTCTGTCCATGTTTTTTCCATAAGAGCAAGCTCTCATCTGTTTCATGCCGCGGCTCAGTCCCCTTTTCGGTTCCACGCCCACTCAAAGGTACTCCGTGCACACCGACGCCACCCATCAAGAGATATTACCAAACCTCGATTCCATATATATGTAAATTAAGTAATTAGGGAAAATGGCATTTCCGCCATGCTTCGACCAATTTTGGAGGCTTTCCTCTGAACATTTAACCACGTATTAGAACCGTACGTGCAAAGATTCTTGCCGCCTGCCCTTTTTTTTGTTTTTTACTAGTTTTGCTCGATTTTGCGTTTTTATCATTTTTTGCAAGGGTGTGTTCGGTAGGGTACGTACTGAAGTGTACCGGGGGTATTTTCTCGGTAAATACCAGTACTAGACACTTCAGTAAGTTCGGTATGGCCTCGATACCGGTACCTGACACTTCGGTAAGTTCGACATTTCTTTAATACCGGTACCCGACAACTCGGTACGTTCGGTCTTTTTATTTCACCGGTACCCGACACTTCGGTAAATTCGGTACGCCTACCCAAATATACCCCAGGTACCGGTATACCCTCGACCGCAATACCGGGGGTACCGGTATTTTTTCGGTACTAGGCACGACACCCTACCGAACACTTCGGTAAGTTCGGCTCTTTTTCAATGCCTGTACCCGACACTTCGGTAAGTTCGGTATTGTTACGTTATCGGTACCCGACATTTCATTAAGTTCGGTACTTTTCCAATACCGGCACCCGGCACTTCGGTAAGTTTGGTACGCCTACCCTAATATACCCCGGGCACCGGTATGCCCTCGACCACAATACCGGCGGCGATCGGTGCGGCCTCGATAGGGGGGAATCGGGTTGGTATCCAATACGGACAAACATTATGACATTATACAAGGCTATTTGTTTGTGGCAGCAGCAGCAGTCTTCTCTACATCTATTTACGTATCATGCATTCTATATATATACGGGTTTGAACGCGACATCTCGAATCCATCGCTGCTCTAATTATATTCATACACTATTGTACCAGCAGCAGCGGCCGCAGCACAACGCGAGGTCGTCGATGACCTTAACCGTATGCCAAGCTTCGAAGTTGGGAGGTTGGGGTAAAGAAAAAGCTTCAAGCGTCGCTCTTGATGGCAGTGGCTCGCGTGGACTGTATCAAATGTACAGTAGAGCCCACAGCAGCAGCACATTGCCCAAGTTCGAGCTGCTGCTTTTGCCCCTCTGGTGCTGTGTTCTGTTGTTCTTGCTGGGGCTGGTGTTGCTCTTAACCGTGATGCCGCTTGCTACGTGGTTGGGATGCGGGCGGCGGCATTGCCGTTTTCTACACCGTTGCCGCTGCCATCTGTTGGCTGTTGCTATACTGTATACGAGTACACATGTATTTAGGGTATATTCGGTGAGGTACGTACCGAAGTATACCGGGAGTATTTGGTCGGTAAATACCGGTACCCGACACATCGGTAAGTCCGGTATTTTTTCAATACCGGTACCCGAACATTCGGTAGGTTCGGTATTTTTCCAATATCGGTACCTGACACTTCGGTAAGTTCGGTACACTCACATAAATATACCCCGGGTACCGGTATACCCGCGGCCACAATATCGGGGGTACCAGAAATTGCTCGGTAGTGTGCTTAATACCCTACCGAACACTTTGGCAAGTTCGGTACTTTTTCAATACCGGTACCGGACATTTCGGTAAGTCCGGTACTTTTTCGATACCGGTACCCGACACTGCCGTAAGTTCGGTACGCGCAATAAATATACCCCCGGTACCGGTATTCCCTACCGAACATCCCCTCGGATTTTTGTATCGTCACATTTATCGAGGAAAACAAAATAACCAAACAAAAAAGGGCAGGCGGCAAGTGTGTCCATTAGCATATAATTTACACTGTGTCCCAATTTCACGTCTAAATTCGTAAAATTGGTCGGGGCATGGCCAGTCTGCTTTAGAAGCATTATTTTGGCTGCCTCAGCTCCTACATACTCGAAAATTATCATAACATAACATATGACGAGATAGATGCGCAGAACAGCAGCCCTGCATAGTAGAGCGGCGTACTCGTCAATCCTACATGCATACATTCGAGGTATGATACAGCAGTATATGTGCTCGTACTCGCATATACAACGCTCGCTTACTGCTGCACCTACTGTTTCTGAAGCGGTACGTACTCATACTAACATTTGCACAGATGCTCCGAGTACCTTGCAGTAGATTTAATACCGCTCTACACACTGCCTACCGAAAATAACAACCGTACACGCAGTAAATGTGTTATACTGCTGCTGTACTCATACGTGTGTACTAGTATGTATCGATCTTGGTCACAAACCTGACACATGCATTGTGTATATGCTGTACAGCTCTTCGTAGTGTGCGAGCCTTCACACCTTCAAACCAGACTAACAACGACAAAAAATAAACAACAACAGCAGTAGTAACTGCTTGTGGTATGTTAATTAGTAGTACACGCATTTGGCCTCTAAAGGTGTACACGCATTTGGCACAGAAAGGCGTCGTGGTGGCTCAAGACAGCAGTAACACAGAAGCTCTGGCATGCATTATTCCCTTAGCTGTCGAGCTGACTCGACCCAAACCTCGAGTAACATCGAGCGGCTCATAAAACATCCTGATGTCCCATATCCAACTACAACAATTCCTATCATGGATGTGGAACTCCTACTATACGATGGATATTATGCGTTGTGTTACTGAGTACAATCAACATCCCCCCTGCTCATTATACACAACCAATATAATTCCCCCCTGCTCGGTACATGATAAGGCACGACATTGCAGGGTCGATACATCGTTTAATCACAACGAACTCATACCAAACTCGGAAACTCAAACTCAAATCTGCAACTCGAAAACCGTATCCTCAAATCAGGGCTCATACAATCTCAAGTCCAAAGCACATCAAATCAAGAGGAAACTCATCCCGACGATAAGTGAAAACCTATCCTTCAACTCCAGACAAAAAAATGCAACTATGGAAAGTGTGACAGTACGTAGTTACACCATACAAATAAAAAAGAAGAAGCAGGTAGAATGTAAGAGATCGCAAGGAACCCCGTTCCCCCGGATAAAAGTCTCCTTTCATCCCCTGCTCCCGCCATAGATTCACAGGTCGCCACGGTAATGCGAGATAGCATACATACTTCTTCCCAAATAAGTAATCTGGCGCTCAAACCACAGTACCCGAAATCATAGTTGCTCGTGCTGGAAACATCGAACACTCTCGAATTTCATTGCCAGGAAAAACGGCATTACCTCAGAATTAGCCAACGAAAAACAGTATCATTCTTCGGATTCCTAACTCTTTACCTATACGCTGCTGTACACTTACGCAACGACCGGCAATAAATACTCCATTTATAAACCAACGGAACACTCCTTGATTATCCCCGATTACCTCGTATACTAGTACCCAGTATGGGGCCTAGCTGAACCAGGAAAAATTACAACTCCACTCGTATTTTACGAACGTAACCAAATAAACTATATTCACGTGTATTCTACATTATTTCAAGTATTCAGACTCAATATCGCTCGATCCAACGCATAAAAAACGCAATGAAGGCGGAATACGACCTAAAGCTCAAAACTAAGAACATTTAATCTGGACCGAACGCGCCCTCTGGTGCAGTTCAAAGTCACTACAGTCGTGGTCATTTTGCCGTAGACTGAGAGTATTTAATCTTCAACAGTCAAACTCTCAACGCAATACACATCAAGCAAATCGGTCAGCAAAAACTCAAACAACTAAATAGCTCGTAGAATAAGGCAATCACGTTTCATTCAAAAACCTAAAACCTACCCACAGTCCCAATAATGCCCCAAACATCCCTACTGCTGGTGCTGCCTCCGCTTCGGCTGCCTCTCTTTCCGGCCTCACAGCGTCGCCGCAGCTCGGGTCACCCAGCTCATCCCCCTGGGTAAAACCAGCAGTCACCTCGACAGCATAGACTCGAAACAAACAGCAGGGGACAGGTCGTGCGGACCAGAAATCAGGGTGGTCACGGGTTTCTGCTCTTTTAATGCATTCATACATACGTATCAGCTTGCAAATCTCTCTTTTTACCGCAACTTAATGAACTCAAATGCCACTGCATAATGGTTACTTGACAACGACAACATACCGATGATACCACATGATATCCTATACCATCTCGCATCCACGAATAACCGATCACTATATACTGCTGTACGTATGCGTAGTATCTCTCTAAATCCTTCGACTTAGTGGACATGTACAGCAGTACCGTGCAAAGTATTTCCTCAGCTCATACTCATAACTCTACCATCAACAGCAGTACATACAAGGGTAACGGACACTGGACGGGGGGTTGTTCTTGTATTGTTATCGAGCTGTCGAGTGACAGCTCATGACGAAACATCAAAGGACATTATCCAGCAAGCTGCCAGACCTGAAATACCCCATCCTCCCGCAATATACCCGCTGATTCCACGTAGATGTTCTCCTCACACATAATGCCTCATCAATACATGAAACTCCTTACTACGAAATTGATAATCTCCGTCGTATCTTTCAGCACAGTCAGCATCCCCCCTGCTCAATACATAAAACCATACAAATTCCCTCCCCCCTCCTCTGTGCATGGCAAGGCACGACAACGCAGGGTGGACATATCGCAAAGGGGGTTGTGCTACTCTGCAGTCCAGATATATACGATGTAGTATCGTACTCAACTCTGTGCATACTCGTGTACCCGCCTTACTATATTACTACTGATTTCGTACTTGTATTCAATTAGGGGGGGTTGTGTTGATACGAGACAGCAGCAGTACTGATGATGTACGTGTGCGGAAAATTCAACTCATTCTTTCAGGATTTCCTCATCTGCACTTTCAAAATCTACGTCTTACTCGTACGTGGATTGGCACCCAGCCAGAGCGTCCGACCAGGCAACCACAAACCAGGCATTGTCCCGCAGTAGTACTTGCATGCTATAGCAGTCTACAGGAAAACTTCAGCGAGAGAAGCTATACAAATACGCCTGTGTGTCATACCTCCGTTCCACCATCATAATCTCCAAAACATGCTCCATTATCAATCTCAAATGTGGGGGTATTCATCATTCTTAAATCAACACAAAATCAATTCAAGAACGGAAATCATCAACAGCAAGCAACAAATTCATACTCGCCTCGTGCGGGCGAAAGCCCTTGCTGATGGCGTGGTGATCATTTCTCATTTTCTCTCTCTCGCTTCGGGCAGCGTCTCCTCTTGCGCCCGTGTTCTGCCTCCCTACCGACGATGCAGACTCCTCCACCAGCCCCCACCTTCGCTCTCTCCCTCTCCTCCTCCCTTGGGGGCAACCTTCCCCCCGGCTTCCAAATGTCCTCCCCTCCTCCGGCTCTTCGTGCCGACCAACTAACTCCCTCTCTCTTGCTCTCCTCACTTCCTGCGCAAACTAGACCCACAGTCTCAGGCATAAAGCCTGGCTGTACTGGGGTTTTGCGGCGACGGCGGCAACGGCTGTGGCGGCCATAGCGGCGGCGACGGCGGTGATGACGTGAACGGCGGCAGCGGTGGCCGTAGCAACGGCGGTGGCAGCGGCGGTGGTGTCGATGGCGGCAGTGGCGGCGGTAGTAGCGGCGACGGCGGCAGCAGCGGCGGCGGCTGTTGCGCTCTTATGTCCCGGCAAGCGCAGCAATCTTCGTACTGCTGCTCTTCTTGCGGACGGTGCGACTGAAGCAGCTTCTTGCTCTGAAACTGCTGCACTCCCGTGCCTTCGCCTCCAGATCCACGGGGGTCTACCAGCTGCGGCTCATACATGGCGTTGCTGGGATCGCGCTGCCGCTGCTGGGGCGGCATCTTCTCTCTCTTATCTCCTCTCTCCTCGCTAAGTTCTCTCTCCTCGCATCTAACTAAATCTACAGCAACTTTCATCACGACCTCAGCTTGACGCTCATGCCCCATGCGGAGAACCTGAAGTTTTTCCGTCATCGCCGGCACTCGCCATAACCAAAATCTAGCCAAGGCGAGATCCTCTGCATACGACGCTTGCAGAGCTACCTCTGCGAGTCCGATCTCCTTCCCGAGATCCAGTGACAAGATCTTAATCAAAAGTAGCTGTATCCTCTCCATACCGACGTCCTCGTGACATCGTATGGGCTCACGCAACCTGCTCTCCCCTCTGAGTCCCCTCTGGGATGCCAGCGGTCTCCAATAAGATCACCGGTTACACTAGTTTGTTGATTGATCTCTAAAGGTGTACACGCATTTGGCACAGGAAGACGTTGTAGCGGCTCAAGACAGCAGTAACACAGAAGCTCTCGTATGCATTATTCCCTTAGCTGTCGAGCTGACTCGGCCAAAACCTCGAGTAACATCGAGCGGCTCATAAAACATCCCGATGTCCCATATACCACCACAATAAATCCTATCAAGCGTGTGGAACTCCTACTATACGATGGATCTTATGCGTTGTGTTACTGAGTACAATCAACACAACTACTACTACTACTACTACTACTACTGCTACTGCTGATGATATCATACGTGTGTGTATGTATATCTTTGATACTGGTCATACATATCCAACCCACACACCTGTGCTTTGGACTGGTCGCAGCTCGTGGTAGGTACTACTGTTGTACAGCCGTAATAGTACTGATACATACATACAAGGTTCCCCTCCGGGACGTGCCTAGGGGAGTGGCGCAAGGACAAATCGAAAATCTACTATTAATACAAAAACATGCGATATTGTATCATACGCATAATATCATATTGCATACTGGTAGTACATACCTGGTAAGTACGACGTTATGAAATATCTGCGTAGTACTATACATAAAATCAGACGTTTAAAAAACTGTACCTGCATTTTTGGGGATAAAACATACTCGGAAATATGATGGAACCATTAATATTGACTCGACCGTTAGAGATTTGTTAAGGATCCCGCCAAATTTTTCAAGGTCAGGTTCTGTAGGGTTTGTGGATTTAGGGTCAGGGTATGGGTGTCTTACAGAACTTACAGAAGTTCCGGGTTAGGGTATAAAACCCTTACAGAACTCACAGAAGTTCCGGGTATTGTGGCCCGGGCATACAGAACTCACAGAAGTTCCGGGCAGGTACAAACACGTTGTACCGGTACCCCGGGTATTGTGAAACGAGGAGTACAGAACTTACAGAAGTTTTCTGTAGGGTATGAAGGTCGTACAGAACTTACAGAAGTTCCGGGTACGGGTATAAAACCCTTACAGAACTCACAGAAGTTCCGGGTATTGTGGCACGGGCGTACAGAACTCACAGAAGTTCCAGGCAGGTATAAACACGTTGTACCGGTACCCCGGGTATTGTGGCTCGGTCGCACAGAACTTACAGAAGTTCCGGGTACGGGTATGAAGGTCGCACAGAACTCACAGAGATTCCGGGTATTGTGACACGGGCGTACAGAAGTTACAGCAGTTCCGGGTATTTATTGTGGAACGGGCGTACAGAACTCACAGAAGCTCCGATTGTGGCCTGGTCTTACAGAACTAATAGAAGTTCCGATTGTGGCCCGGGCGTACAGAACTCACAGAAGTTCCGATTGAGGCACGGGTCTACAGAACTTACAGAAGTTCCGGTGATACCCTGGTAAATACCCACCTCAAGGGGGCGAAAAAACTGCAAATGTACTCCTAAACAAATATACAAAAAATGCATTTCGAAATACTGCGATTGGTGTACTTCAAACATGACACACTATACCGGTACTAACGCGTATATACCATGCATGTACAATTGTACGAGTAGCTAATTTCTGTTATAGCTGTCTTTCACGATTTTCACGGTAAGGACCGTTCCAACTTCATGGGAATGACTTCCGCGGTCATAGATTTACCCCCCAAATCAAAATCCAGTACTTGTGTGCTCGGGTCATGTGTGGTTGTGAGCGAGGTGGGTTGTACAGTGTAATTTAATTTCGTAATTTCGTTTTTGGTGTGTGTCACTGATGAGACATGACGTCAGAATGCATAACATCACTCTTCAAAAGATGTCAGGAGACGGCACTTTCACCCCTTGACTGACGGCAAAAACAATATATATATATCCTTGACTGACGCCAAAATACTAGGTTTTAGTGTGGAACACTCGAATCCACACCCTTGACCGATGCCCATTTTTCCTCGACTGACCGTCTCCGGACATCCTCAACGATACCCTAATCTGTACCGGCACACAGGGTATTGTGCCGAGGGAATACCCTTACCCGGGGTATTGTGCCCAAGGTGTTATAGAACTTACAGAAGTTCCGGGTACGGGTATGGATGTCTTACAGAACTTACAGAAGTTCCGGGTTAGGGTATAAAACCCTTACAGAACTCACAGAAGTTCCGGGTATTGTGGCACGGGCGTACAGAACTCACAGAAGGTCCGGGCAGGTACAAACACATTGTACCAGTACCCCGGGTATTGTGAAACGGGGAGTACAGAACTTACAGAAGTTCTCTGTAGGGTATGAAGGTCGTACAGAACTTACAGAAGTTCTCTGTAGGGTATGAAGGTCGTACAGAACTTACAGAAGTTCCGGGTACGGGTATAAAACCCTTACAGAACTCACAGAAGTTCTCTGTAGGGTATTTCCCGGGTAAATACCCCGGGTATGGTTCTGTAGGTACCCTACAAAACCTGACCTTGAATTTTTTTGTTATATTAAAATTTGTCAATATTTTATTGTTGTGGCGCTCAAGGTCAGGATACCGCACACGCACGCACGCGTGGCATATGGGACACAGCAGTTCTCGTACAACAGTAGTGGTGGGATAGTATTTGCAGAAGAAGTAGAAAAGGATGCACCGAAGAAGGGGCTGAAACTCTCGACCAAACCTGCCTACGTAAAAAAATCCACTTGGTTTTTGTTTGCTGTCTGTGTCTTATATATGTGGGGTCTGGGTTATATTATACGCACAATAATACAAAAAAAAACAAAAAAAAAATGCATCGCTATGAGGATCGAACTCAAGCCTTCACATTCAAAATCGGACATGGTGACCATTTGACTATATGACCAAAAATGATTTGCCCAAATACCGGTACAGTATTATTTGTCGCGACTCGCGCCAGGCGCACGACACATACATCATGCAAGCACAGGCAGGCAGCAGACAGCAGCGCACAAGAGAGAGAGAGGTGTGGTGTGATTGCTGATGACGGATGTGCAAGCCCCCGATGAAGTAACCACTAACAGCTACAGCAGTACCCGGCGAACCTGCCACAGGAACGCCTGCTGCTGCTTGTGCTTCTAGGCGGGGCTGTGACCTCGTTTGTGTTCGTTGCGTGTTGTCTGATGTCTCGTAGATTTCTGGGGTGAGCTTCAGTATACTCCAAGATCCTACTCGTATGATATTGGATTAAAGAGGCCATTACATTTCCGGCTAGCGTGAGCGTGAGTCAGTCGCACACATCAGGACAACTGAAAGGTAGATGGTGGATTACGGGGCAGGCTCCGATAGACACAGCTAAGCCACAGCAGAACAGCGCAGATGGGTGTGTCGCCCACGCACGGTGTTACCTGCTGGTGTTTATTAGGCAGAGTTGTAACGTTGTGCTCTCTGCACATGTTATGTTGTCTATCGGTGTCTGGGCTCTCCTGTGTGCTCATGATCAGCCCGTGAAAGCAGGGCAAACAACAGGACATTACGGTATTATTTACTGGCACGTACGTACAAAACACGGCCTCATGCAGAAAGCCCGGGAAATCGGCTTATCCACTCCCGCGGGAAAAAAAACTTCGAGCGCCCGCCACGCGAGCCACAGAGCTCGGATCGAGCCCAAACCTCGACCAATGTGTCCGGGCGGGCTTGCTGTGTCGGGGTACTTAGTGTTTTGCCGAAAAGTGCTCGTACGAAGAGAAAAGTTGCGAAAAGTGCGAAAATTTCACAAACATAACTATACATATAATACGTGTCGTCGATACATACCCGATGTACGCATGCATCTACTGTACGCGCCACCTCTGCGCCTCTGGAAAACAAGAAACAAAAAACGACCAAATGACAAAACGACAAAAAAAAGTGTTCTCATTGCCGTTTGCAAAAATACATTTATAATGTTGAAACCCTCAACAACAACAGATAGCATAGCCCGCTAGAAAGGTGCGACCACAGCTACCGCTGTACATATCATGACGGAGCTCCGCAGCTACGTTGACAGTGCATGTGTATAGCTCCATCTCAATTGCTGCTGCTCTCCATATCACACGTACATTTGTTTTTTTATAGACGGCAGTTCTCGACGAAGCCTGGGTGGCATATGTTCTCGGGGCGTTCCAGTTATTAGCACACAACCTCCTGCGCAAGCCCGCACGGTGTTGACGGCGGCCAGGAAGCCATTCTCCCCCACGGGTCGGAGGTCAGAGAACACGTACGCAAAAACGAAACGCGAAGAGATATGCCCTGTCGGCGGGCAATGAGCCAAAACCCTCACAGGGCACGATTCTTGGTAGATCTCGCCGTAGATATGGACGTCAAGGCCTTGCGCAGGTGCTACGGTGCCGCTAACCCGGGCGTTGCAGGCGAGACGGGGGTACGCCTCGGCGAAGAAACCTCACGCAAAGGCGGTCAGTGGCGGGAGAGATCAGCAGACCAAAGGATGGCCAGCTTCGTCTAAAAACTAAGTTAGGTTCATTTATTGGAGACAGAATAAGTCAGGTACTCCGTGTACTCGGCGTATTTCGGGTATGAACACTCTCGATACTGCGGGTACTTCTTGTACTCGCCGTAGTTCGGGCTCCAGTACCGCTTATACTCCAAGTACTCCGAGTATTCAGGCCGCCAGTACTCTAAATACTCTACGTACTCGGAGTACGAAATGTACTCGATACTCGGAGTACACTCGGAGTGTAAAGTATATTAACGGCGTATTTGCATCATTTTAAAGGCCCGGCCGTCATTCCTCCTAGGTTCTGGAAGCATGTGACTGGCGTTTTTAGCTTTTCAAGATTCACAAAAGCTCCCATCACCTGGAAGTATAATTAGGTACTTTGTGTACTCGCAGTATTTCGGTGTTCAATACTCTCCATGTTCGGAGTACTCGGAGTAATTAAGATGTTTGTACCCCGGATACTGCTTGTACTCGAGGTTATGTACTGCTCATACTCTCAGTACTCGGAGTATTTGGTCCTTCAGTACTGCTCATACTCCAAGCACGCTAAGTATTTAGGCCACCAGTACTCTAATACTCTCAGTACTCGGAGTACGAACATTTATGGATACTCCGATTATACTCCGAGTATCGAGTATACTCGGAGCATCTGTGCATGCTTGTTCGTTAATACCTGGTACATTCGATTGGGAGAACTCACAGTAAACCGCTGCTCCTGGAACCGCTGTCGACCCTGGCACTACGGCAGCAGTGCCGTAAAGCAGTATTAATAGTAGATCACTTGAATAGAGACATATTTCGTGCTCTTACTCGCTCTTTACATACGCGTGCTCTCCTCGTACAAACACACGTGCACAAAACTCTATGAGTCAAGAACGTGACTATTACTACTCACTGCACTAATGTTAAAAAGACACCCCTTTGTGTTTGCGCACTACCACCCCCCTGTAAATATTCAAATAAATGATCGAGCATGCCTCTCAAAATCCAAAATCGTACCTACTTCTCGCTTGTCACTCTCTGCCCCCGCACGAGTTTACGGTGAGGTAAGTGGGGGGGACGAAGGGCGAGGGGCGTCGAAGCCGATCCTCGACAAGAGCGCAAAAAGAAAATAAAAAACCCTCGAGATATTGAAGTACCGACATTCCGATACTGAGGCCGGCCCGGAATATACAATATTTTTCCTGCATGACGTAGGATGGATTCAACACTAGTTTATATACTGGTATATATTTATACCAGTTTATATACTCGTAGAAGGGCTCCGCTCCGTGGGCGGCTAATGTCGGCCGCTACGCTCGCGCAAGGCAAGGGGAAGAAGAGCCCCATGACGTTTTAATAGTGCAAGCACCGACTTGACAATGTGAAGAAGTTTCATGGCGCAGCGAAGAAACGGCGCACTTGACATGCATGCAAAACATTCTCCGATCGCACATCAGCTCCGTGCTCCAGGACAACAAAGCTGTATGTTCGAAATATAAAGCACGGCATAGGACAGCACGGTCATCAAGTTGTGAAGTACGAAAATCAGAAAACCCACAAAATTGAGAAAAACGTACAGTACATATTTATACGTACTCGTACTCGAACAAAATGACAAGAGCGGGGGCAAATCAAAATGGTTGGAAAAACAGAAAAGTCAAGTGACAGAACACGAAAAATTGATTATGAAAAACAAAACGTCGGGCCGTCATGTCTGTGGTGATTGCGACGCTTAAATAAAATGTTGGGGACCTCTTTCGCCATAAGTCAGCCTCGACACTCCCCGCCCCTCCGCGATCACCTCGCCATGTACTCGGTTCGGGTCGAGCTCTACTACCTCTCTGCCCCAGTGAGCCCCGTGGGCCGCCACGCGTGCAGCCCAGTGATCACCGTGACCCTCACTCGCCCGCCCCATCATGACGATGTTCCAAAAGCGCGGCTGTCTCTCAGTAAATCATATTAGTTCGAGAAATAAGCACGGCTTGAATGATATTTAAACATATAGAAACGGACCTAATAATTTCGGACATACTGGATTGATACAGCAGAAGCAAGGTAGGCAAAGCCCTTTCATGCTTCCTCTTGTCTCAATGGACACGCTACGCCTGGCCACGAAAAAGACGAACGCGCTCCTTCTCACCCCGTTCTACTGGCGAGCGCACTCTCATACCCGCGATGGCACCGGGCTCGCCCGAGCTGCCGTGCTCTGTGGGCCCACGCACGAACCCAAAACCGAAAAAGGAAAACACTTTCTAAAACTAGAGTATAGGGAACAAAGAGAGGAAGGAACGCTCCGCAAGTAATGAAAGGAGGCGGTGTCGAAGTGGGAGCTCTAAGAGGCCAGGGATGGGCAACCGTAAAAGGGATGTTAGTAAGTATGTCTTGTTTGTATACGACGCTGTCGAACGCGTCACCTGCTGGCCCGCGTGGCTATAAGATGAATCTTGGAGGAAGAGCAGTAGATAATGTACACCACCACCAAATACCAAATACACACCAGGTGGTTCAATACCGTTTTGTCAGATACCTCACCACATAAATCACACACAGGAGGTAAACCGCACCAGGATTGTCACCGGCTGCACCCCTTACGTATATACGAACAGTATAATTGTCATCAAAGCCCGGGTCGTATCATTATCATCATCGACTGCTCCCGGAGAAGCAGCATCAACGCTGAGGCATCCAAGTACCATCTCAGATAATAATGTCTCGCCACACAATATAAAACCAAAATCTCCGTAGACCAGTATGAAACCCCGACATATCCGGAAACCAGCATAGACCAACACCATACGATAAACAGCCCCCTTACTCGGTGCGCGATACGATAGGTATAATTGCCATCAAAGCCCGAGTCGTATCATTATCATCATCGACTGCTCCCGGAGAAGCAGCATCAACGCCGAGGCATCCAAGTATCTTCTCAGATCATGATGCCTCGCCACACAATATAAAACCCCAATCTCCGTAGACCAGTATGAAACCCCCACATATCCAGAAACCAGTATCGAGCAACGGCATGCCACAAACAGAGTCCATACTCTGTGCACGATACGATAGGTCCCGAAAAAACTTTTCACCAATTGCCAGGTAAAACGGCAAGTCCCAAATTCAACAATAAATCATCGCCAAGGTAAAACGGCAACCCCAAATTCCACCCTTCATCACTGCCAAGGTAAAACGGCAATCCCAAATCCCATCCTCAAGAATTGCCACCGTATAACGGCAATCCCGATACCAAATCTCTCAATATCAATTCCAGTGTATATCTCCTAATCTATAGCGCGACAGCAACTACCGGAGGGGAAAATCGAACAAACGTGAGTATGATGGTAAAACCTTCCACAGATGCTGCGAATATACTCGATACTCGGAGTATAGTCGGAGTATCGAGTATTTTTCGTGCTCCGAGTACTGAGAGTATTAGAGTACTGGTGGCCTAAATACTCAGGGTACTGGGAGTATGAGCAGTACTTATACTCGAGTACAAGCAGTACTCGTAGTGAAAACATCTTAATTACTCGGAGTACTCCGAGTATCGAGAGTATTGAACACCGAAATACTGCGAGTACACAAAGTACCTGAAGTATTGTTTCTCTAAACTACTATAATTATAATTCCAGGTAGTGCGAGCATCTGTGAATTTTGAAAAGCTATAAACGCCAGTCATATGCTCCCAGAACCAGGGAAGAATGACGGCCGAGTCTTCAAAATGATACAAAGGTGCTCTTAACGTACTTTACACTTCGAGTATACTCTGAGTATCGAGTAAACTTCGTACTCCGAGTACTTAAGAGTATTAGAGTACTGGCGGCCTGAATACTCGAAGTACTTGGAATATGAGCAGTGCTGAAGCCACAAATACTCGAAGTACGACGAGTAACCGCAGTATCGGACCCCGAAATACTCCGAGTACAAGCAGTATCGAGAGTGTTCATACCCGAAACACTCCGAGTACGACCAGTATCCGGGAGTATCGAACCCCGAAATACTCCGATTACACGAAGTACCTGAAGTATTTTATCTCCAATACGTTGCTCCAATGTACTCGGAGCATCTGCGAAACTTTCAAACAAATCAATAACACTGTCTTCACATAAATACTGTCCCCGCCCGATAACACCGGCCACCCTGTTGCGTATTCTGTAAGAGAATAAGGACAGAACATCTCAATAGAACATGTCCAATATAATTGTAGCAGCCCCCCTTCTAGACACTCCCCTCGGAAATATACCAGGAAACAACATATACTGCGTCTGGGTTCAAAATTACTATAGCTATCAGTAATTGGTTCCCCTGTACGTTGTGCGCAATTAACCAATAGCCAAAGCGTATGGCACGATTTATCAAGACCATCGCCATACTCTATACTGGTGTATTAACCTTGCTCGACGCATGGGTACCTCCCAACACTTTCTCCCATTTCCTTAAGAGCTCCTGATTTCGAACGTAAGTTCTGTTCTTCAAGTACTTTCCAAGAACATACCATGCACACCAAAAACACCTACTATTACGGAGGACCATAGTAAATAGGACCAAATGTTGTGAGTAAAAATAGGCAAATATATAGGTTTTTGTGTGTACCAATGGTCCTATTTTCTATGTTCCCCCGTAATAGTATTCCCCAAAACCAAAAGCCCCAAAACCCCCGGAAAAACAAACAACGAACAAACCAGTGAAACAAGTTCACCACAGAGTCACGGTCAAAACAAAACGTCTCAGCGTGCAACGGTTTGATGAGAAGGTCGGGATGCTCTGCCCACCGTACGTTTTGTATTCAAACTGCCCGTTTGACGCATGCTCCAGACATCTACGTCTTAGAGTCAAACCATACACGGACACCAGCGCGCATAACTGCTCCACCAGAGACTGACCTCCGGTCAGTAGCCTACCGTGCATAGTCCGCCATCCACGTATGATATAAACTCAACTGTACTCCACCACCTGCGATGGAAAATCTTCGTCGTGTCACCGAGTACGGCTACTATCCTCCCTCTGCTCTGTAGACGACAAGCCATTTATCGCATGGTTGATAATAGTATGTTGCGATATCAGTGTGACTCTAAAATCCCTCAGCCATAAATATGTACCAAACTCAAGTCCAAACCCACAAACCAGAAACATCAGCGGTCTGTTTTTAATAAGTGCCGTAGACAACGAAACAAACAGAACATTGTTGTCGTGGTATGCGTGCACTCAGGTACAAAACAGCTCGATCCAGCGCCATAATTCAACTATCCTCTTATCAAAACAAGCATGTACGCCCTTGATATATCAGGTATTGCATCATCTTTCAATGGTACCGCAGTTCATGATAAATGGACTGCCATAAGCGATACGTGGCATTATACAGCTGGTGATGCTGTTATGTTAATAGTATTCTGACGTCGTACTTCAGGGGTCGTAGTACGCAATTCAGGATGCCAAATATCAGGTATCAGTATATCAGGTGCTTATTACTATACTCGTAAATGCAATGCAAGCATATTACAATCCAAGCATATCACATATCATCAAACAAACGAATCATAAATATTTCGTGTCGTCAGTTCCCACTGAAACAACGACCCAAAAACATTTAATCTACTGTAGTCAATTGCTACTGAACGACCCCAACGCCACGCACCCAACCCCCGTCTCCTGCTGCCTACCCCACGGACTCGACGCTTGTCTTCCGCCGCGGCTCAACGTCACCGTAGCATGGACTACATCTCGCAAATCCGCAGAGTGAGGGTGCAGTTTGACTCGTGGAGCAAAGGGTGCATCGGGTGGTTAGGTTCAGCGCCAGGAATCAAGTCAATTAGTTAGATACCGAATCACATCATTCTGCGCTATGTCTGTGGGTAGGATTATGCCATCAACCCCCCCCTCGCGATTCTTCCCAACACAGAATACTGACAAAACCAACTTCAGTACCGATTTGTAATTGATCTTTCTTCTCCATAACCACAAAAAATAACTTTTACCATTACAACGCATAGGAACTGATTTTCCCTCATCATTATCATGTATTGCTGTAGAATCAAGCTTAAATCAGCAGCAATTTTCTAACACACTGCTCATGCATTGAAGAATCAAGCCAAAATCAGCAGTAGGTTTCCTACACAATAATACCATGCGCTGTAAAATCAAGATAAAATCAGCAGCAGTTTTCCAACACAACAGTATCATGCACTATTGCTTTGGTGTAGTAGAATCAGTCCATCACAAACTGGTTCCACACAGCAGTCCACTTCTTCTGTAGAATATTGACATCGCAACCCCCCCGATGATTCCAACAGCAAGCAAGGTGACGTGTTTCAATTGCATAAAACACATCATGTACCAGATACTGCTGTGAAGTACCAGGTACACTCCACTCCTCGCTTACATTTACCAGACGACTACCAATGACTGCGTCTTCCCCGGATCACACGGGAGCGTCAACTCTCCAACCCAGTTCCCATTCAACCACACAGATAGCAGCGGTCCATCATACCAGGGTACAACCCCACCACAACTACAGCAGTCCTTGCTCGTATTTGCCAGCTAAGACACAGAGAAGCACAAACATAGCACAACAGACCAATCAAATCCAATCCACTGAATCCACCAACAAAAAAGTTGGCCACGCTGGAAAATATAACCTGCCTGCTTCCCAGTATCAAATGGGAACGTCCGTTCCCCGCTGCTGCTGATACTGTTGCTGCTGCTAGTGGTGGTCTCCTCTCCCACGAGCTCCACCTCTCGTCCATCACCATACCCGTCCCCAACCTGTGTCTCTGGTTTCCCAGGGTCAGGGGCAACAACTCTGGCCCAAACCAATATGCGGCACTCCGCCGCCCACACCGTCCTTATCTCATTGCTGCTGCATCGACACGGGCGTTACATCAGCACCATCGAGCCCCTCCACCTGAGGCTCAGTTACACCCAGCTCCATCACCGCAGCCCCAGCTAAAACGAGCTTCTCCTCCTCAGCCTCAGCAAAACCCAGCTCCTGCTCCTCAGCCTCGTGCTGCTGCTGTACAAACGTAGCTAGCGGCTCACGAGCACCACCGAGCTTGTGCGCTTCGGACGGAGCCAAACCAAGCTCGTCGGAATTCCGGTACGGAACACCAATTCCTCCCGCTTGTCGCTTGGTAGACTGCAATGTTTTCCACCAGCCTTGCTTCTGCAGGACGGCACGCGGTCGAGGTCCATGATACATTTTCCACAGCCCCTAGCGCGCAACCGCTCCACGGGCACCTCGTTCTTTGCTGACGACCTCCAGCTGCAACCTCATATCCTGCATCTGCTGCCGAAGTAGTTTGCTCTCCGCTGGCACAGCATTTCCCCTCCTCGTCACCGACCTCGGCACTGTCGGCTCCACCTGTAGCTGCTGGAGCGACGCCGTTCCAGCCTGCGGCACGTATCTGTAGTTCGGCGCGTAGACGGTAGTGGGCTGAGCAGTGCACTGCCTGGCCATGTGACCATAGGCCAAAAACCCATCGCACACGCTGGTTGGCGCAAAGCAAATCGCGGCCCTATGCCCTTGAGCACCACAACGCTCGCACGTGTAAAATCCGCTCGTTGACGCTCCTGGAGGTGGAGGGGACTCGGGCTGGTACCAGCCATTTTCGGTGTTACGGTCCCAACCAGTGCCCCCCGGGTTCTGCTGCTGCTGCTGCTGCTGCTGCTGCTGCTGTGGCCCGACGCCAGTAAATCTCCTCCCGGAATCCTTGAAGCCAAGAGCCATCTCCTCAGCCAGTCCTCCCTGTACCACTCTCCTCTACCACAGTATAGCATATCAGCGACCTCCGGGTCTGCACTGAAAACCCCCACCAATGGTGAACGCGTGGGGTACCGACAACGGCCCTGCAGCCGTTGAAACGACCGCCGCTAACTTCCGCTCCTCCAACCCCTTCGTCGTGCGGTTAGCGTGGGAGGAGCGGACGATTTCCTCCATTTCCGATCGCGTGATGCCGGACCGAAGCAAACTAGTGCGCTGCTCCACATCGTAAAACTAGGACGAAAGACGACGTGTGCGTATGCGAGCAACCTCGCGGTCCTACTTGTGGATACCCAATGCGGACAACACATTCAGTTTCCCCTCGGCTAGAGTGAAGAACAGCTTGGGGTCCTCATCCCCCTGCTTTCCAATATTCTCGAACTGTTTTTCGAGATGATCCCTTTCGGCATCACCCCGCGACTGATACCAGGCCATTACATACTTCCACGCTCCCTCCACCGACCCAGCGGCATGCATCCGTCCCTCCACAGGCTGACCTTGCATGGCTTCCATAAGCAATTCCCAGGCCTTCTCGCATCCCTCCACTCTCTGCTGCTCAATGATGATAGATAGATTGGTTGCGCTCCTCCATCCCTCCTTACCATCCGGCTATCCGAAAGGGGTCACTCGTGGGCTCAAGCGCCTGCGGGCTCAAGCGCCCCGATCAAACCCAGCGCCGCCAAGAAAGTTTGGAACATGTGTGACCACAAGTGGAGCTGACTGCGCCCATCAAACTTGGGCACCAGCATGCTATTTTGTGACGACAAGATGAGCGCCGGGAGGGTCTGGTGACGGTAGTCTGGCTCCGGCACAGGCTGTCCAGTACTTGCCTGCTGCATGGGCCGCCTTGTCGCAGGGGAGGTCTGATTACGGTAGTCTGGATCCGCCACAGGCTGCCCAGCACTTGCCTGCTGCATGGGCCGCCCGCCCCTCCCAGAGGTACGCTCCTGAACCGCTGCCTCGGCGGACATCCTTAACGCTCTGTCCGCTGTCAACACCGCGCCTCGCTCAACTACCGTCACGTCTCGCTCACTCAACGTCGCGTCTGGCTCAGCCAATTTATACAACACTTCCACAAACTGCTGACGAGACAGCCCAGCCTCGTCGGCCATAACACCAACCCTTCAGCAAGCTCCGGGCCCGAAAACCCACGATAATCGTGTTTGAATACGCTTGCTGCTTAACGATTTCTATTTAACCACGCGGCGTGCCCCTATGGCGTTGATGGAGGAGAAAAGATAAAATACTCGTACACCCAAATACCAAACACACACAGGGTTGGTCAATACCGTTTTGTCAGGGACCCCACCACATCAACCACACACAGGAGGTAAGCCGCACAAGGATTGTGACCGGCTGCAACACTCACATATTGACGGGCAGTATCGTTATCATCAAAGACGGGTCGTATCATTATCGTCAGCGACTGCTCCCAGAGGAGCAGCATCCAGCCTTCCAGCGACGAGGCATCCTAAATGACACTTGGCTACATCATACGAAACCCCACAATATTTGAAACCCCCAGGATCATCAAACCTGTATCAAGCTACCGCATACCACAAACAACCCCCCTTCCTCCACGTCGGTCGTGTTTGTACACGACGCTACCGAACACGTCACTGGCTGGCCCGCGTGGCTATACCATGAATCGTGGAGGAAGAGCAGTAAATAATGTACACCACCACGAAATACTAAATGCACATCAGGTGGGTCAATACCGTTTTGTCAGAGACCTGAACACATACACCACACACAGGAGGTAAGCCGCACCAGAATTGTCCCCGGCTGCACCTCTCACAAATATAGGAGCAGTAATATTGTGATTAAAGCCCGGGTCGTATCATTATCATCATCGACTGCTCCCGGAGAAGCAGCATCCACGCCGAGGCATCCAAGTAACATATCAGATCATAATGCCTAGCCACACAATATAAAACCCCAATGTCCGTAGACCAGTACGAAACCCCCACATATCCGGAAAATAGTTTTGAGCAACCGTATACCACAAACATGTCTAAGTCGACCGCGTGTTTTCTTTCTTTATCACAAATAACATCTCAGCCGACCATCAAATCAGCTCTTTAAGATATTTGGTTGATGTAACCACTTACCTTACCTGGTACCAGTTTGTCATATGCATGATACCACCTGGTATACGTATATATTAATGCTACTCCTGTGTAGTCTTTAGTACTGATGGTGGTTTTATTCATTTCGAACTACATGTAGAATTGGTCCGGTATCGCCAGCTTAAATCGGTTTTCCGGTTTTTACCGTTGTGTCCGGGTTTATCCGACTTTCGGTTAACCAGCTTGTACCGGGTATATACTTGATGTATCCACTTAGGTCTGATACATACTCCTTATTAGTATTATATCATACACTTCGGTGATGGTGATGATGATGATGATGGTGTCCGAATGACTCTTCACGAGTTTCCCTGTTTCCGTATGCCCTACGGGAAACCGGCTCTACTGCGCGTCACCCGACCACGATTGGCACCGCATCCGCGGCCGGGCCGCCCCAAGCGTCAGCCTGCGGTGGCCCCGCCGAGAGAACGGGCCCCGAGGGAAAGCGGCCACGCGGAGACGCCTCGCCCCATCCCCTGGAATGGCGCGGATCCGCGGGGAGGAAGGAGAGGAAGGGGTTCACAGCGTAATCGGAAGGCTTTCCCGCCTAAGGTCGCCCCGACGCGATAATGAAGTAAAAATAACCACACTAATTTTCTGTTTTTTCCCACACTAGTTTCAGGACATTTTGTTTCCACACTAAAATCATTTTTTTAAAGAGTCCAAAAAAGTGAACAAACAAAATGGATCTCCAGAACTTCGGTCAGAATCTAAAACGACCTAAAACTGGGCGAGTTGGCCGTTCTCACACTGATTCTCCAGTCTGTGAAACAGACAGGAGTGGTCATTTGGAAATTCAAAAAGCGTCACAGAGTATCAAGTGAAACAGTGACCGAGATTATCAAGTGAAAATTGTGACCGAGATAATCAAGTGAATAAGAGACCCCCAGAAATCACACCCCGGGTACCCCCTCGTCTGCTCGATTGTCAAAGACCGTTCTGGGCATATAGCAGCAGCGTCGCGCTAGTTTTTGCACGCCGTGACAGCCTAGCACACACCATAGACCTCGGCGGAGTATCAACATCAGAGCTGGCGTGTGTGCGACACGGCGAGGACAGCTGCACGTACCGAGCAGATCAGCATGCAAACACGCCGAGCACTGACTGACCTTTGGAAGTTCCACATCTAGAATGAATATTGTTTGAACAGGGGGAAGGGGGGTTGTGATGGGCTGCGAAGGTCGCGGGTATGAGTACATGCCACGCCTCGCCACGTGTATGAGTACATGCCACGCCTAAGTAGACCGCCTCGTTAGCTCGCAGCAGCAACGGTGACTTTAAATCGGTACAGCAGCAGCAGCAGCAGCAGCACAACATCAGTCAGTCAACGCACGGATGCTTCGTTGTCTCAAAATCTGTATATATAATTTGGAATGATGTAGGGTGTAGGGCGTAGGGCGTCGTAGGGCGTAGGGTGTTGTAAGCCGTAGTATGTCTTTTCACGTGGAATTCATGTGGAGGAACGTCTGTTGTGCGCAGTACCAGGAGCGCCCTGGGCCGTCTCGGCCCCGGATTTGGACGAGGGCGGGTGTGCTGGGGTGCGCAAGGGGCGAAACCGGCCCGCGGGTGGCGTGGCGGCCTGCGCTTGCCCCGACACGACGGGCGCCCCAACCTCCCAGCCGCTGCTGCACTTTCGCTTGCTGAGTGTGTGTGTGTGGTCGTATATAAGGGCGGTTCCGGCTCAAAAACGAAGACATGATCGGTTATTATATTCTCGGACACGGATTGTTTTCAGAGATGAGTCCGGGTGCCCTGTGACGGCACCGATAGAGCGTTAGAACGGCCGCCGACAGGCACGGCGAACAAAACGCGAGGCAGGCGCCGGTTGAGACAGGGTCGGACAGGGGGGCTGGCCTCGTACGGGTGGAGTCAGTGCCGGGTTGGTGGAGAGAGGGGCGTCCCACGTACAAGGCAGCCAGCAGCAGAGCCCCCTCTCTTTTTTGCAGGAGTTTGAGTATTTCCCGAAAATATTATTGCCGGGGCCCGGGGACAGTTTGTTTTAAGGCAGCAGCTAAAAAAAGATAGACCTGGTCCGTTTGCGGCCAAAAACAGGTACATACTTAAAACAAAGTCAAGAAGGCACCCCACGTGTCCTGCCATTGATCCGAAACGCGTTGTACCGGTTTTTGCTTCTTTATAACCAAGGTACACCTGACTTTCACCTGTTTTTTTGTCGTTTTTGAGCCAATCAGAGGCCCTTCATAGTTCCACTCTATGCCACCTATAAAAATGCCGACGTACGCGGAGACCCTCTCCTCCCTTTGCATCTCGCACCTCGTACCACGCCACTCGAGCGACACACCTATCTGCCTGCACACCTCCGCCGAAATAATACGAGATAGAAGGCTCCCGTTCGGGATTATTGTGGTTGACTTGGAATACCAGGGGTATCGCAAGCTGAGAAGGGAGAACACTGCAGCAGGCGTTCGTTCCTCGTACTATTAATAGCAGCTACTCGTATACGTAGCCACCGGGCGGGCACGAAGAGCATGAAAAAAATCTTGAAATTGACAGAAAAAGAAGGCGTAGCCACCGGACAATTAACCTGGCAAGTAACACCGATCAACCCAACCGAGTTTATAGCTAGTTTTACATACGAATAAGAGCTACAGCAGTAGCACCATGCCCACCGATGGCAGTCCTGAAATCAAGGTGGTCTTGGTCTATCGTTTGACGCCAGAGCTTTGTGCCGTCGCCGCGAAGCGGTTCCTGATAAACGGCCTGCAAGTAAGTATGAGGTACCTTCCACCTACTACTACGTACTACGGTACCTGTTTGATTATGCTACTTGACGAAAAGTCCTTGGCAATATTATGCCCCAGCCATAACAGCAGTTGTGATTGATTGTGATTCCAGATACTCACTCGTGCCCTTCGTATATTCGTTGCAATCACAGGCAGTTCACAACTAAAAACATTCACTCACATTTATACTCAGACGTGCGTACCATATATGTATAAAAACATACACCCAAATAAACACCCTACCCAAGCATGTACTAGGCCTCTACCTGGTACACAATTACAGTAATATCTGTGCTCGAACCACAAAACTGTTGAAGAGGGGGCTGACGCTCGCCATTCGGGTGCAAAAACAACTACTTTGCGTTGCAAGGAACGGCAGGTTCGTGGGGTGCGTTTTAAACTTGATTTTAGTATGTACCTGTGTTTGGCCCCGAACGGACCAGGTATACCTGTTTTTGGCCGCTGACGTTTTTTTATTTATACTATTCTACAAAAAAATAAAAAAACGACATCCTTTTAGAGGGGGTGGAAATGGTCACTACTACTACTACTGCTACTACTACTACTACTGCTACTACTACTACTACTACTGCTACTACAACAACAACTACTACTACTACTACTACTACTACTACTACTACTACTACTACTACTACTACTACTACTACTACTGCTGCTACTACTGCTGCTACTACTGCTACTACTACTACTGCTACTACTACTACTGCTACTACTGCTACTGCAACTACTACTACTACTACTACTACAACTATTCGCACTCCTAAAACGCTGCCCATTGATTGTATTTACCATACCATGTTACTGTTACCACTATACATATACTACTACTGCTGTACGTACTGCTGTGGTGCTGGACATTGAATCACGTTGGCCTCGTACGGGCGGAGTGCCGGCGTTGTGGAGATAGGGGCGTCGCACGTACATGGCAGCGAGCAGCAAAGGCCACTCTCTTCTTTGCAGGAGTTCGAGCATTTCCCGGAAAAATTATTGCCGGGGCCCGGAGATAGTTTTTTATTAATTTTTACAACTACTACAACTACTACTACTACTACTACTACTACTACTGCTACTACTACTACCACTACTACTACTACTACTACTACTACTACTACTACTACTATACTAATATACTACTACTACCACTACTACCACTACTCCTACTACTGCTACTACTACTGCTGCTGTGCGTACGTGCTATATTGATTGCACCCTACCATATGTTACTGTTTCAACTATACAGATACTCCTACTACTACTGTTTTACGTACGGTGCTGTACGCTGAAATCACACTACTGATTGTTGTTGTAGTGGGTGGGTAGATCGGCTTTGTACTTTTTCTCGGCTCCAAGGGCTCCGCGTGGATGTCGGCATAATATCGTGTGTCACTTTACCTAATTGGTGGATTGCGTTATCGGGTGTGGATCGTGGACAATTATTCTTTGATATTTTTGTTTTTGTCCGCTGTACCGGCCCCGCCTTGGCGTAGTTCGGCGTACCACTTACGAAGTACAATATTTATTAGCCCCTGCTGCTGATTGCTGGACATATCTCGTCGTGCGATAAGACTGGTGTTAATAGTCACTGTGCCATATCGACAGCATCGAGGCGCCGTGGCTAACGTGGCCCAATCCGTCGCACCCTTCGCCGCTCGGAAGACCGCGCGCCCGCCGCTCGGTCAACCGCGCGCCTGTCGCTCGTTCGTCGGCGCGCCCAACGCCGCTCGGTCGACCGTGGCGGACTTGGGCCGCCCTTGTCAGTCGCCCGCCGCTGCCGCTCCCTCGGTCGCTCGCCCGCCGTCGCCCTTGTACAAAATATTACCAGGACAGGTCGACGCGAGCGCACTCGGCGCGTCGCCGCCAAACCAGAGGCAGCCAGCATGGCTTCGGACGCTTGGGTTCTACGCCCAGTACATCGCACTTGGCGTGTCTCTTCGCGGCGCCGAACCATATTGCTTGGGGCCAGACGTTCGCCCGGCGGTGAAAGCGGTGAAAAAATAAGTTTCAGGAAAGCACTTAAACAAAACAATTCAAAACCTCCACGGTCAAGAATATATAAAGGTATTTTTGAGCCGAAACAGAAACTAAAGATTGAATGGATTTGGAATTGATAGTATCGTACGAGTGACTCGATTTCCCGAAAACGCATACCTGGTACAGTACAAAAGTTGAGATACTGGTTGTATCGACCAACTTGTTTCGGAGAACTTGTTACGGTGGATTGCTTTCTTTGTTTTAGGGGTGGGGGTGGATACGATTAATTAATATCCTGCCGACCGACGCCAGATGAAAGGTGACTGAGTGGGACACCAGAGTGTCCCTTGACAGTCCTGCCTGTTAAGCATGTCCTTGGTGTTACTAACTTTTGTGTATCTCAAAAGTAGAAGGGAAACCGCCCTATTGATCCCAGAGCCGAGCTGGTATCTGGGGCCTGGTAAGAGCTCATCGCCCTTCCATTTTCATGTATATCTTTATTACGAACGCCATTCAAGCAATACGAAAACGACCAATCACCTACTTTGATTTAATTACGGTCTTCCAAAACCGTATTACTACATTGAGCTAATACTAGTCTATTTTATTATGTACAGGCTGCTACTCCGTCTGTCTGCTGTCTGTATGTCTGTCTGTAATTGGATTGTGCTATTCAGAGCGGTTCAGCCCCGCGTGCCCCCACGGGTAGGGAGGCTGGGTGCCACAACCCGCACAACACGGGGTTCCATGCCGCGCCGAGTCGTGTCCGTGGCACAATCCCGACGAAGTTCTGTCAGCCATCTAGCCAGCCTACCTGCTGACTTACAATTTCTGAGTTACTATTCTGGCAGCTGATTGGTTGCCCAAGTCCATGCCAGACATCGCTGGCTCTTTCTAAAAGAACGGTGCCGAAAAGAGCCACCAACGTTCCGCCACACCCGGGGGTGATAGGGTCCCATTCCCGGATCATAAATCCTTTCATATTTGTACAACTCCGACTAACCGGGGACTAAAACGGCTATTCCCGGGGTCGAGTCTGCCGCGCATGGTATGGAAACCCCACTCCTGCCAGTTGGTTGCTGATTGGCTGAGTCTCAGGGAGCAAGCGGCACCCAGGGACGATAAGTTCCCATGCGCAGATCATGAATCCTTCCATACATCTACAAATCTAACGACCCGGGGACGAAAACGGACATCCCCCGGGCCGATACCGCCACGCAAGGTGTGGAACCTGCAAACCCACGGGCCAATTTACGGTTGGCTAGATCTCATGGAGCCGGCGCGCGGCGAGAGTTGCCCCTCGGGGCAACGGTGACTTCCCGCCGCACCCCGGGATCATATATTACCATCTCCGGGTCAGAAATCCTTCCATACATCTACATCTCCAACGACCGGGGGACAAAAATCGACATCCCCCGGATCGATACCGCCCCGCAAGGTGTGGAAACCCGAACCCCACAGGCTAATTTACAGTTGCCTAGCTCTCATAGAGCCAGCGTGTTGCAAGAGTTACCCCTCGGGGGAACGTCGAAGTCATGCCTCACCTGAGGATAATGGAGTCTCATCCCCGGATCAGGGATCCTTCCATAAATCTACAACTCCAACGACCGGGGGACGAAAGCGGACATCCTCCGGGTCGATACCGTCCCGCAAGGCGTGGAATCCCTAACCCCACAGGCTAATTTGTGTTTACCTGGCCATTGAAGAGCCAGCGTGCTGCGAGAGTTGCTCGCCGCTGAAACGTCAAAGTCCCGGCGCACCCGGAGATGATTACGTGCTACTCCTGGACCAGAAATCCTTCCATACATTTATATACAACACAACGACCGGTAGGACAAAAACGGGCATCTCCCGGATCGATACCGCCCCGCAAGGTGTAGAAACGTGAAATTCCCAACACCACAAGCTATTTTACGGTTGCTTCGCCCTCATAGATCCAGCGTGTAGCAAGAGTTACCCCTTCGAGGCACCATCGAAGTCCCGTCGCACCCGGGGATGAAAATGTCCCATCCCCGGATCAGAAGTCCTTCCATATTTCTACAACTCCAACGACCCGGGGACGAAAACGGACTTCCCCCGGGTCGATACCTCCCGGAAAGATGTGGAAACCCCACCACCACTGGTCGATCGTTGATTTTTCTGGGACGCTGGAGTTTATAGAGCCAGGGTCCAGCGAGAGTTGCCCTTCGGGGCAACGGCGAGGTACCGCCGCACCCTGGGATAAGTAAGTTTTATCCACGGATCTGAACTATTTTCGTATATCTACAACTACAACAACCCGCGGACGCAAACGGACACCCCCCTGGTCGATACCGACCCGCAAGGTGTCCAAAATCCAACACCACTGGCTGATTGCTGATTTGACATGGGCTATGGAGTTCATGGAGCCAGCGCGCATCGAGAGTTTCCCCTCGGGGCAACGGCAAGGTCCCGTCGCGCCCGGAGATGATAATATGCCCTTCCCGGATCTGAAGTCATTCCATACATCTACAACTCCAACAAACCTAGGACGCAAGCGGACATCCCCAGGGTCGATACCGCCCCGCAAGGTGTGGAAAACCCTACCCCACCGGCTGGTGATTTCGCTGGGGTTAATAGAGCCAGCGCGCGGTGAGATTTCCCGTCGGGGTAACGCCGAGGCGCCGCCGCACCCGGGGAGGATAATGCCCATTCCTGGATAAATTCAACAACCTGGCGACAAAAATAGCCACACACCCCGTATCGATACCGTCCCGCAGGTGTGTAAACCCCAACCCCACGGGCTGATTTATGTTTCGGCCGGGGCTCATGGTCGATGTTCCGCTGCACCCGGAGATGGCAACGTCCCACCTACAAATGATACATGCTTTAATACATTTACACCTTGAACCAGAACGGCCATCCCCGGGGTCCATACCGCCGCGCATGGTGGTTCGATTGTTTCGATTCAGAGTGATATAAATACATCACAGCACTCTATTAATGAGCGTACTGTACATCACACCACACTGTTGATGAGTGTACTATGTACCACACCAGGAACGTATATACTACTATGGGCGACGCCGAGCTACGTAGCGGTACGGGTAGAGCCGTGACCGTACCGCTAGTATTGATGAATTTAGACAATAGAGGGAAACGATACGTAGCAACTGCGTTATGGTTGTTTCGTTATGAGGACAAACGTTGCCCTTGCGGTATCAGAGCAAAGCACATGAATAGCTTCGTTGGGCAAGCTAACAACGTTGAATGTCTGTCGAAGCGTGTAGTAAGAACGACTTTTCATCAGAAAAAACAGACGTTTGTTTTATTGTTTTCGGGCCTGCTGGGGAGGGGGAGGGGCGTTATTTTGCGGCGTGCCCTTCGCGTGGCCCTTGACTTAATCTGTGTATTTCTTCTTTTCGGGAAATATGTATTTACAACAAGTCAATGCGGATATATGTGCGGTATATTTCCGTTTTGTCCTTCTCGTATACCAGCATATACTAGGTAAATTGCTGCAAGGGTATGTTCGATAGAGTACGTACCGAAGTATACCGGGGGTATTTTCTTGGTAATACCGGTTCCCGACACTTCACTAAGTTCGGTACTTTTCAATACCGGTTCAGTAAGTTCGGAATGTTTTCAATGCCGGTACTCGAGATTTAGGTAAGTTCGGTACTTCCCCCCGTATAAATCCCGGACACCCGTATACCCACGACCCCAATACCGGGGGTACCGGCATTTGTTCAGTAAGGCCTCGATATCGACCCCCGACACTTCGGTAAGTTCGGGGGTTTTTCGATACCGGTACCAGACACTTCGGTAAGATCGATGTTTTTTCGATACCGGTATCCGACACTTGGGTAAGTTCTGTATTTTTTTACACCGGTACCCGGTACCTCGGTACGTTCGGTACGTCTACCCGAATATACCCTGAGTATCGGCGTACCCTCGACCATAGTACCAGCGGTGTTCGGTGCGGCGTCGATACCTGGGAATCGGGTATGTTCCCGGTATGCAACACGGGCACACGGTATGACATCATACATGGCATTATTTGTGGCGGCAGCAAGCACCAGTCTTCTCTACACTCGCGTATCTGGTCCTTGGCTCTAGAGTATTACAACGCACTCATCTCACACACACCAGACGGCTGTAGACACAACGCAACAACCGGGAGTAGGGAGCGAAATGTAGCTAATCTTGTCACCAATTCGAGCCGTTGGGGTTTCAGGCGTGCCTAGGCGGTGCCACGGCACGCTCTGCGCCAACTTCCGGCAGTGGAAGAACCTCCGACTGCTCGCACGACAAAGTACTCGTATCGTAAATCCTTTAATATATACGGACCTGAGCGCGACCTCTCGAATGCATCGCCGCTCAAATGACATTAAACAATCATGTGCCAGCAGCATCAGCAACGAGACGTCGCCGATGATCTATATTGTATGCCGAGCTTCGTAGTTGGGAGGTTGGGCTATAGACTGGGTTTCACGGGTAGCTCTCGATGGCACTGGCACGCGTGAGCTGTATCAAATGTGCAGTAGAGCCCACACCAGCAGCACATTGCCCAAGTTGGAGCTGCTGCTTCCGCCTCTCTGCTGCTGTGTTATATTGTTGTTGTAGGTGGGGTTGGTGTTGCTGCTAACCTTGCTGCCGCTAGCTATGTGCTTGGGATGGCGGTGGCGGCATTGCCGTTTTCTCTACCATTGCCGCCGCCATCTGTTTTCTGTTGCTACGAGTACGTATTCAGGGTATGTTCGGTAGGGTACCTAGCGAACTATACCGGGGGTAGTTCATCGGTAAATATAGGTACCTGACACTTCGGTAAGTTCGGTCTTTTTTCAAAAAGGGTACTCGACACTTCGGTAAGTTCGTTTTTTATTTCAATACCGGTACTCGGCACTTCGGTAAGTTCGGTATTGGAAAAGTACCTGTACGCGACACTTTGGTACGTTCGGGTATTATTTCAGTACCGGTACCCGACACTTCCGTAAATTCGGTAGTTTTTCAAATACCGTCGTACCCGACACCTCGGTAAGTTCGGTACGCTCACCTAAGTATACTCCGGGTTTACCCTTGATCACAGTACTTGGGGGACGGGTATTTGTTCGGTAGTGTGCTTGATACCCTACCGAACACTTCGATAACTTCGATATCTTTTCACTACCGGTACCGGACATTTCGATGAGTTCGGTACTTTTTCGGTACCGGTACCCGACACTGCGGTAAGTTCGGTACGAGCAATAAATATACCCCTGGTACTGGTATACCCTAATGAATCTTACCATCATTTTGAATTATGTACCTGGATCGCACGACCCTTACCACGCATAGCTGTGTACACGCCGCAAAGCACGGTAATATGTCAACTTCAGACGTTGACGTTTGAGACGCGAACAATACAGGCTCGTACATAGTCAGGACGGTAAACGAAAAATTGCCAAGATCGCCGGTGGATTGTGGGCTGTGTGCGTAGGTTTTCGCCTCATTTATCGTTATCGTTATCGTTTATGGGAAAGTTCGTGTTCGATTCGGTAACGGTTATCCTTATCGTTATCGTTATTGTTTGTCGTCTTCTTCGCGGTTATGGCAGCGAAATTTTTAGAGTTTTGGTATCTTAACACTTGAACTACTGTAGTTCGCACAATGAGCCATTGTGATGCGAATGCCCGACATTCACATATTTATTAGCCGTAACACCCAAAACACTCATCCCTGTTTTTTTGTTCGAATCATCTTACCTGGCCAGCTGTTAGCCAATGAAGGGGCGCCCCCACCGTAGTACACATCCATCGACCTCATCCCGCACAGCATTGAGGTTGCCTGCCACATAGAACCTTAAGAAAATGCGAAGGAGAACAGCACAGGTTTGTATCGTAGATAATAATACGGGTGTTTAACTTTGCACAACAACCACGTTCGAGGCCAAAGGTTGTCGACATACCAACGTTTCTGTCGTGTTAAGAGCATCTTGTGATGTTTTGTACTTTGCACAACGCGTTCGCAGAGTTTCTCGGTCCCGAACATTGCCAAGACCCGTGACGTTTACATTGTGCATCAAAAACAGGCGGTTTGTTTTGGACAGCGTTTTTCAAGGCCAGCGGTTGTCAAAGCCCCTGGTTTTGTCACGTTTCACGGTAAATTTTGAGATTTCATAGCGTACGCAACGTTTTCGCGGGGTTGCACGATCTAAAATATTGCCGAGGTTCCTCACAGTACAGATTGAGGCACCTTGCGGGGTTTCTACTCTTGCACAACTTGCCCTAGATATATTCCGAGTATACAAGTTGGCAAAGTTGGGGGTTTCAGGGTATTGCGACACCGTTTGGGGTTATCGGCATTGCACCCTGTCTCACGAAAAACAAATTGCGACCACATTGCACAACGGGGGGTTTCGGCCACCTTTGGAGCTAGTCCTGTCCTGTACTCGAACTTACAACCTTGTCGTAAGGCGAGGGTGTGCTACCGCAGAGCTTGTCAGCAATAATGGAGGGCCTTCGTAGTCGCGAGCATGTGGCAGTTCAGCGTCTATATTTTATTAGTTACTTCACGACATTTACAGTACGAGTACGTAGCTTACATCAATACGATATGATACTGGTTAATCAACGATGCACTTTCAACACATGAGGAAGTGTCACGACTCGCGTCGCCAACCTCACGTGCGTGTGCTGACTGCCCGACGTACGTGTAACAAACTTTACCTCTTCGCTTCACCTGGCTGACAAAAATGCAAAATCAGTAGGCAGTAATTGCGAATAAAAGAACGTCGACCACATCTGAACAAATATAAAACGAGGGTATCATACGTAAATGTAGGGCTCCACAAATACTCCCAGCCTGTGGCATTGAATAAAAATAGTGTTCGAGATAAAATACGGCAGGAACGTCGCAGACTCGCAACATATCGGCTGTATGTACTGCGGATACTGTGTGTACTCTCTGTCTTTCGGACTCGTGGGATATCGTCATTTGACACTGTGGATATTCCTGTATTTCAAGTGTTTTGGGGTTCAGAAAAACGGGTACTTCTAGTATTGGTGGCTGTGGACGACCGGTGGGGCGCCTTGGATCAGGGTGACTGGTGGGCCTACGGCGGCTCCTGATGAGGGCTAGGTATTTTATGCGGGTACTCGAAGTACTCTATTTATTTCGTCGGTTGGGTACTGGAAGTACTCGCAGTACCATACTGGCCAGTACACTCGGAGTGTGAAGTATGCTTCGACTATCTGTGCACCCTTTCGACAATATTATCGCCATTGTTTTGCATAAAACAATCACACATGGTCTCACGAGTGGGAGTTGGGAAAACCTACTTTCGAGGGGGGATGACTGAAGTACTTATAGTACTGAGAGTATTTCGGAAGTAATGCGAGTACCCCCGGTATAAGCAGGTACAACGCTCTAGATACTCTGAGTACTGCAAGTATTTCAGGCGTTTGTACTGTGGGTGCTGCTTGTGCTCGGGATTCTGTAGTGCTCATTCTCCCAGTACTCCCAGTATTTGGGCCGATGGTATTGCAATACTCTCAGTACTTGCAGTACGAAATGTACTATATACCCCGAGTACGAAGTATTAAGTGTGTTGGAAGCATCTCTGCAAGGTCCCACTTGGAAATGTCGTCGTTCGTTTGGAATCCCGGGGGTGTCGCAAAATGAAGAGGGAGAACACAGGCGATCCTGTATATATGAGCTTATGCGAGGTTCGCTTGTGTTTTACCGCTGCTGCCGCTGCTGTACCGCTCGCTGCTGTACTGCACAGGTGTTTACGAAATTTAGAGGGAACATAGGCTGGAATGATCAAACTTGTTGTGTCCAGGATGCCACGCCCGCATAATGAACACGCACATGCATACAGCCAGAATCGCCGTTCGTGGCTGTCACATAAAGGAAGACGTTAAAGTACAGCTACTACTGTGATGTTTTACGGGTACGCACCAGCAAGCAACAGATATCGTAAAAAAACGAGGGAATATTAATTTGTAACGCTCTTCTCGACTGTGTTCGTGGTTTCTACGGGCTGCTTTAGCGTTCCAAGATGGCAGACACAAACACGCCCACGCACACACGCAGACACGCCATTCGTGGAGTGTCACAAACGGAAAAGCTCCAAGCGCAATTGTTGTGCCGGAGCGGCCTAGCCTTTGAGGGCTGTTTATGGTAATCCAGAAAGAACAGCAGAGGTCAGACGTGTAAGAATGAACATAATGACAGCTTGAGGTCCCCATGAACCTGCTTGTCCCTGACTGGTCGGAAAATGACCCCGCGATTACTTGCCAGACATCGCGACTTCGAACATCCAGAGCACGCGCCACGGAGCCCGGCCGGGGCCCACACTTGCGCCTTGCAGATGCTCCTATCTGGTCAAGCTCAACACTGACAACATGCATGTCCCATAGAAGAACCGCCAACGTAGTAGCTTACAACCTTTTGGAGTTTCGCCGTTTCAAGGCATATGTCACGCTCCTCATGCCCACCCTTCTATTAGTACAGTGCCACTCGCAGTATTTCGGCTGTTAGTACTAATATAATCCGAAACCTGGTTGTATTCCGGATGCTGGAGAGGGCCAAAATATAGCTCATCGAACTCGATTATTTAGTCAATGGTCTAACAAATTCACACAAACTACAAAAAAACACTATATGTCACAGGAGTCGTACACATGGACGGTGACCACACTCGTACTTTCCACTGCTGTTGCCATGGTGCCGTGGGGCAAGGTTACCAGAGATCGCCTTCTTGGATCAGCTATCACGTGTGTGATCTGGTTACAACAAGAAGAGCCCTTTTGTGCTGAAGTTCAGGAAGGTTTATAATAGACAATCATATCATCGGTCCAGGCCCCTTGCGGCAGGAAACAGAACATGGGGGGGAAATGGGGACGCCTGCCCTGAAGACCTGGAAATTCCTTTCTTGCCATCGAACATACTTTTTGTCGCGTATATACCAGATGTATTTCGGTATCGCGTACAATTACTGCCGCCCCTCTCTGCCCCCGAATAATGTGTCCTTCCGTTTGTTTCTCAAGCCTCCTGATTCCATATTCAGCCTCGCACATTCGCTTCAGAACTACTTCCTGTACTGTTTGTGGCCCTACCGCCGTCGGGGCAAGAGGGCCGCTTATTACCTAGTATCGTTTTATAGCCCAACTCGATTACGCAATTGGATTCACGCTACTATTGTCGAAAACAACTGAGGTTTTAGCGATGTTGGGTAGGACGTCAGATGAGGAGCCCCGCCGGTCCGAGATTGTGTGACCAAAGAGTAGTACCCCTATATTTGCACGTACCAAGAAGCCTACCTTCTGGATCGATCCCTGACAACGCAGGGTAGGCCATACGTATGCAGCGAGTAGCGAATGCTACGATATAGGTAGTAGCTCTCCCAACACCCGACTTTGCGAAACATGGTAAGTTAAATTCCATACACACTCCCATGGACTGGTTCCTAACGGGAAACATTGTATATATGGGACCCAGATGTATTTAGAAGGTCGTCAGGTGGGACGCTCCGTCAGCAGAGATACATAATTTGCCTAGAAAATGCAGTCCCTACCGCAGGACGGCTTCAATACCCCGACGTTTTGAGTGCGTACCCCGTGCCTTGTGTACGGACTCCAGCCAGTTTGGACGGTACATCGTTCAGCACACATGGGGGACGNAAAATGCAGTCCCTACCGCAGGACGGCTTCAATACCCCGACGTTTTGAGTGCGTACCCCGTGCCTTGTGTACGGACTCCAGCCAGTTTGGACGGTACATCGTTCAGCACACATGGGGGACGATTCGTGGCGCGACGTCTATTGTGCACCTTGAAATATGGCTAAGGCTGACCTAGCCGCTTGAAGAACAGGCCATGCGACCGTACGGAGTTGCACTCTTTGGCCCCAACAGGTCTCACTGACGGACCTCCTAACCTGAAGAGCTACCCAATATTTTGTTTTTCGGAGAGAACGCTACTCGTTAGAAACATAACCAGTGCGACTGCTCATCGCGGCAAAACTAACGCATTTTCTCAAATTGTTGGGTGGGATGTAGAGCTCCTCAAGTAAGGAGATACATCAAAATTAGGTCCAACCCCTGCCGTAGGGCGCGTCAAAACTCATTGAAATGTATACCTAGGCTGTAGGGTCTGCAATGTTCTGAACACTACGGTTGTTATCATCAGGCCGGCCAATAATGGACCCCTTGTACCCCGAGTGTAACGTTTTATCGCAGCAGGGCTCCAAGGTAACGCCTGTACTTAAATAGTACTTCGGACCGTGTTCATGTTTTCTGTCTAATGCCTGCACTTTTCGCTCTTATTCTGCCGTGCAGGGTATCCATCGTGCTTTCCAACATCCACAAGCATACGCTTCCAGTGAACGACACCTGCGCCTTCGCTCACGGTAGCGGCATAGGAATGGGAAAAGAGCAAATGAGAGGAAATGCCAGGGAACTTCCCTGCACGTTCGCGGATGGCACGCACGTAAACAATCACGACGAGTTGTGGCGATGCATGCATGAAGCCAATTGCGATATCACCGACGACTGGTTCCAAATGGCCATATTTAGGGATCCAAGACCAGCGGTCGTTAGTATGTTCTACTTCGTAGAGGTTAGAAGAGAACAGTATTTTGGAGAATTGGAAGCCTTTGTCTTGAGGGAATTGCCAATTATGTGCCAGTGGCTGACGGTGCGCTACATTCTTTTTACTGGTTTTCTTGCCGACCAATCCGTGGAATTTTGGTACAACGACGCTATGGTAGACCCCTTCGATTGGCACTATCACTGGTTTCACTCAGTAGGGCTCCAGCTTCCCTATCATGTTGTCGAAGCTGCTGTGCAGGCGGCGGCAGCCGACGACCTCGGCTTTGGACACAAGAAAGTCGATGTCCACCCAGGCGAAGAACCGAGGGCAGAGTCAGGTGTAAGGCGGTTTGAGGATTAAGTTAGTCCCGAAATTCTCGTAATCGCAGATGACGTGCTACGTACGTGGTTACCCCCTGTGCTTCTTGAACGATTTGGTGTAGTCCCGTGATATATATCAATAATTAGTGCTATCTAGCCGCAGATATGGGCACCGTAGCAAATGCTGGCTGATGCCCTGTCAGTGCATAAGGCGGCGTCTAAAAGGGAGAAGAGGCTGTCTTCTACCAACCAGGCCGACCGGGCAATGGATACTGGGACGCTTCCGGCACATCCAAAGTCCCTTGCGTTTGTTTCGTCAGACGAGTGCGTTGCTCTGCGAGACAACACTGATGTCCCTGCTTTGGTCTGAGTTCGAGATTAAGGCCGTTCGTTGTACGTTTATTTCCCTGTCCCTTATGTTGTAGTAGGTTATATAGTAGGGTTACTTTGCCCTGATCCACGCGTTTGTTTGCACCCAAGTTGTACCAGGTATACAGCAGTACCCGCAGGGTTTATATACCAGGTTTAAGTCTTGGTTTG